>CAWUFW010008189.1:600000-919162 GCA_963921515.1 Calotriton arnoldi
AAGCAGGCCCAGAACCATAGCAATAGAGTGAAAAACAAGATGGCCACTCCCATTGCGACCGCATGGGCAAGTTCGCACGATATTTCCCCCCCCGAGCACGCAAAAAGCATCGCGAACACGTAATGCGCGTTCCCGAACAGGAAATACTTATCGCGAATGGGCGGGAGCATGCAATACGCGACCCGACACTGGAAATAAGCATCGCGAGCGGGCGGGAGCATGCAATACGCGACCCGGAACAGGAAATAACCATCGCGAGCGGGCGGGACAAGTGAAAAACAAGATGGCCGCGCCCATTAGCGACCGCATGGGCAAGTTAGCGATATATTTCCCCGCGAGCACGCAAAAACACATCGCGAACGGGCGGGACAAGCAATTCCGCGTCTTCGCGGAATTTCTACGTGCTTGCGGAGATTTTTAACAATTTCGCGGAGATTTGCGTAACGCGACTACGCAAATTCCGCCCACCCCTACACATTAGTGAAAGACGGACCAGCTGATTTAAGCTCACTCATCACTTAATGTATGTAAAAATTAAGAAACATTGAACTACTCAAACAATTAGTTTGCAATGGTATTTGAACAAGTGATAATAGTGCAGACGACGCAGTGCTCAAAAGGTGAAGAAATATTTACAGCACATATGACATAAGATACTGTACAGCTCCCACTGGTTTTTTAATTGATTTGTAATCATCTATAGTAGGGTGGTATAAAATAGTCCCCAATTACTAGAAATATCACTTTCATAAACCAAGAGGGAGGGGTTGTCAATGTTTCAACCCAATACAAACGTTAGGAGGGTCTCTTCAGGACAAAGTCATCCAACTCCTGCACCACCGTGTGAGTCCCGATGTGAGGCAAATACCATCCACTCTACTATGGATGATTACAAATCACGTAAAAAGCTAGTGTTGTCTGCACTAACATCACTTTATCACATACCATTGCATACTAATTGATTGAATATATGTATTTGACAGAAACTATAAGCAGTCCAATGTTTCTTATTTGTACATACATTAAGTGCATTAGGTTGTGGATCCCTCAAAATCACTAAGAGGTGTCTAGGATTTGGAATGAGTCCCACGGGACAATTGTTTGCATAATATATAATATGGTGTAGGCAAAGAGCAGGGAAGTATTCTTATAGGGAATTTGCTGGAAGTCAGGTTCAGTGAGGCCCTGTCAGATCTTACAGTGTCTCTCAGCTTTCACATGGATCAAAGCTAATCTTTCAATGGAGGACACTAACAAAAGAAACATAATGCTCAGCTTGACTTTGAAGTGTTGGATACACTGTGGTGCTCATTGGGAAATCAAAGACTCACACTCACTCAATGCCACTGACTGAGCTATGCATCTGGCACAGAGGAAAATTGTTTTCATCATAGGGAATGGCCTCTTAAAATAGCTCCGGTGCTTTATGTGTGTCAACAATATCAGTATTACTGAATGGGCCTCATCAGCATCTGCAGCCCCTTCTGTAATACCAAAGTGCCCCCAGGGCACATAGAGTGGGTGCACATCCCTATTGCACCCCATGGGCACTTCATGCAACATGGCATCTGGTATTCAGAGTTGAACATTGCATTTTCACTGAAAGCAAGGACAGGAAATTGGAGGAACTGTAAAATTCTGCCACATCTTGCCATGGTGCTAGATTCATTAAGGGCTTTCATTGCCCTTGTGTGACACAACTCATCTCATGTCAACATAAGTCCTTCAGTGGGATTTACTAAGCCATGCAAAACCACCTTGCATGGCTCTGTGTGGTTTGGTAATTCCAAAGTAACACAAGCCAGGTCATATCACTGCCTTGCATTACCTTGTGGCAGGGAGACGTTCCATGGGAGGAGTATGGGTGTTCCCAAGGATCCAGTCATGGATTTTGGTTCATTCCCAGATTTGCAAACAGTTGGTACCCCTCCCACACCCAGACATAACAAGGAGAAATATCTTTAAATCTCCTTTTTACCTCCTTTTTCTATATGTGATGCATTCTGTATCATTTATAGAAAAAGGAACATGTCTTTAAGGATTGTATTTATGCAGAAAGGTGACCGTTTCTGCTTGAAAGCATTACTGTCTGTAACGCAGGCACCGTTGCACCATGGTGCAAGGGTGCCTGCATTGGTGCTAGACAGCACACAGTTCGCCAGCGTAAGGAGGCAGTAGAAATGTGCCATATCTTTGAAAATATTGTGCATTTCTGATGTCTCACTTTAATTTAACGCAGCCCAGCAAGTTGCCTTGTTGCGCATTGCTGTGTGAAATATTAGTAAATCTGGCCCTAGTGGTGGTGCTGAACTTCAAGTGGTCTGCGAATATTGGCAGATGTCATGCCAGAGAAAGACTCACACAATAAAAAAGATGTGCTTTGCAGGTGATGCAAAATTATTAAGATAGCAAGAAATTATAATTAGTGTCCACATTTTAAGATTGGATTTGCCTACTGTCAAATCTGTGTTCCACTGCATAGTGTGTGAAAAACAATCGTGCATCTTAATTCAATGGTAGGAAATATCATTATATGAACATCAAAGTAAAACATTTCGGGAAAACATAAGTAAAAGATGGAGAAACATATGAAGACTGACTCCCAATAGTCACTTCATGACCGAAGTATAGCAGGCAAATAGTAAGCAAAGAACCGCACCCCCCTCTGTAAAACTTGCAGTAATCACAGATGCTCATTAATCAAAAATACAATGCACCTTGGTGAAAATGTGTTTTTGCTGTCCGGCTGAAGTCTGTGATCTGATAGCAATCGTTTGGGATAAAGCAATGTAATGCCTTATTCTAAATACGTGTGGAAATAAAACTAAGTGGATGTCCTGCTCTTAATGGAAATTATGAGTTGAAATTTCACTGCTTCTGGTAAGGGCTGGGTTATGCACCTCTGTAGAGTGGTTCCTTTGTGCTGCAGCTGACTTTCTGTTCTGTATGGGACTTCGAGAACCTTCAACTTCCAAACCTAGCTGAAAACTGTCCCAAATGTGAACAGTGTATGCATGGATGTCGATTCACGAAAATGCCATGGGTAACAGACATGCCATCACACACTCTTTAACCTTAATAACCTCAGAAAATGATATCATATGACCTTTGACCCTAAATGTCCCTGCGAAGTTGTGTCACATGACATTAACCCTGAAGACATTGCAATAATTGACGTCACTGAATTTCTGTAATAACTGAAAGATTAGTGTAACACAACACAGACAAATGGCCTTTTTAGAAACCACCTATATTAGAGTGGTGACATGATCATTGAAAATGGTGGGATGTAATACTTCCACTGAACTGTAGTGAGCCAGACCTCTTCTCAGCGAGCTAGGGTATTCTTCCACCAACAATGTTTGTTTAAAAATGTGTGCAAATAAATTATTAAAAGTACAATTTTCACATAATTTGTTAAAAAGGCAAAGGCTCTGAAATGGCACCTATTCATATTCAAGTACTTTCAAGGTGTGCCAAGCCAATGAATCCTGATGCTCTCGAATTCACCCATTGTTTTCAGAATGTGCTTTAGATGCCCCCTAATGCCAAAATCACCTCCATTGCACCAGGGGCAGCATTTTGTCAGGGTGCCCCATATATGCAATGTGTGCCCCCTTTTGTCAGAAATTACTTAAAGTATCCCAGTGTCAGAATTCTGCCATCATATACCTTAGTAATAATATTTCAACAAGAGAGACCCAAGGATCGCTGGGGACCTGGGGTAATAACTATAGCAAAAAACACACTGGTCCCTAGTAATAATACTTTAGATGCAAAGAACCAAATGGTGAATAAAATGTATTCAAAGGAGTTTATGAAAAACAATTTCAAGACACATAGCGGCCCAGTGAATATTGTTGCAAAATAAACGTGCTTAGTGCTCTCTTTAGAGGTGATACATTCAAGTGATCAACCGTGATCTACAAGTGTATCTACAAACACATGAACAGCACTGCCCATTACAGCAAATTCTCATCTATCATGTCACATCTGTGTTTCTAAAGTAGACGGTGTTTAGATCCAAATAAAATGTCGGGATCCTCATCAGGACTCAGGGGAATACAACAAGTCACAGAGAGATATTATGAAAGGTAATACAGTTACTGAAGGATGGGGTCCCTCATGACAAGCCTTAAGAACAGGGTGAGCAGGAATGGCCTGAGCTGGAAATATGTTGGATACCCAAAAGGGGACTCCATTCATCCCGCAGTGAGAGGCAAGAATGTAGTCTGAGTCTCAAGGTTGAGTGCCAAATTCCTTCTCTGGACTTGAATCATATCAAAAATAGAGATGCACTAGTAGTGCTTATTGCAACATGGAGTCCTTTCAGGATAAAGCCCATGGAGAACTCATTGTCTCGAAAGGAATCCATGTGGCCAGTCAGCAGAACCAGCGCTCCATGTCACGCTCACAAGTACAGACACAAACTCACAAACATACACTCTCTTGCTCACAAACACACTCTAACTCACAAGCATACACACTAAACACATTTAGAAACTTTTTTTTGCTTACAACATATGCGACTGAAGGTCTGGTTTTAACTCCAGGTGCTCCATATTTTATTACACTAATAGTGAATAATAAACTCTTATTCCTCTTGGCACTGATTTTGCTTCCTCTGAAGCCAGGGATCACAGCAGCAGTGCCAGGGGTCACAGCTGTGACCACTCAATGCACTCACATGTCTGGCTCTATAATACTGATTTGGTATGTGTAGGCAGTATTCTGAGGGAGCAGGGCCTGATTTCCACATCCATAAAACTCAGAACAACTTTACAAGGGTGACCAGAATTTGAAAACTAAAAACCAGAAGAAGGATTACAATGCACTGGATGAAGGACACATAATTATTTAATTGATGCACTCAATAACATTTAAAAAACACAGGCAATGAGGCACTAAGGGTAATTAATGCAACTTTTTGCCCGCTGTTTGAGTTAATTAAATTGCTTTCTGATTAGGGATGTTAACAATTTCAGCACTGGAACACATGCAGAACTTGCTTTGCACTGTTTTCCTTCAATACTCTCTGAAAACTGAGGCATCTGCTGAATTTAGTGAAATCTGCCCAACAGATGGAGGAAGAACTAGGACTTGCATTGAATTTCCTTCAATCAGGAGGCTCTGCCTGACATTGGTCAGTCATGGAGAAGTAGCTTCAGCACTTTATGGAATGAGGCATGCATTCATTATCCTGAAGAACTAATATTTAGTTTCAACATCAGAAAAATCTTTCCATATGCAAAAAACGTAAATGTTTTGCTTCCTTTAGAATTTGGGCCTGTTAGGATTCATTTAACTCATATGGTGGCATTACCACCCTAAGTATATAACCATATGAATGTCTGAACAGCTAACTGCCATTTAACACTCAGGATTAGCAAATTGTGCACACTGTCATAAAATTGCTTTATTTGAATGGAATTCCAAAAGCATTACCTTCATCATGTTTTAGCTTGTCTGTGCCATTACAAAAGGCAGCCTACCATTTTCAGATCCATAGAACCCCCCTCTAACTTGCACAGCTTGACTAGATCTACCTAACCACTCATTTTTGGGGGTCAGCACTTTTTCAACAGACTTTGATCAGAGTAAGAGAGAGAAAAACACAAAATGGGTAATGAAGGAAGATAAAGACAGAAACAAACTGTGACAAAAGAAATCAGGGATGAAAAAGAACCTGCAAGAGTTTCGAAGGGGAGAATTTGAAAAAATCCTCCTGGGTTGTGGTACGATCGGGACCTTGGAATGGCCATTCCTTCAGTGATCTCTTTTCTTCTCCTTCTAGGTCAGACTGTTTGGTGCCACAGACACCTCTCGAAATAAAGGAATGCCCAGCAAGTACACAGTGAATAAACAATAGATAAACTAGTATCTTCGTCTTTCTATTTATTATTCTCCTAGTGAGTAGTTTAGGCTTGAACCTACAAATGATTTCCACCACCAGAGAGAGAGCAAGTGAAAAAAGAAAAGAAAAAAATAGGGCTCAACAAAATGCATATGTAGTGGCACTCTACCATAATGCCTCTTAGCCCTTCCTCCCTTGCCTTTAAGTCATGAACACCCTGGCAGCGGTGAGGTATCCAAGCCACCCGGTATGTCCAAATATAAAAATCACCCATGGTGAAGTGTTAATACATATGAGAATGCCAACTATGCCCAGAATTACACCAGTGCAGAATATCAATCAATCAATCAATCATAGCATTTGTAGAGCGCACTACATACCCGTGAGGGTCTCAAGGCGCTGGGGGGGAGGGGGGGAAGTGCTGCTACTGCTCAAAGAGCCAGGTCTTGAGGAGTCTTCTGAAGGTCAGCAGGTCTTGGGTCTGCCGTAGGTGGATGGGGAGGGTGTTGCAGGTCTTGGCGGCGAGGTGGGAGAAGGATCTGCCGCCGGAGGTCGCTCTTCGGATGCGGGGGATTGTGGCGAGGGCGAGGTCGGTGGAGCGAAGCTGGCGGGCAGGGGTGTAGAGGCTGAGTCGTCTGTTGAGGTACGCAGGCCGGTGTTGTGGAGTGCCTTGTGTGCGTGGGTGAGGAGCTTGAAGGTTATCCTCTTGTTGACGGGGAGCCAGTGCAGGTCTCTCAGGTGGGGAGTGATGTGGCTGCGGTGAGGGATGTTGAGGATCAGGTGTGCAGAGGCGTTCTGGATGCGTTGAAGCCGCTTCAGGAGTTTGGCAGAGGCTCCAGCGTAGAGGGTGTTTCTGTAGTCCAGCCTGCTGCTGACGAGGGCCTGGGTGACCGTTCTTCTCGTTTCGGTGGGGCTCCACTTGTAGATCTTGCGGAGCATGCGGAGGGTGTTGAAGCAGGAGGAAGACACGGCGTTGACCTGCTTAGTCATGGAGAGGGTGGAGTCGAGGATGACTCCTAGGTTGCGTGCGTGGTCGGTGGGTGTTGGAGCTGTTCCCAGTGCAGTCGGCCACCAGGAGTCGTCCCAGGCCGAGGGGGTCGATCCGAGGATGAGGACCTCCGTCTTGTCCGAGTTCAGCTTCAGTCGGCTGTTCCTCATCCATTCGGCGACGGCCTTCATTCCTTCGTGGAGGTTGGTTTTGGCGGTGTGGTGGTCCTTGGTGAGGGACAGAATCAGCTGGGTGTCATTGGCGTAAGAGATGATGTTGAGGTCGTGCAGTCGGGCGACGTGGGCGAGCGGTGCCATGTAGATGTTAAACAGCGTTGGGCTGAGGGATGAGCCCTGGGGTACGCCGTAGATGATCTTGGTGGCTTCGGAGCGGAAGGGGGGAGGCGGACGCTCTGTGTTCTGCCGGAGAGGAAGGAGGTGGTCCAGTCCAGGGTCTTCTCTTGGATCCCGGCATCGTGGAGGCGTGTGCGTAGTGTGTGGTGGCATATCATGTCGAAGGCAGCTGACAGGTCCAGGAGGATGAGGGCCACTTTCTCTCTGTTGTCTAGCAGGGTCCTGATGTCATTGGTGGCGGCGATGAGGGCAGTTTCGGTGCTGTGGTTGCTGCGAAACCCGGACTGGTACTGATGCTGTTCTCCTCGAGGTAGTGGGTCAGTTGTTTGTTGACGGTCTTCTCGATGACCTTTGCCGGGAACATAAGGTAAACAGGTAGGGAGGATGTACACCGGTTAGACGTTTTCCCCTTATTTGGCCCATGGCTACTCACCCGGGCTGCCACAGCCCCCCTGAGCTGTGGGGGGATCATCAACCTCAGTCGGTGCAGCCACCAGTCTATAGGCTCCCTGTTTCAGGCTGACCTCACATCTCCTCCTTGGTCGGCGTCTCTTCCTCGCTCTGCATCTCTTCCTCACTCCACAAATCTCCCCTGCTTCTCTTTCTTCTCTACACATTCCATGTTCCTCCCTTGCGTCTAATCTCCTTCTCTTCTCCCCTCTCTGTTGCCTTTTAACTTTGGGTTCCATTCTCTTTCTACTCCTGTTGGTTTAAATCTTTTTTTAGTCTCTCCTTCCTTTCTCATCTTATCTCCTCCCCTCCCCTTCCTGTTCCTCTAATCTCCTTGTCGGTTGGGATGACCCAAGGTATGAATGTCAGGCCTCTTCTCAGGTAATTAAATGGCAGTTAACCCAGCCCTTTGACAGCAGCAAATGTTGCTGGGAGTACATTTTGTGTATTGTGGGTGCAGTTGTAGGCTTGTACATGCATTGTAGGTTAGAGGTTATATCAGATTTAGTTGAGGTAAATTTTTTGGGATGCCAATACAACTCTACCTGCCCTTAAATAGGATATCAATACTTTCTCACAATACATTTGCCATACTTTTCAATGCAGTATAATTTGTTATTACCATGGCACTTTCTTGTCATTCGAACTGAAGCTAACGTCGCAAACTCAAGGTTTAATTTTGTGACTTTATATAGCAGAGACTTTTTGATGTCTTCAGATGTTTAACCAATTTTTCTTTACCAATTTCATTAAATTCTGTTTTATTACTTGAACGTTATCATCTAAAGGCATGGTCCTACTGTCCAGAAAATAAACTAAACCTGGGCAAGCTGAACACACCCAGTCACAAGAGGCATATGGGAGGGTGCCCCAAAGGGACGCCCACTTGATTGGCTGGGAAAAAAAATGGTCAACATGTTGTGGCAGCCATTACCAGACTCAGTGACATGGTGTCTTAGTCCACCATGCTCCTTGTTGCCCATTGTTCATGCTCCCTGGAGTCATTGATGGAGGCTCCATCACCCTTATCTCAGCCCCCAACACATGTTTTGCACCTCACACAGCCTTCCCTGTTGCACCATTATAGGGCCCAAGATATCCAAAATCACAACAAGTGCCTATTGTTAGGGGAGAAGGAGGGTTGGAAGTCATATTGCCTTGTTTGGGGGGCTCCCACAATGTTGTGAGTGGAAGCCTCAAGTTGCAGACACCATGTATTAAGAAAACCATGAGAATTGCTGAAGTCTTGTGATATTTCAGCAAATCTCGGTGGCTATCTTGGGCACAGTCAATATTTTAAACGGCGCCCAAGCTGAATTAACCTGTTTTGCCTCCAAACCTGCACACAAGAAGGAACTTACATGAAGCATTGAAATCCTCGATCTACTTCCGCCTACAGCTACCAGGGGAAGGAGTCACTCAGCCGTTCCCGAGTTTGCTGAACCTGTGAGAAAGAAAAAAGCACAATTAGAACGATGCGACTTTAAAGAGAGGTGCACTTTTGCACATTTGACATAGCTATGCATTAGATAAAAGAAACACAAGGACTAAGAGATTGAGAGTCCACGAGTACCCAAGAACACTGTGAAACCTGATCAGAAAGATTTATGGACAAATGAGGAATCTGTTACGCCATCAAAGACTTTGGTAACAATTTGTGTCCTTGAAGGAAAAGTGTAGCAGTCTTCTAACTAACACTCTTAGGGGCATATTCTCAAGGACTTATCGCCGATTTATCGGCACTTTAGCGCCGCAAAAGTGGCGATAGATTCATCGCCCTATTCCCAAGCTGGTGCAAACTGCCGATATCGCCAGTTTCCCAGCGATAGCTGCCACAAAAAACATCACCACGGATGAGAGCGACAACTAACGCTAATGATATGGAGAGTAGGCGTACCCGTGCAAAAACACATGAAAACACCACTCCGCGATATTCTCAACGACCATCCCCATCTGCGATGCGATGCGACCCAAAAACAGGCGATAAGACGCGTTAGCAGCAGGGATTTAACACCTGCCTTTTACTGGTGTAAAGCCGGAGGACAACCTGCAGCATGAAAGGGAGCCCAGCCCAGAGCCACATCTGAAGACCAACACATGTTATGGAGCTACTGACCATGCAGCTCGGAGACCCAAGAGGGCCACAACAGCCACCGCCACCACCCCCGGACTACCACCAAGGCACGCAGAACAAGACAGCTGACCATCCCAAAACGGCATGGCCCCTCAGCCACACAATTGCAGAATGTGGGGAGAGGTGTGAACCAAGTATGTGTGAAGGAGGCAAGTCACCCATGAATAAGAATGTACACAATGCCAAGTGTGGCGGTGATGTGCTGGACAGACTACAGTATGCAGAGCACAGACATGTCCATGTGGACATATACTGCTGGTGTTTGTAGTGTTGTGGAAAGTGGACGCAACCATGTTACCTCAGGCAGTGGGGAAGACCCCAGTCATGTATCCATGTCATCCCCCCCTGTAAGCGTAAGCGGAGTGGGCTGGGCCTGCGTATGCCAGGCCAGCGTAGGAGTGTGAATAAATAGGCCGGGGCCCTGGGCGTGGTTCACTTCCCGGATGGCCAATCCGTCTGCCAGGGAGGCGCCCCTCACCCTGCCACGAGTCCGCCGCCATTACCGCCAGCCTCCTCAGCCGATCGCTGGTGTGCCCGACACAGGCCCCCAGCGCACCCAGCGGCACAGCACCGCGGAGTTATGTGTGTGCTGACTACTGTCTGCGGCCTACACTGCGGTTAGCAGGGCCCGCAAATCAAATCCAATCCTGACCTGCGAGGACACGCCATCCACTCTGGCTGCACATCCGCTGAGTGCTCCAGGTGCCACCAACTCAGTGCACCACAAGTCATCATCACATGGCTGTGGGCCCTTTCTGACCGCTGCCTCCGGCCTACACTGCGGTCAGCAGGGCTCACAAATCAGATCCAATCCTGACCTGCGAGGACACGCCATCATCTCTGGCTGCACACCCGCTGAGCGCTCCAGGTGCCACCAACTCAGTGCACCACAAGTCATCATCACGTGGCTGTGGGCCATTTCTGACCACTGCCTCCGGCCTACACTGCGGTCAGCAGGGCTCACAAATCAAATACAATCCTGACCTGCGAGGACATGCCATCATCTCTGGCTACACACCCGCTGAGCGCTCCAGGTGCCACCAACTCAGTGCACCACAAGTCATCATCACGTGGCTGTGGGCACTTTCTGACCGCTGCCTCCGGCCTACACTGCGGTCAGCAGGGCTCACAAATCAAATCCAATCCTGACCTGCGAAGACACGCCATCATCTCTGGCTGCACACCCGCTGAGCGCTCCAGGTGCCACCAACTCAGTGCAGCTCAAGTCATGGACCATTTATGTTTGAATCTTGTGTGTGCGATTCCAGATCTGGTGCCACGAACTCAGTGCACCACAAGTCATCACCACGTGGCTGTGGGACCTTCCTGACCGCTGCCTCCAGCCTACACTGCTGTCAGCAAGGCTCACAATTCAAATTAAGTCTTGATTTATTTATGGCGCAGACCAGTAGGCAACAGACATTGCTTCGAGTGCGGCCTGCCCGGACGACGCATCATCGCAGGCCGCGCACCCGCCGAGCGCTTCCGGTGCCATGAACTCAGTGCAGCTCAAGTCATGGACCCTTAAGGATTGAATTTGTGTGTGTGATCCGATGATCACTAATATAGTTGTTGCCAGCACCAACCACACCCTGAGGGATGGCTTACACTCACCCCACACCCATCCATCACAGGCGTTACTGGACATGTGACCCTGGTAATAAAAAGGGGCCAGGCGCACGTGCCTGTAGCCAGTTCCACCATACATCTAAGTGTGTCCATGTGGTCATTATGAATGCGTGATGGCCCCTGGCCCTACCACATCACATCGTGCTGTGGACAGTGGATGCAAGCATGTCACCTCAGGCAGTGGGTAAGACCTGGGACATGTAGCTCTGTCGTCCCCCCCTGTAAGCGTAAGCGAAGTGGGCTGGGCTGGCGTACGTCAGTCCAGCGCAGGGGTGTGTAGAATTAGCCCGGGGCTCAGGGCGTGGTCCAGTTCTGGCCTGGACAAGGAAGTTACCAATGCGTTTGTCTCTGTTGTAGTGTCGGCACCACCCGGCCCGCAATTGACAATGTTGCAATGTAGCATGCACCCGGAGGGCGGGCTCGCACGAACAGTGAAATGAAGGAGCGCAAGACCGCTCAGGGTCTTGGCTCATACATGCCAAGTGTTGTGTGTATCTGTATTGCCGAAGCATGAGCCAAATGCCTAGCCTTAATCGCAGCGCGAGTTCAGCCAGGCATGAACTCTACATCTGTGTCCGCACTATCCTTACCATAGGCCTACACTCACGTGGCCGCCCACCTTCAACGGCAAACATCACAGTGTCGTTGTCAGGCTTGTGGACATGCGCAGACAGGCATGACAATGGTTTGCCGTTGGAGTGCAAGTGATGCAACCGCGCAGCGTACACAAGTGAATAGGCCCGGGGGGATGGAGGAGCAGCTGTGAGGCAACATAACACACAGTGATGCCGCTCATTTGCCACATGCAAGTCATGTCAAACATGAATCCCAAAGTCGCACACATCCCACCCCACACCCACCAAGCCACATCACAATTCCTGAATGCAAGCAGATGACAAACTGACATCAGGGATGAAAGCTCCTTTGTCTGAACTATCAGGCGGAAGCACACCTGCACATCCGACCTCAGAATTGCATGTGCCCGGCACCCCCTGACAGATACGATAGCAGTTGAGGATGACCCCCACACTATGCACAGCCCGACGACAGACCAACGTATACACACCCCACACACAGAAGTCCTTGCTCGGAGTTATCTTGCATGGAATGGCCTTCACACTTGCTCCCACACCATCCCAGGCGTACAACCGTTGCACACTTAAACAACTCATTGATCCGAGCTGTGGCATTTCATCCACAGAACTGGTGCAGGTCAGAACAGTGCCGCTTCAACCAGAGCCACTGATGCAATGGCAGAACATCCTGGACACATGCACAACCCCTGTCAAGTGGAACTGTACCATGCACGTATGCTGCATTTACTGGGGGCACTGCCATTGGTAGTGCTGCGGGTCAGTTACCGGCTAAGCTTCCGCCTTGCCAACGTCACCTGCGTTCAGCCTGTGTTGCATTGTCGGTCGTGCATATTCGAGTGCTCCATGGATGTCTGCCTATCCAACAGGACGGTAGGCGAACTGGATTACGACATGTGTGTGCGCCCCCTGTTGGCCCACGACAAGGAGTGTCACCGTGATACCCGTCTATGGGATGCCTGGATACTTGGCATACATGCTGGCAGCTGGACCTGGGATATTGCAGAACTCCTCGTGTGCAGTGACCACATTGAGCCGCTCCCCTATTGGGCTGTGGTGCTAATTGGTGACAGGGGGTGGACGCAGCACATCTGTCCGGACCTGCTAATGGATAGCCTCGCCGTCCTGTTCGATGGAGTCGACAACGACCTCATGTTGGAGATGATTGCCTACAAAGCTGCAATTGCTTTCATGGATGTGTAACTATGTACCTGCAGCCACAACAGTTTGGAACCCATCGCACATGTCCCGACGCCTTATTGCATCTTGGGGTTCTGGTCACATATCCCACGACAACAGTGGACTTGGCTGCATTCGCCTGGACCCCAAATACGTGGGCGGACAACCTCGCAGGGTAACACACACCTGTGAAAGATGAGGCACTCCCCCGGAGTGGACAGCGGCGCTTGGCAACGTTCCTCATTCTGACATGCTGCTGCATTGCTCCGCATGTTGTGGCACTTCTCTTGCCCGTACTGACACGCAGATGCTAATAAAGTCTACGCACATTCACTTGTATTCAACTGTGGTGTGAGTTGTTTTGAATGACGATGTGTGTCTCACTGCCTATCTGGGTCACGGCCATACATGTGCATTGATAGCATTAGGGACCTAGCCGGGATATGGATTTTCGCTCAGTTTGAGCTAAAGAATCTTAAGGAAGGAAGGCTTTCCTTTCTTGAGTCCCCTCACTCACCAGGATTTCCCCACGGTGACATGCTTCATCATAGGGGCCATCTCAACCCGCTGCGGGTTGAGGCGTGCTACGACTTGCGATGAGACGTAGGAGCACTAATCGTGAGGAGCTATGTGTAGTGCAGTGGTGTGGTGGAGTGGAGTGTATTAAAAAGTACCTAACTAGTGGGCAGAAAAAACTTTATTCGGGCTCCTAGTTGGTCTATTAAAACCGGGGTGAGTCTCTAGTGGGCCTATCCAAATGCGTTAGGAGTCCCTAGCAGACGTCAACATGTTTCGAGCTTCCCCAGAGCTCTTCTTCAGGACAACGTGACAATTTTGTATCGTATGTATTACTAACGCCTGCTTATTTTCGCAGCGTATTTGTCGAGTTTTTTATCACATCTCACTGTAGGTCACTTGGAGTGGTACACACAGGGCGGGACCCTGTGTTGTCCTGAAGAAGAGCTCTGGGGAAGCTCGAAACATGTTGACGTCTGCTAGGGACTCCTAACGCATTTGGATAGGCCCACTAGAGACTCACCCCTGTTTTAATAGACCAACTAGGAGCCCAAATAAAGTTTTTTCTGCCCACTAGTTAGGTACTTTTTAATACACTCCACTCCACCACACCACTGCACTACACATAGCTCCTCACGATTAGTGCTAGTACGTCTCATCGCAAGTCGTAGCATGCCTCAACCCGCAGCGGGTTGAGATGGCCCCTATGATGAAGCATGTCACCGTGGGGAAACCCTGGTGAGTGAGGGGACTCAAGAAAGGAAAGCCTTCCTTCCTTAAGATTCTTTAGCTCAAACTGAGCGAAAATCCATATCCCGGCTAGGTCCCTATCCGGTCATACCGGATTTGTAGGTTCACTATTGTTTCAGGAGGGTGGACCTAGCTTTTTCCCTCTCCCTCCCTCGTATTTTTTGATTCATTGATAGCATTACCCAGGGAGTACCATTTATGTGGAATCACTGTCCCTACATTCATTAATACTTTCAGGCATAATTGATCAGGGCCATGACACATCAGTGTGAATTTGAGTGTTTTATTCGCATTCAGTGGGGTGTTTCAGCTGGACCAGTACAGGGCCATGCAAACCCCACTTTACATTGTCGCCCTTCAGTCTGCAGTGTGATTGCTGTGTCATTGGTAACCATTCCAAATATGGCAGTCCATGTCGTGGTCCAAGGTGAGTGTTGCTGAGTGTAACGGGGACAGTGGAAGATGTTATTCCAGGGCATGATGCAGAGGGCAGAAACAAGCTAAAACAGGCCATGTGGTGGTGATGTATGCTACCACTTCAATCTAACCACCAAGCCAGATTCATCATCATCATCTTCGTCCTCTGATGTGTCAGGTGCCTCACATGTGGGTTGTGGTGTTTGGTCTGCCGCACTGTGTGGCACTGACACTTCTGGGGCGGAGATGTGGATGGAGTAGTAGCAGCTGCATTCATCCATGCTAGGCCATGTGGCGGCAATGCCATGATGAGGATCTGCAGGGCATGGAAGATCCGAGCTACATCTCGCTGGTGTGCAGCCGTGGCAGCCAATCGATCCGCATGCATCCGCTTCATGTTCTCCATGATCCTCCGCATGTGCCCCAACTCCTGGCTGACATCGCTGGAGCCACTCTGACTAGACAGGTGTTCTTGTCTCCGAGTCATGACTCCAGCGATGTCAGCCATGGATTGTTGGAGAGCATGGAGCGGACAGTGGGTGTCCGTTAGGGACTGTAAGTAGACCCTGATGGGACTTAGACACCCACGTATGGCATCTAGTTTGGCTGCCATGAGGTCGAACCCCACCCGCAGCTGATCAGCCATCTTCTCCTGGCACCCTGACACATGGCGTTGGAATGCCATGTGTTGGTCGTGGGGGTCCTGGAAGACAGCCGTGGTGGTGCGTGCTTCCTGCTCTGTGGTCTGTGCAGGGGGTGGGGTCTCCTCCATGCAGCTGGGCTGCCCTGCTCCTGGAGGTGGGGTGCCCAAGCAGTCCATGAGCTGCTGGAGGGCGTCGGTGTCGATGTTGGGGAGGTCCTCTTCGTCATCAGTGCTGAGTTGTTGTGTCTGCTCTGCAGGAGGTGTTGATTCTCCCTCTGCAATGTGAAGGGGAGATGCAGATTGACACTGTGTTCACATGTATGTTCAGGCATTGTACAGGTTTACTGACGGACTGCATATCAATGTACATTGTGACTGTTTGTGAGGAGATGCCTATTTGATGCGGGACAGTTGACATTTCTACACCATCAGGGATGTGAGGTTGTACTTATCCATTGTCATCTCACAGTTTCCTGCTATGCCAAATGCGAATGGCCATTTTCTACACACAAGCGACAGCAGTTGTGTCCTCTGTTCTGTTGTGAGGGTGTTGCAGTTTGTACCACATTGTTGTCAATGTTGAGGTGCTCTGATTCTTATGTGTGTGTGCTGCATTGTGGGTGTGTTGCCCCTTCAGCTCTGATTTGGCTGGCCCTTCTCCCTTTCGGGCGGTGTGCCTTTCACTTCTGTGCTTTTACAGTGCTGAGATATTGCAGACTTGGGTAAATTGGTCTCTTGGTCGGAGTTGTGACTCTTGGGCATGGTTTGTCTGCAGATGTGCTCTACTTAATTGTGCATGTGTGCCATTGTGCCCATCTCCCCCGTCCCCCCAGTCCCTGGTGGTTACTCACCCTGTTGCTGTTGGCTTGGGTCATGTTGTGCAGTGTCCGGTCCACCAACTCCTGCCACCGTCTCCCCAATGATGACTCGGCTCACCATTTCCTCCATCTCATCCAGCTCCTGGTGTGTCGCTGGGCTCCCACCTCCAGTCTGCATTGCTGCTCTCAGGTTGGCAGTGATTTTCAGCTTGGTTTTGCGCTTCACATCAGGCCAGCGCTTCTTGCAGTCATCCACTTCCCTTCTCTTCACTCCGACTGCATTCACCTTGGCCAAGATGGACTGCCATATTGTATTTTTAGTTGCCAATGTCACAGTGGAGGTGATGGACAGTTGGTGGTGGTGTTCTGTCACCTCCGTAATGAGGATCTGGTTTTCCTGTGTACTGAAACGCGTGTTCCTCTTATTCTTCTCCTTGCCCTTCCCTGTCCCAGAGGTCCCAGGCTGGTCCTCTGTGGGGCTTGTGGGGTTCTGGTTGTCCTCTGTACTTGCTCCGGCTCCTCCATGGTGCTTCGCAGTTGTTTGTGTTTTGTAGGTGGGTTTTTTGCCGCTTTTATGGTGATTGTTCCCGCCTTACTTGTGGGACTTGCGGGCCTGGTGCTGCTTTTCGCTGGATTTTTATCGCATTTGGGCCCATCGCAACTTTTTCACGTTCGGGTTTCCCTTTTTATCGCCGTTGCGGTAATTGTATCGCAGACATTTGAGGCGTTCTCGGGAAACTATTGCATGTTACCGCCGTGTTGGGAATACGACGTTGACACAGAGTTATTTTTCCGCGATAGACGGCGATATGGTAAATTGCGTTAGCCTATTTTGGCGATGATTATCGCACGTTCTTGAGAATATCCCCCTTAAAGTACTACAAAGTCTAAAACATATTTGTTACAGCTTAGTAAGTTGTCTGTGTAAAAGCTAACAAGGGTTTTAGTGATATAAAACTTAATGTATCCATTTGATGTTAATTACAGTATTGTGTTTCAGAGAAAAAAGGAACTAATACCAATGCATAGAAGTTATCTGTCATTTCAAAATCTTCTCTCACAGCACCCATACATGACATGGCATGGAGTGCAGTCAGTCAGTCAAGATAATGTTTATTTAGACCATTGGTCTTTTGAACAACACAAAAACAATTGATTTATATATGATCTAAAATCATAAATAATTTCATTAACCAATGCAATTAAAACAATCCTCCATAAAATTGGATCAGATAAATTTACATAACACTTCACTGCACAACCTCATATGTATACAATATACTCCCTCTGCCTCTTAATACAGTCCTATTAAAAGGTATTTAAATCATTTTAAAAACCATATAGAACAATTATCTTAATTCAGATTCTTCTGCCCAAATCGAGCTGAAGTCCTTCCCCATCACATTATTCCTTACTTCCCCATGGTTTCATTGTTCATCTCTTTTCACCAAGTAAAACTTTTTTACGGCGGCCTGATACCTTCCGATAGCTATTGCAATATCAAGGTTAGACATATCAACGAGAAGTTCTATGGCTTGGGTGCGACACATAATTCCGTATTTCAAAAAGATGGGGCAAAGATACACTTTTCACAATGGTAAAACATTTAAGAAATCCACTAGTGTGTGCATGATATCACATTGTGTGCCCTCTTTACACGTACATTTCCCATCAGGTTGTGTCAGTTCCTTTTTTAGTCTCTCATTTATTATCCAGGGATTGATGCCAATTCTTAATCTTAGTATTTCACATCTGAACCAACAATTGGGTAATCTCTCGAAACATGGGAAACAGGTTTCCTTCTGCCAGCTACTTAACATAAATTGTACAGATCTCTTCTCTCTCAGGTACTGCCAATCTTCTTCCTGAGAGCGTTCATTCCTTAAAACCCTTAATTCATTCTTAGTGACTTCTGGTTGTAACGTCTGCTGGTATAATCTCACCTTCAAATTTCCACATATTGAGTCCAGTTTTTTCCTAACTCCTTTGGCCCATTTTAGATCACTATGCTCAAACTCCTTCTTACACCATTGAGAAACTTTCTGATCTCCGCCCTGGCCCAGTCTTTTCCAAAATCTTAATAATGCCACTTGGGTCTGTATGTTCCATGCAAACATACCCAGCTCCATTCTTATTGCCTGTATCATGGCTGAACTTGGTAGGGACATTAAGGTTTTTTAGCACTTCCTTTCCTCAATATCCCTGGAGTGCAAGTAGATGAAAAGAAATATCAGATCCCATAAAAAAGGGGTAAGAAATCACTGTTTCTTTGCACTCACCAGAAATCAGAAAACACTAAATAAAATTCTCGTTTTCAGGTTCAACAATGACTCACAGAAGCAACACGAACATACAGCACTAGACATCAAGAACCTCTTCCCTAGTCCCGACCATTTTCCTTGTTGTACTACTAAATAGTCAAGTAAGAAAGGTAGAGCATGAGGAGTTGGGTCCATATCGCCTCCTTGAAGCCGCAGTGCAACCCTCTCAGATAAGAGTCACAGTACAAGCCTAGACACATTGTCTAAATTGAAATACATTCCAGTGAATGCCAGGTTTTGAGAGTCACCAAAAGAAGCACATATAATTGGTGATAGCAGATTTTAGTTACAATATAAATGATTTGTTTGTGGCACCATACTCATTTTAGGACTTGCAGTGATTTTAGCCGGTGAAAACTGCTGACCTCTGCTGGGATTTGATGAACCATGTTTGAAAGAAAACTACTTTCTCTCATGATTTTATCATAGAGGTTATAGAAGGTGCTCCAGAAGCTAAATGAGAGCACATTTTTTATAAGTTCACACTATTTTCCACAGCTATGTGAGAAAAAGGTTTGATCATCTGAGCAAAACATATACTTGGGGCTTCATTGTGCAATCATTTACGCTCAGTATAAAGTGACTAGCATCCTCTAAGTTTTGTACAGTATTTCCAGAATTTAGTTTTTTATCACACATAATTTTGGAATGGTATTTGGTGAATATTTAACTGTTTATGCATGTTCATTATTGTATGTGACACATTGAATTCATTGTTGTCATGCATGTCCAATCAATGCACTATGTAGTGTTTTGTGGTGTATAACAACACTACTAGATTGCCGCCATATTCTCCTTTATATTTGTGAGCCCTCACCCATTTTCTATTTTGTAACGTATGTTTATTTCTATGTTGCCTATCACATTGTAACTCAACCCGTGACCAGGTGTGTGAGACTCCGAAATGCCATGGGTGGTTTTATGGTTGGTGATCGCATTGGATTAAAATCAAGCTCGTGCTTTATCGTTTTGTTGCACTGGAGTGTGCGTCCTCATTGGAAGTGGAGAGTGAGTTCATATTTACGGGCGCCTCACCCGAATGCACACCGTGGGCGCAGGGTCCCAATTAAGAGGACCGGGGCTATGTTTACATATATATGTATATTCACTGAAAAAAAACAAAGCTTACAGGGACATTATAGAATTAGGAAAACCTTAAAAATTCACTAAAAAACAAAGGTTGCAAGGACGTTATAGTTAGGTTTAGATTTTACATTCAGAAAACCATAGAAATTCAACAGTTATAGTTATATTTTTCTGAAGAAATTATAATTCGTGCCCCAGCCATGCAGTTTTCTCATCACTAATTTTATTGCAAATGTTGCAGTTATGTTATAAATGATGATATGGAAAATGGCCAACATGGGTACTGGATGATTACAATTATAGAAAGGTTAAGATCCCCATTCTTTGTGTACACTTTTCTATTTACTCAGGACACTGTTCTGCCCGCTGGGGCTTGTGAGCCCTCAACCATTTTCTAGTTTGTCTCTTATGTCTATTTCTACGTTGCCTATCACATTGTAACTCAGCCCATGATCAAGGCGTGTGAGACGCCGAAACGTGTTGGGTGGTTTCATGGTTGGTAATAGCACTGGATTAAAATCGAGCTTGTGCCTTATCATTTCATTGCACTGGAGTGCATGTCTCCATTGGAGTTGGAGAGGGAGTTGATATATACAGGTGCCTCACCTGAACACGCACCGAGTTCGCAGGGTCTCAATTAAGAGGACCTGGTCTTTGGTTTTATATCTATATCTATCTATATATATATATATATATTATCTACTGGCGGTCGCCAGTAGATAGTTATAGTTAGGACCTAGTTTCCATAGGAAAAGTGTTTTTTCTTTTCCCAATAACTTTGGCGCCGGTTGACGAATCTTGGCGACATTTTCAAAACTTGTGGCCCGCCCCGGTCAGCGCCTATCCTGAAAGTTTCGGGGTGATTCGCAAAGCGGGGGCCGAGAAAAAAGGGGGGTCCCAAAACATGTTTTCTCCATGTTTTTTTCCATAGGAACCTTTAGACACGGCTACAGCCCGAACTGCTGAACGGAATTATACCAAATTTGGCAAAAAGGTAGCCCTTGGTTCAGAAAGAGCCCTTTTTGTTAAATGGTGTAAATCCGTTCAGTAGTTCCTGAGAAATTAAAAAAAAAGAGGTCACAAAATCAATTTCCCATAGGAAACTTTAGACACGGCTACAGCTTGAACTGCTGAACGGAATTACACCAAATTTGGCAAGAAGGTAGTCCTTGGTTCAGAAAGAGCCCTTTTTTTAAATGGTGTAAATCCGTTCAGCAGTTGCTGAGAAAATAAAAAAATTAAAGTTTCAATATCTAGAGGCGTGGTGGATCCGCGGACACTCCCGACCACGAGCTTTATTCTAATTGGCTGTCAACACTCCAAAGCAGGAAGTGTTGGCAGCCATCTTGTGACTCGGTAGAACCGAGTCACAAGAAAACAGGGAAACAAACGCGAAAAACAAGAAAAGGGGGCAGGGTAGAAACACCCTGACCCCCTAGGCCTGCTCATGGGGTTCCACATCGGCAAAATTCTCGTAGGATCCACGAATCCTGCCGTGAAAATAAAAAAAACGAAGCGCGGGCTCCGCGCTTCGTTAATATTTAGCCCCCGGGTGGGCCAAGTCCAGGGGGCATGCTAGATTGTAATTGTGGGGGCCCAGGGGGGCCCCCGCAGCCCCGGAGACCGCCACCCCCGGGGCTTTCTTTAAATATTTCCGGGGGCACACGGGCCCCCCGCAGCCCCAGGGACCGCCACCCCCTGGGGCTTGTTTTTTTCAATGTGTGGGGGGCCTCCAAGGCCCCCCGCAGCCCCGGGGACTGCCACCCCCGTGCTTGTTTTAAAAAAAAAAGAACCTGTGTGGGGGGGTTCGAGACCCCCACACGCCCCGGGGACCGCCACCTCCCCGGGGCACTAAGTATGTAAATTTGGGGGTCCATTACGGACCCCCGAGCCCCGGGGACCACCACCTCCCCGGGGCTTTGAAACTGAAGGGAGGGGTGCCGCGCGGCCCCCCTCCTGGAGCCCGTGATGGCCCTGGGGACCGCCACCCCCCAGGACCGGCTCCTGCAGTGTCCCGGGGTGCCCACCCCCGGGACACTGCTGTTTGCTATGGCATGGTGGGAGCCTCGTGGCTCCCGCCCTACCATAGCAAACTTGCTTTGGATTTTGGAAGCGAGAGCAGGGAAACCTGATCTTGCTTACAAAATGCAAAGCAGATTGCTTTTCCACATGGGGAGCTGCATGTCAGCAGCTCTCCATGTGGAAAAGCAATGCCGGCTCCCGCAGGACGCGGGGAGCCGGCGGGACCGTGGGGGCATTAGGGCTCCCCCCACGGTCCCCAACGAATAGGGCCTGCCCCGGGGGATGGGGTCCCCGGGGCTAGAAGTGGCCCGGGAGGGGGGCCACGCGGCCCCCCCCCCCCCCCCAAAAAAAAAAAAAAAAAGGCCGGCCCCGGGGGATGGGGTCCCCGGGGCCAATAGAGGCCTCAGGAGGGGGGCCACGCAGCCCCCCCTCCTTAAAAAACATAAAAATAGGTGGCCATGCCCCGGGAGATGAGGTCCCCGGGGCCGGAATTGGCCACGGGAGGGGGGCCCACGCGGCCCCCTTCCCGTTCAGATTTTTTTTTTTTATTTTAAAAAGGGGTCAGGCCCTGGGGGATGGGGTCCCCAGAGCCCAAAAAAAGGAAAAAGAAGTGGGGCCACACAGCCCCCCTTTGAAAAAAAAAAAAAAAAGACCGCGATCGTGCCGGAGGCCCCGCCCCCTCCCAGCAACTCTAATTCCCCTTCAATACTGGGGGTTCCTGGGGGCCAACTAGCCCACCAGGTACCTCCAGTAAGCGCCACAGGGCTGCGTTGCAGAGAGGTGGTCCAGGCCACGCCCCTTTTTACACCTCTCTGCAACGCAGCTCTGTGGCACTTACTGGAGGTACCTAGTGGGCTAGTTGGACCCCAGTGACCCTCAGGATTCAAGGGGACTTAATCCCCAAACTTAAAATGCGCCACGGGCGCGTTTGCACAGTGGTGAAGGGAGGGGGCGGGCCCGAGGTGACATGTGTGCAAACACGCCCTGTGGCACGTTTAAAGTTGGGGAATTAATTCCTCTTCAATCCTGAGGGTCCCTGGGGGCAAACTAGCCCACCAGGTACCTCCAGTAAGCGCCACAGGGCTGCGTTTAGAGAGGTGGTCCAGGCCACGCCCCTTTTTACACCTCTCTGTAACGCAGCTCTGTGGCGCTTACTGGAGGTACCTGGTGGGCTAGTTGGACCCCAGGGACCCTCAGGATTCAAGGGGACTTAATCCCCCAACTTACAACACGCCAGGGGGCGTGTTTGCAGAGTGGTGGAGAAAGGGGGCATGGCCTTTGTCTACCTCTCACCAATCCCACTGCATGGGGCTTACTGGAGGTAAAAGGTAGGCTAGTTGGCCCCTAAAGGACCCCCGCGATACAAAAGGGGATGATGGACGGAACGTTTGAGCCAATCAAACACTCACCCCCAGTCAACTGATCTGGGTTTAATCCATCATCATTCTTTAGCTCACTCCACCACCCCAGTTCAGACATGGCCATATGCAAATCAGTCTGACCCTGTGCCTCATGGGAACAGTCCAGCCCGAACTGCCAAGCCATGTCTTCCCTGGACCGGAAACAAGCATCCTAGGACCGGTTTCTGGCATTTCAGCCGTCATCAGCCAGGCTTGCTTGAATCCAGTGGCAAAGTGAGCAAGGGACCCACGTCTGGGCATACCCCCGCCAACTTAGGGCGACCAAAGCGATACAAAAGGGGATGATGGACGGAACGTTTGAGCCAATCAAACACTCACCCCCAGTCAACTGATCTGGGTTTAATCCATCATCATTCTTTAGCTCACTCCACCACCCCAGTTCAGACATGGCCATATGCAAATCAGTCTGACCCTGTGCCTCATGGGAACAGTCCAGCCCGAACTGCCAAGCCATGTCTTCCCTGGACCGGAAACAAGCATCCTAGGACCGGTTTCTGGCATTTCAGCCGTCATCAGCCAGGCTTGCCAGGCTTGCCAGGCTTGCCAGGCTTGCTTGAATCCAGTGGCAAAGTGAGCAAGGGACCCACGTCTGGGCATACCCCGGCCAACTTAGGGCGACCAAAGCGATACAAAAGGGGATGATGGACGGAACGTTTGAGCCAATCAAACACTCACCCCCAGTCAACTGATCTGGGTTTAATCCATCATCATTCCAGCAGTGAAGGGGACTTCAATCCCCATCCACGAGCGTGCCACGGAGCGCGTTTGTAGAGTGGTGGGCAAAGTGGGCGTGGGCTGGTATGAGTACTTACCATGCTGCTGTGTGGGACTGACTGGAGGTAATAGTTTGGGAAGTTGGCCCCCAAGGATGTCCTTGGGGGCCAACTACCCCTCTTGTTACCTCCAGTAAGTCCCACACAGTGGGATTGCTAAGACGTCTTCGGAGGCCATGGCCCCCTTTCTCTACCACTATGCAAACGTGCCTCGTGGCAAACTACGGGATGGGGGATGAAGTCCAATTTAGTCCTGAGGGAGTTTGGGGGCCAAGAATCCCTCCTGGTACCTCCTGTAAGTCCTACGCAGCGGAATTCCTGAGCGTTGGTTGGACGCCCAGCACACTTTCTCCACCACTCTGCAAATGTGACTACTAGTTAAAGTAGCATATTTCTGCACCTCTGACTTAGAGGTAGTTTTAATCCCCCTGCCCTATTATGTGCTAGGGCCTTACAGAGGAGGTCATGCTAATCACAGGGGTACCCCAACGCATAGTGTTCCTTAGTGTATGTAGGTGTTTTCACTGTATTCTAAGTGTCTTTTAGAATAGCACTGGCTCTAGGCCTGGTTAGTCAGAGTCAGTTACCACCAGTACCCGTCTGAAAAAGTTGTGGGCACAGGATGACTTTGCAACAAGGCCTCTTTCTGCTCCTCTGTTGGTTCTTTCTGCACATGTCTTGCTTCTTCCTGCACTTTTGTTCATCTTTGTGGACTTCTGTTGCTTCTTTCTGCATTTCTTTTGCTTCTTTCTGTGCGTTTTTTCTTCTTTCTTCACATGTCTTACCTCTGTAGGCATAGTTAGAAACTAGCATTTAAAAAACCTTTGAAATTCACTTAAAAACCATATGTTTCAGGCACGTTATAGTTAGAAGTTAGCATTTAAAAAACCTTTGAAATTCACTGAAAAAACCGTAGGTTTCAGACACGTTATAGTTAGAAATTAGCATTTAAAAAACCTTTGAAATTCACTGACAAAACCATAGGTTTCAGGCACGTTATAGTTAGAAATTAGCATTTAAAAAACCTTAGAAATTCACTGAAAAAACCATAGGTTTTAGGGAAAGTTATAGTTAGTTGGACATTTCACTCGTACAAAACCAGAGAAAATCCCCCGTTATAGTTAGTTCATATAACTCGCGCCCCCGCAATGCACTGCTGATGACGTCACATATTACATCACTCATGACATGGTCAGTGACATCACTGATGACATCACTGATGACATCTCAAATGACATCACTGATGACATCATACAGTGACTGTGTGTTTCTGTAAAGTTTAAATATGTTTAATATATATTGATATATATATATATCCTACTGGCGGGTACATTTGTGATGTTAATTCCCATAGGAACGCGTTGTCAAACCTACAGCCTGAACTGCTGGACGGAATTGCACCAAATTTGACAGAAAGGTAGATGATGTTACGCAGATTCTTCTTTTTGTTATTTGGTGCAAATCCATTTAGTAGTTTTTGAGAAATTTACATTAAAAATGATAGTGATATCTCTGGTCGTGGATATCTCACTGCAATTTGGCGATTAGTCTCGAATGCATGCGCCAACGGGAATGCTGTGATTGGCTGGACTCAACCTGAACAGAAAGTTGCGCCCACCATTTTATCGATCAGGAATGGTTCCCGGGCTGAATATTTCTTAGAAAGCTAACATAAGGGGTCAGGGTGGAGGTACTCTGACCCCATGTTTGACAAATGAGGGTGTTAGTGACAAAAGTTATTTGTCCAAACTTGCTTTTTTTAATCACACACGATATTCGTGATGATGCCGCGACCAGCAGCGTGGCCTCCCTTGTACCATCGTGGGGACATTGCAAGTATCATGGCTACATCAAAATATTGGTGGAAATATAAAACAAAAAGTATCTATATCTATACACATACCCTCGCTGGTCACAGACTCATGTACCTACTCACATATCCACTCAGACAGTCATATACCCACTCACATACCCACTCAGACACTAATACACGCACTTACAGACTGAATCAGAGAAACATGTGTGTACTCACATAAGCATTGAGAGGCTCATCCACCCAGTTACAGATGCACTCAGAGACTCATGTGCTTATTCACATACATAGTTAGAGACTTATACAACCACTCACAGACCCACTCAGAGACTCATGCACCCAGTCACAGATACACTCAGACACTTACGTACTGACTCACAGACCCACTGAGACACTTATGCTTCCTCTCACACACCCACTGACACACATTCAGACAGTTATGCATTCACTCATAGATCTAGTTGCAGACTCATGTACCCATTCTCATTCCCACTCAGATGCTCACACACCCACTCACATACCCAGTCAGAGACTTATAGACCCATTCACAAACTAACTCAAAGACTCATGTGCCCATTCATATACCCAGTCTGAGAGTTATGCACCCACTTATAGACCTACTGAAGGACTCATGCAGCCAGTCACGAACCCGCTTGGAGATTTATGCATCCACTAAGATAACCCAGTGAATCATTAATACACACTGTTATAGAGATATCGAGAGACTGATAAATGTTTTTATAGATTTATTTAGATAGTGATTTATCTAGTGTGATGGTTAGAATGAATGTTGTCATTTTTTAATGTGGTGGTGGCTGTTGAATTCCAGTTTTTCTTTGCGTTTTTGCAGCATCTTCTTGGTGATCACGGGCACCAACGTCATCGCAAGTCCCGGCATCACTGAGAAAACAGAAAGTAGGTTTTAGAGATCATTTTAAAGATACTTACTTGAAAAACATGAGTTTGGACTGTACAGTAATAAACCCCTAGTGCCAAAAATGCTATATTATGTGTGCATATATGTGTTTTTCAGTCTGTAAAAAAGGAACGATCGGCGTGGTAACCAATGTCTTGACGACTCCCAGCATCACCGGGAACATGTAAAGTAGGTTTTAGAGATGCTTTTTATATAAACTCGCTAGAAAAACATGACTTTAGACAATACAGTAATAAGCCCATAGTGTGTAAAATATTGTAATATTTGTGCAAATATGTGTTTTACACTTTATGAAAATGGCGCGATCATCGCGGTTAACGACGTCGTCATGATGCCCTGAATAACCGCAGAAACGGAAAATAGGTTTTAAAGATGGCTTTTAAAGAAGCGCATTACAAAAACCTGAATTTAAACATGTTTTTTAAAGAAGCATGCACATAGTAATATGTGTAGTGCAATGTTTAGAAAGGATTTTTTTTACTTATTATTTTGCATGCGCTGGTGGACGGTGAATGTCTGCTTTTGTTTTGCAATTTTGTGACTTATTCGTGACCATCGCGACTAGAAATAACACATGATTTTTGCTGCTACCAACGTGATCACAACCTTCGGTGTCGCTGAGACCAAGGAAAATGCATTTTTGATGTAGTTTTTCTGCCAAATGAATACAAAGGGGACAGTTAAATTAATATCTTACTAAACAACTAGAGTGAAACTTTATGTAAAATATGCCTATATATATGTTTTACACTTTCTCAAAAACCACGCTGTATTCGCGGTGTGTCCTCGGTGATCGGGACATCATCACAAAAACCAAAAATATCATCTCACATATTGATTACATCACTCATGACGTGGTCATGTTACTGACCATGTCATGAGTGATGCAATATGTGAGGTTATAAGCAGTGCATTGCGAGGGGCGTACATTATAGTTAGCTCAGATGACTATAACTGCTGAATTTCACTGGTTTTGCCAGAGTGAAATGTGAGCCTAACTATAAAATCCATGTAACTTTTGGTTTTTTCCAGTGTATTTCTATGGTTTTTAAATTATATTTCCTAACTGTAACCTGTTGAGGTTTAATTTCTGTGAAATGAGCATTGTGCCAGAATGAATCCTGCTTTGCGTATTTATCCAAGAAGAGGCCACCATTTTGTTCAACACCTCTACCCAACTGGAGTACTTTCTACTGGCTAATTTAATAAGTGCAACCTCGTTGGTAAATATATAGTGCATTTCCTACACAACAACTGCGAAAAAGACACCAACAAAATGTCTCCAGTGACCTTGTGTGTCTGTAACTTTGCCAATGTGATTGTTCCTTGAGCGTCTTCACCAGATATATTTACAATTGTGGACATGCAGAGAAAACCCCCTTGGATGATTTGTACTTTGAACAAGTAAGTGCTTCTTTGTTTGGTGAAGACACAATCATATTCCTAGGCATGAGGAACGTGCTCCAAAATGGGCAGTTAATGTTTGGGGGGTTCTTTTAGTAAGCTGTCTACCATCCTGGGAAAAGGACAGATTTGAGTTGTCTTGAGTGATGTCATCAGTGATGTCACTGACCATGTCATGAGTGATGTAATATGTGACATCATCAGCAGTGCATTGCGGGGGGCGAGTTATAGTTAGCTCAGCTAACTATAATGGCTGAATTTCTCTGGTTTATACAAGTGAAATGTCAGCCTAACTATAACGTCTCTGAAACCTGTGTTTTTTTCGGTGAATATCTAAGGTTTTTTAAATGCTAATTTCTGACTATAACGTCCCTGAAACCTGTGTTTTTTTCAGTGAATTTCTAAGGTTTTTTAAATGCTAATTTCTAACTATGCCTACATAGGTAGGACATGTACAGAAAGAGGAAGAAAGGTGCATAAAGAAGCAAGAGAAGTGCAGAAAGAGGCAAGAGAGGTGCAGAAAGAGGAAGAAAGATACAGAAAAATTCAAGAAAAATGCAGAAAGAGGCAACAGAAGTCCGGAAAGAGGAAGAAAGATGCAGAAAGAAGCAAGAGAAATGCAGACAGAAGCAACAGAGGTGCAGAAAGAGGCCTACTTCGACTGTACATTTCCACAGACTCATACAAAGTAGCCTAATCACTAATATTTCTCCCAAGATGTCTTAAACCTCACTTTTCTCTTGAAGGTTCACTATTCATCGACTGCTCAGAATGTTAGGCCTACTCAAATGTAAAACAGCAATCCTAACCATATCACTGTTGTAAGTCTGAACAAGTTTGTGAAGGTATGCCTGCGTGTGTCTCTGCTTTTACCTAGTGACATGTTACATAAAAATAAACATACAAATACTTGAATACCTGTGTTTCAAACCGCATACTCGGTAAATGTGTGTACAAAAAGGTGTATGTATTTCTTTCTGCTCATAATACAGGGCACATAGGTATTCAATAGTGTATTTGAGGGGCTCTGTACACCTACATACATAAGACATGTCTGCCTGTGCAACTGAATGACAGACCAGAACTGAGAAGCTTTGACCACCAATGGGAGAAGCTACCCGCTTTTTAAGCTACCATCGTCAGATGCATAACACATGTGAGAATAAATGTACAAGTAGACATATACCTCAATAATGAGAGCACGCAGACCTTTAAACTTGACAGCTTGCACTTCCCATTTGAAAACAGAAAGAGGCGAGAGAGGTACAGAAAGAAGCAAGAGAAGTGCAGAAATAAGCAAGAAAAGTGCAGAAAGAAGCAAGAGAAGTGCAGAGGGGGCCAGAAGGTTGCAGAAAGAAAGAGGTAAGAGAGGTGGAGAAACAGGCAAGAGAAGTGCAGAAAGAAGCAATAGAAGTGCTGATAGAAGCAACAGAGGTGCAGAAAGAAGCAAGAGAAGTGATGAAAGAGACAAGAGAGTTTCAGAAAGAAATAAGAAAGATACAGAAATAAGCAAGAGAAGTGCAGAAAGAGGCAAGTGAGGTGCAGGAAGAGGCAAGAGAGGTGCAGAAAGAGGCAAGAGAGGTGCAGAAAGAGGCAAGTGAGGTGCAGAAAGAGGCAAGCGAGGTGCAGAAAGAGGCAAGCGGGGTGCAGAAAGAGGCAAGAGAAGTGCAGAAAGAACCAACAGAGGTGCAGAAAGAGGCAAGAGAAGTGCAGAAAGAGTCAAGAGAGGTGCAGAAACAGGCACGAGAGGTGCAGAAAGAGGGAACAGGGGTGCAGAAAGAGGCAAGAGAGGTGCAGAAAGAGGGAAGAGGGATGCAGAATGAGGCAAGATGGGTGCAGAAAGAAGCAAGAGAGGTGCAGAAAGAAGCTGGAACGTGCCCGGTGCCGGCACCCAAAGCAAGAAACTTGGGTGTCCTGATAGACAAAGACCTCACTCTTGCTCCACAGATAAACCAGGTGTCCTCAGCCTGTTTTTATACTTTGAAGGTCCTTCGGAAGATCTTACCCTTCATCCCCTTCTCATTGAGGAAAACGGTGGTTGGAGCTTTGGTGTTGTCAAGGTTGGATTATTCTAATGCTCTATATCTGGGAGTGGGGGCAGCCCAGCTTTCCAAACTCCAATCATTACAAAACGCAGCCGTAAGAGTATTACTTAATCTTCCTAAGCACCACTCTACATCTGCCGGGGTAAAGCTACTACACTGGCTTCCAGTCAAACGACGGGTGGATTTTAAGGCTCTGTGTATAGTCCACAAAGCCTTTTACGGAGGAGGGGCGTCTGATTTACAAGCTCTCTTCCCTCGCTATAATCCATTGCGCCGTCTTAGATCCTCCAATGCGGGACTGGTGTCATGTCCTAAGATAAATAGAGTGAGGTGGGGGGGAAAGCGATTTTCATACTTAGCTGCAAAATTGTGGAACTCACTTCCGACACCACTCCGACTTCAATCAAGTAGAATACTTTTCAGGAAGCAAATTAAAACATGGCTTTACTCTCAATGCTAACCGATCTAGTCGCACTCGCAGGTACCTTATCTTAGCGCCAAGACGCCTCGGCATTAGTTGCGCTTTATAAATGTCTAGTCAGTCAGTCAGTCAGTCAGTGAGAGAAGTGCAAAAAGAGGCAAGAGGGGTGCAAAGAGACAAGAGGTGCACAAAGAGACAAGAGATGTGCAGAAGAGAGAAGACGAGTGCAGAAAGAGGCAACAGGGGTGCAGAAAGAGGCAAAACAGGTGCAGAAAGAAGGAAGAGAAGTGCAGAAAGGAACAATAGTGTTGCGTAAAGAGGAAAGAGAAGTGCAGAAAGAGGCAAGGGAGGTGCAGAAAGAGGCAAAACAGGTACAGAAACAGGCAAGAGGGGTACAGAAAGAGACAAGAGAGGTGCAGAAAGAAGGAAGAGAAGTGCAGAAAGGAACAATAGTGTTGCGTAAAGAGGAAAGAGAAGTGCAGAAAGAGGCAAGGGAGGTGCAGAAAGAGGCAAAACAGGTACAGAAACAGGCAAGAGGGGTACAGAAAGAGACAAGAGAGGTGCAGAAAGAAGGAAGAGAAGTGCAGAAAGAGACAAGAGGGGTGCAGAAAGAGGCAAGAGAAGTGCACAAAGAAGCAACAGAGGTGCAGAAGGAGGAAAGATTACTGCAGAAAGAGGCAAGAAAGTTGCACAAAAAGGCAAACAAGGTGCATAAAGATGGAACAGGGGTGCAGACAGAGGCAAGAGAGGTGCAGAAAGAGGGAAGAGTGGTGGAGAAAGAGGCAAGAGGGGTGCAGAAATTTACAAGCGAGGTACCGAAAGAAGCAAGAGAAGTGCAGAAAGAACCAACAGAGGTGCACAAAGAGGCAAGAGGAGTGCAGCAAGAGGCAAGAGAAGTGCAGAAAGAAGCAACAGAGGTGCAGAAAGAGGCAAGAAAACTGTAGAAAAAGGCAAGAGAGGTACAGAAACAGGGAAGAGGGGTGCAGAAAGAAGTGAGAAGTGCAGAAAGAAGCAACAGAGGTGAAGAAAGAGGCAAGAGGGATGCAGATAGAGGGAACAGAGGTGCGAAAAGAGGCAAAGGAACTGCAGAAAAAGGCAAGAGAGGTGCAGAAACAGGGAGGAGGGGTGTAGAAAGAGGCAAGAGGGATGCAGAAAGAAGCAAGAGAGGTGCACAAAGAAGAGAAGTACAGAAGGAAGCAACAGAGGTGCAGAAAGAGGCAAGAGGGGTGCAGATAGAGGGACGATGGGTACAGAAAGAGGCAAGAGAGGTACAGAAAGAGGCAGGGGAGGTACAGAAAGAGGTAAGTGCAATGCAAAAACACGTAAGAGGGTTGCAGAAAGAGGCAAGAGAAGTGCAGAAAGAGGCAAGAGAGTTGCATAAAGAGGCAAGAGAGTTGCAGAAACAGGCAAGAGAGGTGCAGAAAGAAGGAACAGGGGTGCAGAAAAAGGCAAGAGAGGTGCAGAAAGAGGGAAGAGGGGTGCAGAAACAGGCAAGCGAGGTACAGAAAGAGGGAACAGGGGTGCAGAAAGAGGCAAAAGAGGTGGAGAAACAGGCAAGAGAGGTGCAGAAAGAAGGAACAGGGGTGCAGAAAGAGGCAAGAGAGATGCAGAAAGAGGGAAGAGGGGTGCAGAAAGAGGCAAGTGAGGTACAGAAAGAGGGAAGCGGGGTGCAGAAAGACGCAAGAGGGGTGCAGAAAGACACAAGAGAAGTGCAGAAAGAAGCAACAGAAGTGCAGAAAGAGGCAAGAGGGTTGCAGAAAGAGGCAAGGGAAGTGCTGAAAGAAGCAACAGAGGTGCAGAAAGAGGCAAGAAAACTGCAGAAAAAGGCAAGAGAGGTACAGAAACAGGGAAGAGGGGTGCAGAAAGAGGCAAGAGGGGTGCAGAAAGAAGCAAGAGAGGTGCAGAAAGAAGCAAGAGAAGTGCAGAAAGAAGCAACAGAGGTGAAGAAAGAGGCAAGCGGGGTGCAGATAGAGGGAACAGAGGTGCGAAAAGAGGCAAGAGAACTGCAGAAAAAGGCAAGAGATGTACAGAAACAGGGAAGAGGGGTGCAGAAAGAGGCAAGAGGGATGCAGAAAGGAGCAAGAGAGGTGCACAACGAAGCAAGAGAAGTGCAGAAGGAAGCAACAGAGGTGCAGAAAGAGGCAAGAGGGGTGCAGATAGAGGGAAGAGGGGTGCAGAAAGAGGCAAGAGAGGTGAAGAAAGAGGCAGGAGAGGTGCAGAAAGAGGCAAGTGAGGTGCAAATATACATAAGACGGTTGCAGAAAGAGGCAAGAGAAGTGCAGAAAGAAGCAACAAAGGTGCAGAAGGAGGCAAGAGAACTGCAGAAAGAGACAAGAGAGTTGCAGAAACAGGAAAGAGAGGTGCAGAAAGAAGGAACAGGGGTGCAGAAAAAGGCAAGAGAGGTGCAGAAAGAGGGAAGAGGGGTGCAGAAACAGGCAAGCGAGGTACAGAAAGAGGGAACAGGGGTGCAGAAAGAGGCAAAAGAGGTGCAGAAACAGGCAAGAGAGGTGCAGAAACAGGCAAGAGAGGTGCAGAAAGAAGGAACAGGGGTGCAGAAAGAGGCAAGTGAGGTACAGAAAGAGGGAAGCGGGGTGCAGAAAGACGCAAGAGGAGTGCAGAAGGAAGCAAGAGAGGTGCAGAAAGAAGCAACAGAAGTGCAGAAAGAGGCAAGAGGGGTGCAGAAAGAGGCAAGAGAAGTGCTGAAAGAAGCAACAGAGGTGTAGAAAGAAGTAAGAAAAGTGCAGAAAGAAGCAACAGGGGTGCAGAAACAGGAAGGAGGGGTGCAGAAAGAGGCAAGAGAAGTGAACAAAGAAGCAACAGAGGTGCAGAAGGAGCCAAGAGAACTGCAGAAAGAGGCAAGAAAGTTGCAAAAACAGGCAAACAAAGTGCAGAAAGAGGGAAGAGGGGTGGAGACAGAGACAAGAGAGGTGCAGAAAGAGGGAAGAGGGGTGCAGAAACAGGCAAGAGGGATGCAGAAATTTGCAAGAGAGGTACCGAAAGAAGCAACAGAGGTACAGAAAGAGGCAAGAGAATTGCAGAAAAAGACAACAGAGGTACAGAAACAGGGAAGAGAGGTGCAGAAAGAGGCAAGAGGAGTGCAGAAAGAAGCAAGAGAGGTGCAGAAAGAAGCAAGAGAAGTGCAGAAAGAAGCAACAGAGGTGAAGAAAGAGGCAAGAAAGGTGCAGATAGAGGGAACAGGGGTGCAGAAAGAAGCAAGAGAGGTGCAGAAAGAGGGAAGAGGGGTGCTTGAAAGAGGCAAGAGGCGTGCAGAAAGAAGCAACAGAGGTGCATAAAGAAGCAAGAGACGTGATGAAAGAGACAAAAGAGTTGCAGAAACAGGCAAAAGAAGTGCAGAAAGAGGCAAGAGAAGTGCTGAAAAAGCAACAGAGGTGCAGAAAGAAGCAAGAGAAGTGATGAAAGAGACAAGAGATTTGCAGAAAGAAACAAGAAAGGTGGAGAAAAAAGCAAAAGCAGTGCAGAAAGAGGCAAGTGAGGTGCAGAAAGAGGCAAGAGAAGTACAAAAAGAGGCAAGAGAGGTACAAAAAGAGGCAAGTGAGGTGCAGAAACAGGCAAGAGGGTGGAGAAAGAGGCAAGAGAAGTGCAGAAAGGAGCAATAGACGTGCAGAAGGAGGCAAGAGAACTGCAGAAAGAGGCAAGAGAGGTGCGGAAAAAAGCAAGAGAAGTGCAGAAAGAACCAACAGAGGTGCAGAAAGAGGCAAGAGGGGTTCAGAAAGAGTGTTGAGAACTGCAGAAAGAAGCAACAAAGGTGCAGAAAGAGGCAAGAGAAGTGCAGAAAGAAGCAACAGGGGTGCAGAAAGAGACAACAGAAGTGCAGAAAGAGGCAACAGAGGTGCAGAAACAGGCAAGAGAAGTGCAGAAAGATGGAACAGGGGTGCAGAAAGATGGAAGATGGGTGCAGAAAAAGACAAGAGGGGTGCAGAAAGAAGCAACAGAGGTGCAGAGAGAGGCAAGAGAGGTGAAGAAAAAGGTATGAGAAGTACAGAAAGAGGCAAGAGAGGTACAGAAAGAGGGAATAGGGGTGCAGAAAGAGGCAAGAGGGGTGCAGAAAGAAGCAAGACAGGTGCAGAAAGACGCAAGAGAATTGCAGAAAGAACTAACAGAAGGGCTGAAAGAAGCAACAGAAGTGCAGAAAGAAGCAAGAGAGGTGAAGAAAGAGGCAACAGAAGTGCAGAATGAGGCAAGAGAAGTGCACAAAGAGACAAGAGAGTTGCACAAAGAGACAAGAGAGGGACAGAAAGAGGGAAGACGAGTGCAGAAAGAGGTAACAAGGGTGCAGAAAGAAGCAAGAGGGGTACAGAAAAAGACAAGCGTTGTACAGAAAGAAGTGAGAGAAGTACAGAAAGAGGCAAGAGGGGTGCAGAAAGAGGCAAGATAAGTGCTGAAAGAAGCAACAGAGGTGCAGAAAGAGGCAAGAGAAGTGCAGAAAAAGACAAGATAGGTACAGAAACAGGGAAGACGAGTGCAGAAAGAGGCAACAAGGGTGCAGAAAGAAGCAAGAGGGGTACACAAAAAGACAAAAGTTGTGCAGAAAGAAGTGAGAGAAGTACAGAAAGAGGCTAGAGGGGTGCAGATAGAGGGAACAGGGGTGCGGAAAGAAGCAAGAGAGGTGCAGAATGAGGGAAGAGGAGTGCTTGAAAGAGGCAAGAGGCGTGCAGAAAGAAGCAACAGAGGTGCATAAAGAAGCAAGAGAAGTGATGAAAGAGACAAAAGAGTTGCAGAAACAGGCAAAATAAGTGCATAAAGAGGCAAGAGAAGTGCTGAAAAAGCAACAGAGATGCAGAAAAGAGCAAGAGAAGTGATGAAAGAGACAAGAGAATTGCAGAAAGAAACAAGAAAGGTAGAGAAAAAAGCAAAAGCAGTGCAGAAAGAGGCAAGTGAGGTGAAGAAAGAGGCAAGAGAAGTACAGAAAGAGGCAAGAGAGGTGCAGAAAGAGGCAAGTGAGCTGCAGAAACAGGCAAGAGGGTGGAGAAAGAGGCAAGAGAAGTGCAGAAAGGAGCAATAGAGGTGCAGAAGGAGGCAAAAGAACTGCAGAAAGAGGCAAGAGAGGTGCAGAAAGAGGAAAGAGGGGTGCAGAAAGAGGCAAGAGAGGTGCGGAAAAAAGCAATAGAAGTGCAGAAAGAACCAACAGAGGTGCAGAAAGAGGCAAGAGCGGTGCAGAAAGAGAGTTGAGAAGTGCAGAAAGAAGCAACAGAGGTACAGAAAGAGGCAAGAGAAGTGCAGAAAGAAGCAACAGAGGTGCAGAAAGAGACAACAGAAGTGCAGAAAGAGGCAACAGAGGTGCAGAAACAGGCAAGAGAAGTGCAAAAAGATGCAAGAGAGGTGCAGAAACAGGCAAGAGAGGTGCAGAAAGAGGGAACAGTGGTGCAGAAAGATGGAAGATGGGTGCAGAAAAAGACAAGAGGGGTGCAGAAAGAGGCAAGAGAGGTGCAGAAAAAGTTATGAGAATTACAGAAAGAGGCAAGAGAGGTACAGAAAGAGGGAATAGGGGTAGAGAAAGAGGCAAGAGGGTGCATAAAGAAGCAAGACAGGTGCAGAAAGAAGCAAGAGAATTGCAGAAAGAACTAACAGAAGTGCTGAAAGAAGCAGCAGAAGTGCAGAAGGAAGCAACAGAAGTGCAGAAAGAAGCAACAGAGGTGCAGAAAGAGGCAACAGAAGTGCAGAATGAGGCAAGAGAAGTGCACAAAGAGACAAGAGAGGTGCACATAGAGACAAGAGAGGTACAGAAAGAGGGAAGGTGAGTGCAGAAAGAGGCAACAAGGGTGCAGAAAGAAGCAAGAGGGGTACACAAAAAGACAAGAGTTGTGCAGAAAGAAATTAGAGAAGTACAGAAAGAGGCAAGAGGGGTGCAGAAAGAGGCAAGAGAAGTGCTGAAAGAAGCAACAGAGGTGCAGAAAGAGGCAAGAAAAGTGCAGAAAGAAGCAACAGAGGTGCAGAAAGATACAACAGAAGTGCAGAAAGAAGCAACAGAGGTGCAGAAAGAGGCAAGAGGAGTGCAGAAAGAGGGAAGAGGGGTGCAGAAAGAGGCACAAGGGGTGCAGAAAGAAGAAAGAGAGGTGCAGAAAGAGGGAAGATGGGTGCAGAAAAAGACAAGAGGGGTACAGAAAGAAGCAGCAGAGGTGCAGAAACAGGCAAGAGAATTACAGAAAGAGGCAAGAGAGGTACAGAAAGAGGGAAGAGGGGTGCAGAAAGAGGCAACAGATGTGCAGAAAGAGAAAAGACGTGCAGAAAAGAATAAGAGAGGTGTTCAAGGAGACAAGAGAGGTGCACAAAGAGATGTGCAGAAAGAGGGAAGACGAATTGCAGAAAGAGGCAACAAGGTTTCAGAAAGAAGCAAGAGAGGTGCAGAAAGAAGCAGGAGAAGTGCAGAAAAAACCAACAATGGTGCAAGAGAATTGCAGACAGAGGCAAGAGAGGTGCAGAAAGAGGTAAGAGAGGTGCAGAAAGAGGCAACAGGGGTGCAGAAAGAAGCAAGAGAGGTGCAGAAAGAAGCAAGAGAAGTACAGAAAAAACAACAGCGGTGCAGAAAGAGGCAAGAGAAGTGCAGCCAGAGGCAAGAGGGGTGCGGAAAGAGGCAAGAGGGCTACAGAAAGAAGCAAGAGAGGTACAGAAAGAAGCGAGAGAAGTGCAGAAAGAAGCTACAGGGGTGCAGAAAGAGGCAAGAGGGGTGCAGAAAGAGGCAAGAGAAGTGCACAAAGAAGCAACGGAGGTGCAGAAGGAGGTAAGATAACTGCAGAAAGAGGAAGAAAGTTGCACAAACAGTCAAACAAGGTGCAGAAAGAGGGAAGAGGGGTGCAGACAGAGACAAGAGAAGTGCAGAAACAGGCAAGAGGGGTGTAGAAATTTGCAGGAGAGGAACCTAAAGAAGCAAGAGGAGTGCAGAAAGAACCAACAGAGGTGCAGAAAGAGGCAAGAGGAGTGCAGAAAGAGGCAAGAGAAGTGCAGAAAGAAGCAACAGAGGTTCAGAAAGAGGCAAGAGAACTGCAGAAAAAGAAAAGAGGTACAGAAACAGGGAAGAGGGGTGCAGAAATAGGCAAGAGGGTTGCATAAAGAAGCAATAGAGGTGCAGAAAGAAGCAAGAGAAGAGCAGAAAGAAGCAACAGAGGTGAAGAAAGAGTCAAAAGGGGTGCAGATAGAGGGAACAGGGGTGCAGAAAGGAGCAAGAGAGGTGCAGAAAGAGGGGTGCTTGAAAGAGGCAAGAGGCGTGCAGAAAGAAGCAAGAGGTGTATAAAGAAGCAGGAGAAGTGTTGAAAGAGACAAAAGAGTTGCAGAAACAGGCAAAAGAACTGCAGAAAGAGGCAAGAGAAGTGCTGAAAAAGCAACAGAGGTGCAGAAAGAAGCAAGAGAAGTGATGAAAGAGACAAGAGATTTGCAGAAAGAAACAAGAAAGGTGGAGAAAAAAGCAAAAGCAGTGCAGAAAGAGGCAAGTGAGGTGCAGAAAGAGGCAAGAGAAGTACAAAAAGAGGCAAGAGAGGTACAAAAAGAGGCAAGTGAGGTGCAGAAACAGGCAAGAGGGTGGAGAAAGAGGCAAGAGAAGTGCAGAAAGGAGCAATAGACGTGCAGAAGGAGGCAAGAGAAGTGCTGGAAAAGCAAAAGAGGTGTAGAAAGAAGCAAGAGAAGTGATGAAAGAGACAAGGGAGTTGCAGAAAGAAACAAGAAATGTGGAGAAAAAAGCAAAAGCAGTGCAGAAAGAGGCAAATGAGGTGCAGAAAGAGGCAAGAGAAGTGCAGAAAGGAGCAATAGAGGTGCAGAAGGAGGCAAGAGAACTGCAGAAAGAGACAAGAGAGGTGCAGAAAGAGGAAAGAGGGGTGCAGAAAGAGGCAAGAGAGGTGCGGAAAAAAGAAAGAAAAGTGCAGAAAGAACCAACAGAGGTACAGAAAGAGGCAAGAGCTGTGCAGAAAGAGTCTTGAGAAGTGCAGAAAGAAGCAACAGAGGTGCAGAAAGAGACAACAGAAGTACAGAAAGAAGCAACAGAGGTGCAGAAACAGGCAAGAGAAGTGCAGAAAGATGCAAGAGAGGTGCAGAAACAGGCAAGAGATGTGCAGAAAGAGGGAACAGGGGTGCAGAAAGATGGAAGATGGGTGCAGAAAAAGATAAGAGGGGTACAGAAAGAGGGAATAGGGGTACAGAAAGAGGCAAGAGGGGTGCAGAAAGAAGCAAGACAGGTGCAGAAAGAAGCAAGAGAATTGCAGAAAGAACTAACAGAAGTGCTGAAAGAACTAACAGAAGTGCTGAAAGAAGCAACAGAAGTGCAGAAAGAAGCAACAGAAGTGCAGAAAGAAGCAACAGAGGTGTAGAAAGAGGCAACAGAAGTGCAGAATGAGGCAAGAGAGGTGCACAAAGAGACAAGAGAGGTGCACAAAGAGACAAGATAGGTACAGAAAGAGGTAAGACGAGTGCAGAAAGAGGCAACAGGGGTGCAGAAAGAAGCAAGGGAGGTGCAGAAAGAAGCAAGAGAAGTGCAACAGAGGAAAAAGCAACAGAGGTGCAGAAAGAGGCAGGTGAAGTGCAGGAAGAGGGGTGCAGAAAGAGGCAAGAGGGGTGCAGAAAAAGACAAGAGTGGTGCAGAAAGAAGCAACAGAGGTGCAGAAAGAGGCAAGAGAGGTGCAGAAACAGGCAAGAGAAGTAAAGAAAGAGGAAAGAAAAGTGCTGAAAGAAGCAACAAAGGTGTAGAAAGAAGCAAGAGAAGTGATGAAAGATACAAGAGAGTTGCAGAGAGAAACAGGAGAGGTGCAGAAAAAAGGAAGAGAAGTGCAGAAAGAGGCAAGTGAGGTGCAGAAAAAGGCAAGAGAGGTGCAGAAAGAGGCAGGAATGGTGCAGAAAGAGGCAGGAGAGGCACAGAAAGAAGCAAGAGTGGTTTGCACACCATTAGAACCAATTTAACACCCACATTTAGCAATAAGTAACAGGTGACCATTCCAGCTTTGCAAAGGGCCTTCCACCATGCTGTAACACTTGTCGCTGCATTTTTGGTAACGTTTGAGCTGGAAACAAGGGTTTTTTTGTTCAAATCTGCAGATTATGTCGCAGATGATGGATTATGTGGCAAATGCAGAAAATGCATAATTATGCAAAAATCGGTGCAGCTGAACAGTCGCATAATTCCAGTGGCCCTGTTCATACCTCTGACTAGGTCCAGAAGTGCTCCTCAGTGGTTCCTTCTTTTTTGTCCCATTGAGTTCATAGCTTAGCTTCTATGGAAACGAGGAAGCCTAAACCTGAGGTTATGACTCAACAACACAGACTACCATACCACATAATTACTCTCCATAACACATAATCCCACTCTACATAATTCCTATACACTAAATACCACATACTTTCTATCCACATAATTTCACTGCACAACATACCACATAATTCCACTACAGACAACGTACATCCACTCCAAAAAACATTAGTAAAAACCGTTTACATTTACAGCACCAATAGCTCTAACTCTCGCAAATGCGAAACCTCTTACATTGCAAATGCTTACTTAACTAGTAGTCGCGTTTGCAGAGTGGTGGAGAAAGGGGGCTGGGCCTCCGACCAGCACTCAGGAATTCCACTGCATAGGACTTACAGGAGGTACTAGGAGGGCTTCTTGGCCCCCAAGTCCTTCAGGAATAAAGTGGACTTCATCCTCCAACCAGTAGTGTGCCAGGAGGCACGTTTGTAGAGTGGTGGTGCAAGGGGGCGTGGCATCCAAAGACCTCTGTGTGGGACTTACTGGAGGTAACAGGAGGGGTAGTTGGCCCCAAGGACATCTTTGGGGGCCAACTACCCCTCTTATTATCTCCAGTAAGTCCCACACAGCAGGATTGCTAAGTTCTCTTAGCAGGCCATACCCCCTTTGCCCACCACTCTGCAAACGACTCCCTGGCATTCTCTTGGTTGGGGGGATGAAGTCCCCTTGCCTCCTGAGGGTCCCTGGGGGCCAACTAGCCCTCCTGTCACCTCTAGTAAGCCCCACACAGCTGGATTGCTGAGAGTGGTCAGAGGCCACACCCCCTTTTTGCACCACTCTGCAAACACGCCTCCTGGCACACTGCTGCTTGTGGGATGAAGTCCACTTCAGTCCTGAGGTACTCAGGACACAAGGGGACCTCATCACCGCACCAACAGTGTGCTGGTCTCCTACCAACTCTGAGCAATTCCACTGTGTGGGGCTTACTGAAGGTACCTGGTGGGCTAGTTGGCCCCTAAGGACCCTCACCATCGCAGGGGACTTCATCCCCCAGCCCAGAACATGCCAGGAGGCACGTTTGCAGAGTGGTGCAGGGAGGGGACGGTGCCTCCGGTGACTTCTTTTAGGAAGGGGGGCTGTTTGGCCCCCCTTCCCTTGAACCTTTTGGGCCTCAGGGACCTCATTCCCCGGGGCCTGAGCCACTTAATATATATATATATATATATATATATATATATATATATATATATATATATATATATACCTTGCCCAGGATACTGGCGCCCTTTGGTGACTGGGCACCATGGTTGCCAATGCATAAGCGGTGAGGTGTGCTGGGCATGTCAAATGTATTTCCATCAGTCTCCTCCGACCTCGTATGTGTGCCTATGACTATTTTATAATTCATGCTGCTCGCTAATTTTGACATTGGCATCACCCCGTAATTGTAACCTTGATTATGGACTTCAGTCTTCTTTTTTGAATAATTATCCGGTTTAAGGAGCACCTTCATTCTGAACTCCCACACAGAACACTCGTCAACCAAATTGCAACACGCAAGGCTGTTTAAGGGGATTATGGGTCTTGCAGTCCCGCTGGTAGGAGTAGCAATTACCCGGAGGCCGGCACTTATGTGGAAATTATGCACAGCCTGTGTAATTAGAGCCCCGTGACTTTGTTACAAGTCCAATATTTGTTTACCCCCTATATCTGTTCTTGTGCGCATTTGGGAGCACACTTTCAATTCCGCTCTGTGTGCCATTACTGTTCAAACCGGACAAGTTTTGCTCTGTTTAAATACCGGGCAATGTGGGGTTGCAAACTAATATTAACAATATTGGCAGCATGATTTGCATACGAAACAGTTTTAACTTTTGCAGTTTTCTTTGATATAATCTGATTTATCATCATTAAGGCAGCATGTTCTGAGAGCATTGGCGCCATAACTTAGACAAATATTTATGCACCTCGGCTGGTCATTATGACATGCTTATATCAAGAGGCAGATGGCATATAAATATCTCTACTGTGTATATATCATGAAGTTGATTTCGTTCAAATTGCTGGGACAACATGCTGACTATGCATCAGTCTGTTATTCGTTTTGATTAACTCTTTACACTTTGCACTGTATGCATATCTTTTGATAAGCGTGTGTTACCAGTTTTATTTTCTATCTTTTATGTCTATTCATGCCTGAAGGAAGGAGGAGGGCTATATATACCTGAAACTCTATGGCGCCAATTAGATTGATAAAGCCTGCTGCGCAGGCGAAACGCGTCTCTCTTTCTTTGCGGGGTCGTGGGAGACCTGACTTTAAATAAATAAGCCTTATACCTGCATACCTGATGTACGTGCCTCTTCTTCGTTGGAGCAGGGTTGCCTTTTTGGATATATATATATATATATATATATATATATATATATATATATATATATATATATATATATATATATTTTACCTACTGGCGGTCGCCAGTAGGTAGTTATAGTTCAAAAAGCGTTTTTTCTTTTCCCAATAACTTTGGCACCGGTTGACGAATCTTTGCGAAATTTTCAAAACTAGTGGCCCGCTCCGGTCAGCTCCTGTGTTGAAAGTTTCAGGGTGATTCGACAAGCAGGGGCCGAGAAAATAGGGGGGTCCCAAAACACGTTTTCCCCATGTTAATTTCCATAGGAAACTTTAGACAAAGCTACAGTCCGAGCTGATGAACGGAATTACACCAAATTTGGCAAAAAGGTAGGTCTTGGTTCAGAAAGAGTCCTTTTTTTAAATGGTGTAAATCAGTTCATTATTTCCTGAGAAATTAGAAAAAGAAAAAGTTTTGATATCTGTGGGCGCGGAGGGTTCGCGAACCCTCCCGAGCACGAGCTTCACTCTCATTGGCTGCCAACACTCCAAACCAGGAACTGTTGACAGCCATCTTGTGACTCGGTAAGTCACAAGAAAACAGTGAAACAAAGTGTAAAATGAAGAAAAGGGGGCAGGGTAGAAACACCCTGACCCCTAGGGCCTGCTCAGGGGTCCCACATGGACCCCCAGGGCCAAAAAAGCATTTTTTAAAAATAATTTCGGCGGAATTCGCATTGGGGTTGCGAATCTCGCCCAAAATTTATTAAAAAATGAAGCGCGGGCTCCTGTGCTTCTTTTTAATGAGGCCCCCGGGTGGGCCAGGTCCCGAGGGCATTGCCCAAAAAATAATAGCGGGGGCCCACGGGGGCCCTTGCAGCCCCAGGGACCGCCACCTCCCCGGGACTATGCTGATTATGTGCGGGGGGCACGCGCCCCCCCCATAGCCCCGGGGACCGCCACCTCCCCGGGGCTTTTTTATAAAATAATGTGTGGGGGGGTCCCACCCCCCCACGCTGTCCCGGGGACAGTGAGGAAAACCTGCTCTCGCTACAATGAAGGATTGCTTTTGAGCAAGGGGAGCTACATGTCAGCAGCTCCACTTGCCCAAAAGCAATGCCGGCTCCCGCGGGAGGCGGGGAGCAGGAGGGACCGTGGGGGCATTGGGGCTCCCCCCACGGTCCCCAACACAAAGGGCCGGCCCCGGGGCATGGGGTCCCCGGGCCCAGAAGTGGCCCGGGAGGGGGGCCACGTGGCCCCCCTTCAATATTAACCCCTTCCATGCTCATGACGAGCTGGACTCGTCATGGCACACAGTGCTCGTGTGCTCATGACGAGTCCAGCTCGTCATGGAACCCAGCACAGGAAATGCCTCTGGTGCGGGCACCAGAGGGATTCCCTTTAATCCCCTAAAGCCTCGGGAGCTGGGGAAGAGCTTCCCCAGCTCCCGAGGCTCCCCTGGTTTCCCTGAAATGACGATTGGCGCGCACGTCGCGCTGATGTCATTTCAGTGAAACTGAAACTGAAATGAGCCAAGAGGCTCATTTCAGTTTCAGCTTCTACGTGCTCAGGGGGCTATCTCAGCCCCCTGAGCACGTAGAAACTCAGGAGAGGTATCGTTGGAAAGGGGAGAATCTCCCCTTTCCAATGGTACCTCTCCTAGTTGATCCCTGCTTGGGGATCGCCCCAGGAGGGCGATCCCCAAGCAGGGATCCACCCACTAGGCACCAGGGAGGGGGAGCGGCCCCTTGGGCAAGGGCCTTTGCTCCCCCATAAAATATTTGCCATGATTAGCTTTCTGCCCCCCTGGGGGTAGATGGGGAAGTAGCCCCCAATCTGCCCCCCCGGGGGGGTAGAAAGCCCACTAGACACCAGGGATTTTTATTTAAATTATAGTTAGGGGTGGGGGCTGCCCAAAACGGGCATGCCGATGCCCCCACCCACCCCGGCCACAAAATTAGTCGGGGCAGTAGCCCCCAATCTACCCCCCCGGGGGCAGAAAGCCCACTAGATACCAGGGATTTTTTTAAAATTATAGTTAGGGGTGGGGGCTGCCCAATATGGGCATGCCAATGCCCCCACCCCACCCCGCCGCAAAGGTACAGTCTTTCTGCCCCTCCTGGGGGGCAGATGGGGGCAGTAGCCCCCAATCTGCCCCCCCCCGGGGGGGCAGAAAGCCCACTAGATACCAGCACTTTTCTTTCCTCTTTCTTTACTTCTCTTGCCGGGTGAGTTTTCAATTGCTTTTTCCGACGTCAACACAGTGCTGCGGTCCGGGCGCTTCCAAACTTATTTGTAATGGCCTCCAATGTGATCCTTTAGTTCGGCGCGCTCACCAGCTGGTGCTCTGCAAGGGGGCCGGATCCTGGCCCAAACCAATTTTTTCAACAAAGGACGCGGCACTCCAGAACTGGTTTTTCTACACAATTTATTCTTGGCACTAGACCTAGAGATGTTATAAATTAACAAAATCACAAAGTGTAAATGTCATAGATAGCGCTCGACTTTAGAGTATTTCAAATAGATATAGTAATTGGATCGCTGAACCTGACACAAAATGCAAAGTCCGTATGATCACCTTTTTTATTGTTAATAACGTTTTGTAGATAATACACTACAGATCCCACAATGCCCCATTAAGGCTACATGTGGGTATAAATAAATGTAATAAACATAGGACTCTACTAACCATGAGAAAAGCCGTGAGAGGGCTGAAACGCGTTGGTCTGAGCAGTTGCCAAGAATAAATTGTGTAGAAAAACCAGTTCTGGAGTGCCGCGTCCTTTGTTGAAAAAATTGCTTTGGGCCAGGATCCGGCCCCCTTGCAGAGCACCAGCTGGTGAGCGCGCCGAACTAAAGGATCACATTGGAGGCCATTACAAATAAGTTTGGAAGCGCCCGGACCGCAGCACTGTGTTGACGTCGGAAAAAGCAATTGAAAACTCACCCGGAGGTTGAGCGCAGCTGGACGAGAGTCGGAGGACGCCGTCACAGCGGGAGTCTCCCCAGCGAGGTGAGTGACATTGTGTGGAAGGATTAAGCTGTGGTCTGAAGCAGCCGTGTTTTGTTTTCACGAAAGGTGCCGGACATGTAATGACACGGCTGGCAAGGAAACAAACCGGCGGGAACTGGACACAAAACTAAAAGCAATAATTTAAGGATTGCTAGCAACTTCTCAAAAGTGAAGCAAAGTCAGGTAAAATTATAAAATGGAGGCACGCGCAGCAAAACGAGCGTCAAAGGCAATGACAATGTTTAAATCTGGTGACGGAACAGAAAATGTAGAACCAAATGCAGACAAAACGCAAAACAAAACGGACATTTCTGTGAGACAACATTTTAATAATGTTGAAAGGCTGTATAAAAAAGAAGTAAATAAGAGCTGGGAAATCATAGCATTAGAGAATTACCTTGAAGTAAAATGTGTTCCCAGAGGGCTTCGTATTTTCACCATGCCAACGCACCCAGATACTAAAGTGGATTTATTGGAAGAATGGGTTGAAAACAATCAGCAATGCTCGTTCAACATGATGCGCATTTTGATAAAACATGCTAAAATAAATGTAATCGAGATAACCAAAAAATTGAAAGAGATGGAGGAAATTATTAAAAACCTAACAAATAAAGAGGAAGTCTTAAAAACAAGAAAAGAGATGGATAGTAGATTGGAGAAATATGAAGCTGATATCCAGGAACGCAAACAAAGAAAATTCAAAAGGGATGAACAAGATTACCTACAGGGTAGGATTCTCACATTTGCCAAGCGATTTGACATACTTAAAAAGAACTATCCAATGCAACAACATAAAAGAATGGCAGACACTACAAGTGAATCTGATATTAGTGAGAACGAAACTACCCCAGGCATTAGCACAACAACGAAAGTTCCTTTTTTAGAAGAAATACGTCTAATGAATTTGGACAAAACATTAACAAGGGGCAGAGGACGTGGAAGAAGCATGAACCGAGGCCGAGGAAAAGAAGGAGGGAATGTCTCACAAGTACAAGAAAAACCAGAAGGGCAAAGCGAAAGAAGACAGTACCCACTACGCAACCGGAAGTAGTGGATACCAATTTAGTTGTGAATCTTTCAAAATATGAATTGACACAAGAAGAAACTGTATTAAATAAAGGACTAACTTTCTGTCCAGAGAGTCATTTCAATTATACACAGGTCAGGATTGACCTCTATAAGTATATAAGAAAGTTAAAACTCGCAAAAATACATGCCTCAAAGCATGGTGAAAGTAATAAAGAAAACTCGGACGAACAAACATCCACTGAACCCACAATTACGATAGATCAGATGAGCGATCTAAAAACAATGTTTGATCTATTATATGACTTGGACGAAGAGAATATGTCAGAGGAACAAATATTAGCACACCTGGATATTGAAACAGATAGGAGACCTGAAAGTGGATTGAAGAAAAAATCCAAATATTATCCATCTTTGTCTCCTGGAAATAAGTTTGATTTATTTTCCGATGCAATAATTGAAGAGCTGGAAAAACTGCCCAAAATTAGGAATCGAAAACAAAGGGAAAACTTAACAAATAGAGAAAGGGAAGCAATTCAAAAATTGATTGAAAATGATGAGATTACAATAAAACCAGCCGATAAGGGTGGAAATATTGTTCTGATGAACACACAAGATTACGTCAAAGAGGCAATGAGACAGTTAAATGACACCACCAACTATTGCAAGATGAAAAATAATCCCATCAATAAAATGACTTTGGAATTGAATACACAATTACAGCAATGGCATAGTGAAAATCTCATTAGCAATGACGAATTGAAATTTCTCATCAAAGATTTCCTCAAATACCAACGATATATTTTCTACCGAAAATCCATAAGACTTTTCAACACCCACCGGGGAGACCCATTGTCTCCTCGTGTGACTCATTATATGAAAATCTATCACAATATGTCGACAAATTTTTGGCACCTATAGCTCAAAGTATGAGCTCGTATATAAAAGACACGGGCGATTTCCTCAGAACTTTGAATGGAATTACATGGAGCCACCAATATCTTATGGTTACAATAGATGTGGTATCTTTATACACTTCCATTAGGCATGATGTGGGAATAAAAGCCTGCAACTATTTTTTAAGACAACGAAGCATTATGGACTTAAAGCACACACAAATGCTATTGAAGATGATCGAGATCTGCCTTACAAACAATATATTTGTATTCAATAAAGAGCTCTTTAAACAACAGTGCGGAACTGACATGGGCATCTCATTTTCACCAAATTACGCGAATACAGTCATGGGATGGTGGGAGAAAACAATCGCATGGTGTACGGACAATCAAGATGCACTGGAACAGACTGTTCTATGGGTCCGGTACATCGATGACTTGTTTTTAATTTGGAATGGTACGGAGGAGGATTTTAAAGAATACTATGAGATATTATCCAACAATGATATTGGGCTTTCCTTCACGTATACAATCAGTAAGAAAGAAATTGCATTCCTGGACACTAAAGTTTTTATTGAGAATGAACAGATACACACTACCCTATTTAGGAAAGAGACTGCAACCAATAGTGTCCTGCACGGAACAAGTTTCCACCCAACTCCCTTGAAGAACAGTATTCCGTACGGAGAATTTATACGGATGAAACGTAATTGCTCTAAGGAAGAAGATGCTGAGAACAAAATACAAGAAACCATGGTAAGATTGAAAGCACGAGGATATAGTGAAAGAACTCTGAAAAAATGTAAGAAAAAGGTTGACCAAATACCAAGAACAGAGACATTAATTCCCAAAATCGAGAAAGAAGAACGCAATAAACAACTGGCGCCGAGATTCATTACCACATATAGTAAGGAAAGTGGGATGATACTTAATAAAATCAAAAAATACTGGCACCTTATTTCTGGAGATCCAGATATTGGAAAAATCTTGGGGAAGAAACCTGCGGTCACTTATAGAAAAACAAGGTTGTTAAAAGACATGTTTGTCCCAAGTCATTTTCAAGAAAAACCCAAAACAAATTGGCTATTGGACCAACAAAAAGGTTTTAAAAAATGTAATACATGCAAGGCTTGTAAAATTGGCAAAAATATGCGAGCAATTGTTGGAGGGTCCGTTATGGTTGGCCACACTCTTCTGCTTACCTCTCCCCTCTCAGAGTCTCTCTCACACTTTGCTCGGTCACTTGGCAAGAAAGAACCATGTTGTAAAATATAATAGTTTATTAAACAATTCAAAAGCATAAAAGAAAATACTTCAATTTAAGAGTTGCCCATCAACATATGGGTAAGATCAGAGATAACTGCATCAACAATGTTTAAGGATCAATTTGTTCAATTTAAACAGAAATGTATATTTATGAATTAATCCATGAGCAGCCGCTCAAGGGGCAACCCTGAATTTAAGAGTGATACAAAGGATAGCGTTCAGAGGACAAAACTTCTTATTGAGACAAAATAACAATATTCAAGACCACACAATAAAAACTGACATAAATGCAATTGCTTGGGTTTAGATGAACTGAAATAGATAATCTGACAAAGCCAATAGGCAAAATTATTCAGTCAGATAGACTGACAAAGTCAATAAGCAGAATTATTAAATAGGAGCATTATCACCTTGGCAATAGGAGCTCTGGGCCCAGTCAGGAGAACGATTGATCAGTCGGGAACCCTCACAAGGCACCGGAGTGCTGGTTTGAAGAGAGTTCGAAGCCACACCCTGGGTGCAGCTATTTTATATGCTTGAATGCAGAAGTTTTATCATCTCTGACGTAGGTCCTGACGCAGCCCTTGACCGCCCTCTTACAGTAACTATGGAAAATTCCACACGTAGAACTGAGAAGTGGTATCATGGTGAAATTAGGGGCTTTTGACAGGCGGTCAGTGCTCCTGACCGCAAAAAGTAAACAAAGGATAATTTTTACCGTAAGAAAGCTCAGAATTAATATTTTAATACATTATTTCTTGGTCACGTTGCCGTCTTTCACAGTTTCGATTAAGCAAGCGCGGAAAGTTTCATAACTAAAAATATTGCAAATGTACTTGTGAAACAGCCAGATGTACCAAAAATGTCCTATGCGTGTGGGCTAATCTAATTCTCGTAACTGTGGAAATTTACAAGGGGGGAGGGGGAGAGTTTGTCGCGGAGGATGGCGCAGGCCTCTGCTGTCAGGTTAGTAAAGTCTATGAGATCAGTTTTTAATATTAGAAAATGACAATAGGATACCTTGGCTGTATTGGGCCTATATACATCTTTTACAAAGGTATGGTTGGTCCTGCATGTAGGTCTGTGAGAAGGTGAACTTGGGCCTATGTGTGGATTTGTAAGAAAGTGAAGGAACGTGGACTACTTAAAGACCCTTTATCTGGGCCTCAGTGGTGGGGCCTATCTAGGGATGCCAGGTTTGAAGGGTATTGCAGAATGGGGTGTGGGTTTCCTGTTAGATGGTAAAACGGGACCCTCCTACACATCCCTCCTCTTGTTCATTATTGAACACGCCTTTGACACAGTACTTTGCTGGACCTTCAGGGGCTTGGTGCATACCGAGTGGGTCACTAATACATATGCATGCTGTCTGTGGTGGCAATTCTGGTGTTATAGTAACGTATTCTCCCCCATCATCGGGAGCTAACTCCTCATACCCGTTAATGTCATGCTCCTCCCTTAAGGCGTATCTAGGTGGTGGAACCGGTGGAGCTGTAGGTGTGTTTGAAGAGGCATGAGGGGCAGGTTGTTCTAAGAGTTGCACATGGATCTGCCCATTCCCATCCCCGGGAGCACGGTCCATGTCCTGATACTGTGCATTGTTATTAATTCTAGTGTGAACGTAATTCATTCCTACTGCTTTGGCGCTGCATCTGTTGACACATTTAATTACTAGCTGTGCACCGCAACACATTAACATGACTACACAACAAATAGGTAGCACAATTTTCAATATAGCAGATAGCCATGAAGGCATCCAGTTGAAGTTGAACCAGTCCGGGATAGGATCTGCAGCGGCACCGCCCTCGTCACGCATCTTTTTCCCAGATTGCCCAAGTCCTCAATGGCCTTAGCGAGCGACCCGTTTGCGGCATCATTAGCCGGTATGAAAGTGCAGCAGCTCTTTCCGATGGAACTGCATACACCCCCTGCATAGCTGTGAGCTGATCTAGAACATATCTATGCTCTAGAACCATAAGCCTTAAAGGCCTTAACTCTTCCTGTATGGCGTTGAACCCATCTCAGGTGTTATTTATCAGAGTCATTAGTTCGTATCGTGTGACCTGTAGCCACCGTGCATTAGCTGATGTTTGCCAAATGGGCCACAGGCCCCCAAAGAATTCCTGGGCACCATTGAACAGGCGAAACTTTTCAGGGATTCCGGCGAAGGCATCGTTAGCGAAGTATTGAGCCTTCCGTCGGTGCCGGTGAAGCAGGGTGACGTCATTTGTCATGGGGTGTTCAAACACTTGAGAGATGTTGGATGCCGGGACAACGAGATGTAGCTCGTGCATGGTAACCATGGTGCATAGGCCCTTCCATCGAGGAGGCAACTGGGGGTAGATGCGTTCTCCACATGCCCAAAAGATATCCATGAGGCTGGCGGTGCCGTCTTGGAGGTCCAAATTAAAAATTGTTGTGTTACAGTTTGTGTTGCTGCCCACAGGGCGAGTACCGTTACCTAGGAAGCAAAGAAGAGGATGTTTTAGTTTATATGCTCTCTTCCATTTGTACGCTGTTCCCTTCCCAAAGGTGTACCGTCTAGTTTCCTGTGCCCACACCTCCTTACACTGAGTCTCAACATCCCAATCAATATTCTGTTGATATTCTGTTTTTGCAAAGGGTTCTCCCAAGGAAGCTGCCTTACATACCAGGGCGTCTGGGCCGTGCCATTGGTTATCAAAATACACATGGGCCTGCAAGAGCAGCACAGACCTATATTGACATGGGCAGTTGGCAACGTGTGAACTGTTATTTTCGTGTATCGGGGGTTTGTTATGGAGTTGTTTGTTTATTGTCTCCTTACATAGTGCCGGGGGATGTGAACATAAAAACCCTGATGCTTTGAATTCATGCTCATGAGTTGTGAGCGGTGTCTCCCATCTAGGTGATTCCCATCTATACAAATTCACATTTTCTCTCTCGAATTGCAATGCATCAGTGACAACCATGTGTGTTAGATAGTTAGAGTCCCATGCGGTGGTGTTTACAAACACAGTGTCTATCTCTGCTGAAAAAAGCTGTATTTGGCCGTAGATACGGCAAAGAAACAAATGGAGGAGGCATTTGGCCGTTGGGGGTGGTATTTCTTGTGGGAACACCATTTTGTCTGCGCCAACTGCATGCGGGATGTGTGAGCACACAAAGCATGCTTCTTTTGTTACCTTTTTCCCTATTTGAGACATGTGCCGGTACCACATATTATCTAACAGGGCACTATGGGCTTCATGGTCTTTATTAATTGTGTCAGGACGTATGGAGTGGAAATCAGGTCTGGGATGTTGGCGTGCAATGTGGACCACCGTGTCCTGGAGAGCGGTGGCCAAATCTTGTTTGTCATTATCTCTTGTTGGTCTATGACTCCTCCAGAACCTTGGCCTACCTCTTCTAAATCTGCGAGCGTTGCGGGAGTTGGGACTGCGGGTCACTGGGGGGACTACTGTAATCTCTAGAAGCCTATCCCACGGAGTAGTAATAATACTTGGGTCTGAGGCCGTAGCTATGCGTGTGTGGTGTGTACTAGTGTGTGCGCTACCAGTGGTATACTGTGGAAGTGATGGATCTTCAGTGTGGTTCGGGACGTGTTTTTGTGCAGTTGTAATTTCTGGCACAACTGGTTGTTTTGAGAATGGTATGGTAATATTAGCGGAAAAATGTGGCTTAAAAGTTGCAAGATAAAACAGATACCAGTTAAGTGCGGCCAACGTTATAGTGGAAAAAAGGCAAAATGTTAAGACAATTGAAATACATAACTTTGCATTCCCATTAAGGTCCTCGATAATATGCTCATGGCGGTCATTATCTTCGTCATCAAAGGAGGATGGAAACCCGCTGTCTTGGTGGAGCTGTACCAAGGGTATGTCCTGTCCCTCCTCTAGTCAATTGGCGGAGGTGGTGCGGGGTCCAAGCGGACGTGGCTGCGATGGATCCATGCTTTTCTTTCAGCTATTCGTACTGCAGTTGGTGACAAGTCTATCACCTTGAATGGGCCCTCGTATTTAGGGTCCTTCCAGCGTCTGACGTTTTTCCGGATGAAGATCTGCGTCCCGGGACAGATTGGTGGGAGCTCAGGATCGGTGGGGCCCTTCCCCTTTCTCTTGGATATCTGGATAGAAAGGAACTGCGCTGCGCTGGTTAGTTGGCACATATAGTGGTAAAGTTCTGCCTTAACTACCTCAGATGATGACTCACTATCTAATTTGGGGCGTGTGGATGGAACTGTTACATTTATGGATCGTCCAGTGACAAGCTGATGGGGTGTGAGGTGATGATCCGAACTTGGGGAGTTTCTTAGTGCAAACAGTGCTATGGGCAGGCAATAAAGCCATTTCTTTCCTATTGTGGCACTTATTTTACTTATTTTGTTTTTGAGCAAGCCGTTAAGGCGCTCACAAATGCCGTTGCTTTGTGGGTGGTAAGCTGAGGTCAGCTTGTGTTTGATGCCTAGCATTGTGGTCAGGAAGGAAAAGATGGCGTTTGAAAAATGGCTTCCGTTATCGGTCCGGATGGCGTCTGGGACGCCCCAGCGAGTAATGACATCACGTAATAGAAATGTGGCCGCTGCTTTGGCATCGCAGTGGACGCAAGGTCCACTTTCGATCCAACGTGAGAATGGACATACTACCACAATGAGATAACGATAATTTTGGCAGCGATCGATCATATCGACATAGTCAATGTGTAACTCTTTGAAGGGGCCTGATGGTCTAGGAATTGTAGAGGCAACAGTTTTGAGCGTAGGGGCTGGGGAGTATTGTTGGCAAATGAGACATTTATTAACATACAATTGTATCTGCTCATAGGCATTGGGGATGAACCAGTCTGTTTGCAAGGTGATGGACATATTGTCTCGGGTGACATGTGTGGGAAGGTGGAGTTGATCTAATGCCACTTGTAATAAAGCCTGTGGCATCACAGGTTTTCCTGTTACTGTTTGTCTGTATACGAAGTCGGCGGAGTCCTGCTGTACTCCCCTCTTCTTCCATAACTCTTTCTCTTGATCTGGTGCACTTTCTTGCATTTCTCTGAGGTGTAGTTGTGCAATATGATCGTATTGTCGCGTTTTGTCAATATCAAATGGTGTTGGTAATTGGGGTGGTGTGTTTGAACTGTGTGCACTGCTGGTGTCGTGCTCTGTTGGAGGTACTGTTTGGGATAAGAGGATAGGGTAGGTAGGTCAGGTAGGTCGCTCCCCCACCACACAGCTCCGCCTGTGTTGTCTGCCCGCTGCTTCTGCAGGTAAGATCGCCCTCCGCTTGTGGCCCCGGTGCCCGTATTTCTTGCCCGTCTCCCCATTTTCCTTCTGTGCCCCTCGCTGCCCCATTTGCGTTGTGCTGTAATTTGTCTGTTTTCTCCCCCCTTTTTTCCTTTCTGTGCCCCTCGCTGCCCCATTAGCGTTGTACTCGTATTTTGTCTGTTTTCTCCCCCCTTTTTCCTTTCTGTGCCCCTCGCTGCCCCATTAGCGTTGTACTCGTAATTTGTCTGTTTTCTCCCCCCTTTTTCCTTTCTGTGCCCCTCGCTGCCCCGTTAGCGTTGTACTCGTAATTTGTCTGTTTTCTCCCCCTTTTTCCTTTCTGTGCCCCTCGCTGCCCCCATTAGCGTTGTACTCGTAATTTGTCTGTTTTCTCCCCCCTTTTTTTCCTTTCTGTGCCCCTCGCTGCCCCCATTAGCGTTGTACTCGTAATTTGTCTGTTTTCTCCCCCTTTTTCCTTTCTGTGCCCCTCGCTGCCCCCATTAGCGTTGTACTCGTAATTTGTCTGTTTTCTCCCCCCTTTTTTTCCTTTCTATGCCCCTCGCTGCCCCCATTAGCGTTGTACTCGTAATTTGTCTGTTTTCTCCCCCCTTTTTTTCCTTTCTGTGCCCCTCGCTGCCCCATTAGCGTTGTACTCGTAATTTGTCTGTTTTCTCCCCCCCTTTTTCCTTTCTGTGCCCCTCGCTGCCCCATTAGCGTTGTACTCGTAATTTGTCTGTTTTCTCCCCCCTTTTTCCTTTCTGTGCCCCTCGCTGCCCCATTAGCGTTGTACTCGTAATTTGTCTGTTTTCTCCCCCTTTTTCCTTTCTGTGCCCCTCGCTGCCCCATTAGCGTTGTACTGTAATTTGTCTGTTTTTCTCTCCCTTGCACTTTGTGCCCCCGCTGCCTCTCGCCATTCCCGCCGCTGCGTCTCCTGCGGCCCCGCCCCTGACTGCCCATTCGCTGCCCCTGCCTCCCGCCTCCCAGCTGCTCCTCCCTCCCACCTCCCCATAAATGGCGGCCGCTGCGCGGTGAGGAGAGCGACCCTTGACCTTGCCAGGTAGGTCGCTCCCCCACCACACAGCTCCGCCTGTGTTGTCTGCCCGCTGCTTCTGCAGGTAAGATCGTCCTCCGCTTGTGGCCCCGGTGCCCGTATTTCTTGCCCGTCTCCCCATTTTCCTTCTGTGCCCCTCGCTGCCCCATTTGCGTTGTGCTGTAATTTGTCTGTTTTCTCCCCCCTTTTTCCTTTCTGTGCCCCTCGCTGCCCCATTAGCGTTGTACTCGTATTTTGTCTGTTTTCTCCCCCCCTTTTTCCTTTCTGTGCCCCTCGCTGCCCCATTAGCGTTGTACTCGTAATTTGTCTGTTTTCTCCCCCCCTTTTTCCTTTCTGTGCCCCTCGCTGCCCCATTAGCGTTGTACTCGTAATTTGTCTGTTTTCTCCCCCTTTTTCCTTTCTGTGCCCCTCGCTGCCCCCATTAGCGTTGTACTCGTAATTTGTCTGTTTTCTCCCCCTTTTTTTTCCTTTCTGTGCCCCTCGCTGCCCCCATTAGCGTTGTACTCATAATTTGTCTGTTTTCTCCCCTTTTTCCTTTCTGTGCCCCTCGCTGCCCCCATTAGCGTTGTACTCGTAATTTGTCTGTTTTCTCCCCCCTTTTTTTCCTTTCTGTGCCCCTCGCTGCCCCCATTAGCGTTGTACTCGTAATTTGTCTGTTTTCTCCCCCCTTTTTTTTCCTTTCTGTGCCCCTCGCTGCCCCATTAGCGTTGTACTCGTAATTTGTCTGTTTTCTCCCCCCCTTTTTCCTTTCTGTGCCCCTCGCTGCCCCATTAGCGTTGTACTCGTAATTTGTCTGTTTTCTCCCCCCCTTTTTCCTTTCTGTGCCCCTCGCTGCCCCATTAGCGTTGTACTCGTAATTTGTCTGTTTTCTCCCCCCCTTTTTCCTTTCTGTGCCCCTCGCTGCCCCATTAGCGTTGTACTGTAATTTGTCTGTTTTTCTCTCCCCTTGTACTTTGTGCCCCCGCTGCCTCTCGCCATTCCCGCCGCTGCGTCCCCTGCGGCCCCGCCCCCCTGACTGCCCATTCGCTGCCCCTGCCTCCCGCCTCCCAGCTGCTCCTCCCTCCCACCTCCCCATAAATGGCGGCCGCTGCGCGGCCGCGCCGCTGGCGCGCCGAAGGCGCGCCTAAGGCAAGCCCGTCTGCGCCCGTCCGCGACTGGACCGCGCCCAGCGCCAGAACCCCTGGATCCCACCGATGCAACACTACTCGACGGACCTACGACGCCGCCACCCTCACCGCACTCAATGCCGGCCGGAACCCTGCCTGCTACCGAGCCTCACCGAGACGCACCCACGGACCCTTCACCTGCCAAGCCTGCCGATTCACCTGCCCCCGGACGTGCACCACCCCCGCCAAGACGTGCACCAGCAGCAACCACCTGAAATGCATCCTGTTGAACACCCGCTCCGTCCACAGGCACGCCGTGGAACTCTGGGACCTGCTCGACGCAACAGCACCGGACGTCGCCTTCCTCACCGAAACCTGGATGAACGCCTCCTCAGCGCCCGACATCGCCATAGCCATCCCGGACGGATACAAGATCACCCGGAGGGACCGCGTCAACCAGACGGGGAGGAGGCATCGCCATCGTACACAAGAACACCATCCGCATCTCGACTAACTCCGACGAGACCTTCACCGCCGCCGAACACCTACACTTCCAGATACACACTGACCCCAAGACCACCCTCCGAGGCACCCTCATCTACAGACCCCCGGGACCACGCACACTATTCAGCGAAGACATCGCAGACTTCATCAGCCCGCACGCCATGCCCTCCGCCGACTACATCCTCCTAGGGGACCTCAACTTCCACCTGGAGAACAACAACGACAGAAACACCACCGCCCTGCTGGACAACCTCGCCAACCTCGGACTCAAGCAACTGGTGAACACGCCCACCCACTACGCCGGCCACACGCTTGACCCCGTCTTCTCTTCCAGCAAGCACATCTCCTTCAGCCACGCCACCGGACTCCACTGGACCGACCACAGCTGCGTCCACTTCAGCTTCAGAAAGACTGCGACCCACCACCACCCGCAACAGGCTCCCCGCCGGAGCTGGAGCAAGATCACCGCCGAGCAGCTCACCGCCTCCCTCAGCCAGAACACACCCACCAACACAACGGACCCAAACGAAGCAGCCAGCAACCTCGCCAAGTGGCTGACCGCCTGCGCCGACGACCTCGCACCACTAAAAAACCCTCCCAGCAGACCCGGAAGCAAGAAAACCCCTTGGTTCACCAACGAACTCAAGGAATCCAAGAAGAACTGCCGCACTCTCGAGAAAACCTGGCGACTCGACCAGACCACAGACAACAGGACCGCCCTCAAGCACGCCACCCGCAAACACCACCAGCTGATCCGTGCCACAAAGAAGTCGGCACTCAAAGAACGACTGGACAACAACGCCCACGACAGCAAGGAACTTTTCAGCATCGTCAAAGAGTTCTCCAACCCCAGCGCCGGAAACAACGACATCACCCCCTCGCAAGACCTCTGCAACTCACTCGCCGCGTTCTTCCACCGCAAGATCACCGACATACATAACAGCTTCGACGCACAAACCACGCACCCTACCGCCGAACCAACGCCCTCCACCACCACCCTCTGCAACTGGACCCCGATCAGCACCGAAGACACCACCCGCACGATGAACTCCATCCACTCCGGATCACCAACCGACCCCTGCCCACACCACGTCTTCAACAAAGCCGACGCCACCATCGCACCCCATCTCCGGGACATCATCAACTCCTCCTTCCACACCGCCACCTTCCCGGAGAGCTGGAAGCACGCCGAGCTTACCGCCCTCCTGAAGAAACCAACGGCGGACCCCACCGACCTCAAGAACTACCGTCCCATCTCGCTCCTTCCGTTTCTGGCCAAAGTCATCGAGAAGACCGTCAACAGACAGCTTGCCGCCTTCCTCGAGACGAATGGATCCCTCGACCCCTCGCAGTCCGGGTTTCGGGCCAACCACAGCACCGAGACGCCCTCATCGCAGCCACCGACGACATCAGAACCCTAAACGACAACGGGGAAACAGCAGCCCTCATCCTCTTGGACCTCTCCGCGGCGTTCGACACCGTCTGCCACCGCACCCTAGTGAAGCGCCTCAGCAACATCGGAATCCGAGAGAAAGCACTGGAATGGATCATCTCGTTCCTCGCCGGAAGAACCCAGAGAGTCCGCCTCCCCCGTTCAGATCCGAGGCCACCGAAGTCATCTGCGGTGTTCCACAAGGATCTTCACTCAGTCCAACCCTCTTCAACGTCTACATGAGCCCCCTCGCAGCCATCGCACGCCAACACAACCTCAACATCATCTCCTATGCCGACGACACCCAGCTGATCCTCTCCCTCACCAACGACCCCACCACCGCCAGAGCCAACCTACACGACGGGATGAAAGACGTCGCCGACTGGATGAGGATCAGCCGCCTTAAACTGAACTCAGACAAGACGGAAGTCCTCATCCTGGGCTCATCACCCTCCGCCTGGGACGACTCCTGGTGGCCCCCGGCCCTGGGCACCGCGCCCAAGCCAACGGACCACGCACGAAACCTGGGCTTCATCCTGGACTCCTCCCTGTCGATGACCAGACAAGTCAACGCCGTCTCATCTTCGTGCTTCAACACCCTGCGCATGCTCCGCAAGATCTTCAGATGGATCCCCACTGAAACCAGGAAGACCGTCACCCAGGCACTCGTCACCAGCCGACTGGACTATGGGAACACCCTCTACGCCGGAACCACAGCCAAACTTCAAAAAAGACTCCAGCGCATCCAGAACGCCTCCGCACGACTCATCCTGGACATCCCCCGACACAGCCACATCACCGGACACCTGAAAGACCTGCACTGGCTCCCCGTCAGCAAGAGAATCACGTTCAGACTCCTCATCCACGCACACAAGGCCCTCCACGACCTGGGCCCAAAGTACCTCAACGACCGCATGACCTTCTACACGCCCACCCGCCAGCTACGATCAACCAGCCACGCCCTCGCCACCGTACCACGCATCCGCAGAACCACCGCCGGAGGAAGATCCTTCTCCTACCTGGCAGCCAAGACCTGGAACTCCCTCCCCACTCACCTTCGGCAAACCCAGGACCATCTCTCCTTCAGGAAGCAGCTCAAGACCTGGCTGTTCGAGCAGTAACTTACCCCCTCCCCCAGCGCCTTGAGACCCTCCCGGGTGAGTAGCGCGCTCTATAAATGCCGTGATTGATTGATTGATTGATTGATAGGGGCAAGTGGGACTTCCGGTGCTGTTTGGATTGAGGGGCCTGCTACAGAGGGGCCTCTGGCTGCAGCTTTAGCTGCCCAATCAGCCAGAGCGTTACCTCTGGAGACAAAATCTTGGCCATTAGTGTGCGCTGTGCATTTGACTACGGCTACTTCAACTGGTAGTGTAAGGGCCTCAATAAGTTCTTCAAGTAACGTTTTGTGAATGACAGGTGTACCATCTGATTTAAGGAAGCCGCACCTTCTCCAGCGGAGGATGCTGGAGTGAGTTGTTGTGGTGACATATGCAGAATCTGAATAAATTGTAATGCGGTCCTCAGCTCCAATGTTTAGGGCAGCTATGAGTGCTACCAGTTCAGCTGCCTGGGCAGAATAATGTGGTGGGAGCGTAAGCTGCTGTACGATGTCTAAGGAATCGGAGGAGTCATTTTGCTGTGCTTTAACTACTGCTGCTCCTGTGTATCTTATGCCTGTTTCTTGATCAATGCTAGAGGAGCCATCAACAAAGTATACAGTACTATTTGGTAAGGGATCTTCTTTTGCTGCTCCTGACTCATCTGGTGAATAAGTGGCACAATCATGGTTGTCATCATCTGAGGTGACAATTGGATGGGCAAAAAATGTGGCTGGGTTTACGGTGTGACATTTGACAATTTTCAGAGAAGGTAATGACAGTATGACTTCGTAGCCTGACACTCTTTGCGTTGTCAGTGTTGTTTTAGCTTTCTGTATTATTGCAAAAACAGCATGTTCGGTGTACATAGTTAGTGGGGAACCCATTACAATGGGGGTACTTTTTTCAACAGCAAATGCTGCGGCAGCAAGGGCCTGTTCGCAAGGGTAATGGCCTTTCATGACAGAGTCCAGCATGCCGCTGAAATAGGCAATGGGCTTATGGCCCATGGGGTATTTTTGAGTGAGTACTGCTGTCATGACTAACCCATCACAGTGAGTGAAGAGGTAGAATTCTTTTGTGTAATCAGGTGATCCTAACACTGGTGCATTTGTTATCTCATCTTTGAGCTGGGTGTAGGCTGTTCTCATTTCAGGTGTCCATTCAATTTTATTGTGTCTGTCTTTGCCCATTTTCACAGCTTTCAGCAATGGGGCAGTTATTGTTGCGAAATCAAAAACCCACTGGCGGACATAATTAACCAAGCCGAGGAATTTTTGCATGTCTTTAACTGTCTGGGGTTCAGGAGTGCCTTTTATTGCCTCAACTCGACCTGGAGTCACTCGCCTGCCTGATGCAGACAGTAGTTGTCCTAGGTAGTGTACCTCTTCCTGACAGTACTGTAATTTTTGTTTGTCAACTTTATATCCTCTTTGTGCCAGCGTGGTGAGTAAGAGGATGGTGTCTTTCCTGCATTGTTGTTCGGTGGGGCTGCAAAGCAGTATGTCATCGACGTATTGCAGTAAGGTGCTGTCACATTGGAAATTGGACAAGTCTTCTTTAACGACCCTGTTAAAAACACTAGGGGACTCACAGTACCCTTGAGCGAGCCTTGTGTACGAAAATTGCACATTTCTGAATGAAAACGCCAGGAGGTACTGACTGTCTGGGTGCAAAGGAATGCTGAAAAAAGCATTTTTCAGGTCGATGACAGAAAAGTACTGTGCATCCGGGGGAACATTGGTGAGAATGACAGAGGGGTCTGGAACAATAGGGAATTCTGGTACAACTATGCTGTTAATTGCGCGAAGATCGTGTACGAGACGCCATTCATTTGTCTTCCCCTTCCGCACAGGGAAAAGGGCTGTGTTACACGGAGAGATACAAGGATAAATTACTCCCTGTTCTAGTAATGCCTGTATAGTGGGGACTATGCCCTCCTCTGCTGCTTTAGACAAGGGGTACTGTTTTATTCTGGGCAGGATAGCACCTTGTTTGAGTGTTATCTTAAATGGCCTGGCAGATCTGATAAGGCCCACATCATTTGGGCCTGTTGTCCAAAGATGTGCTGGTACCTGAGCCAAATCGGCTTCTCGCACAGAATCATAGTCAGGGGTGATCGTTGGTGTTCTAATTTCCAATATCACTGAGACGGGCACATTGTTATCATAGATAATCTCAGTCTTAGAATGTTCCTCAGGGGATCCAAATAGCTGAGCATCTGAAATGTGCCTGACCAATCCTTCCTGTTCAAGGAAGATGACACAAGCCCATGTGTGAGCATTGTCATCGCATGCCAGGAAAGCGCCATAGGTGGGCGTTATCTCAAGGGCGCAGATGTCAAAAATCAAGTTTTTATCTAATGCCGGTGAGTCTGGTACTTGGGGTCTAAAGAGAAATTCTTTTGGTAGCTGCACTGTGCGACCTCGTAATTCGGGAGTGGTGGCGACAATTGTGTGGACAGCTGCAGAGAAGGCCTGCTCATTCACTGGGCGTGCTCTGACTTGGCTATCTAAGGAAGACTGTGCAGTGACTGCCATCATCCTAGTTAGTGGAGTACCTGGAATGGAGCAAATCATTGTTCCATTGTCATCAAAGTGGATAGTCATGTTCAGTTTGGCCATGAGGTCGCGTCCTAAAAGATTGACTGGGGAGCTGGGTGAATAGAGCAGAGGCTGCTCCACTGTATGGCCTCCTATCTCCATTGAGACTGGCTTGGTGAAGGGGACCCTTGCTATTGCCCCAGAAAATCCCTGTGTGTCCGCTGTTTTGTTTGAAATGGGCAGAGGGCCACCTGTGATGCAGGAGTATGTGGCACCTGTGTCAACAAGAAAACTGTATGTTTTGTTATTTATCATAACACTTGCAATAGGGTCCTCTTCAGTATTGCTTGTGCATGACAAAATTGGGCACACAAGAGTTGTCTGTGGGCTGTCCTAGCCAGTGTATCCTCCATGCTGATATTGCTGGATGGTGCCCTGGGTAAAGGGGTTGCTGGAGGCAACAATTGTTCCTCCTAGAGGTACATTGTTTTGTGTTTGGGGGACCATCTGGTAAGTAGGCTGTTGCTGTGGCTGTACTTGTTGCATTGGAATCTGCATTTGTTGGACCGCTGGCTGAACCGGAAGCATTGGGGGTGCTTGGAGCTGCACTTGCTGTTGCTGTGTCGGTTGCACATATGAGTATAGTACTTGGGGCTGCTGGGAGAGTGGCTGTGTGCGCTGTTGTTGTTGGAATGGTGCCTGTGCTTGGTAGACAGGACGCATATATTGCTGACCCATGTCGCGCTTTTTACTGTTACAGTCTCTCTGGATATGGCCTTGTTTCTGGCAATAGTAACATATTATTGGTGATGCCCCTTGTCCTGGCTGTTGTGGAAACCTTTGCTGTCCCATCCCTCGCCCCCTTCCTTGTCCACCCGTGTTCCAGTTCATGTTCGGTCTGTTATTGTAATAGGGCTGTATGCTGGTGCTGTACGCAGGTGGTGCTGGCATGTATGGTGCCATTGCCTGTTGTGGCTGCTGGACATACTGTATGGCTTGTTGGGGTTGAGCTTGTATGTACTGTACTGCAGGTTGTGCTTGTACCTGCTGAGGGGCAAGTTGGGTATTGCCTGCAAGAGCATTCATGGCAGCCTGAGGGAATGATGTTACTGCTGTCATTTGAGTGACGGGTGCCGCGAGCATGATTGTGTCAACATTGTCTTTTTTCTTATTGAGTTTCTGCTGTACTAGTTTGGCAGCGGCATTCTCTATTGCCAGCTGTCTAGTCTTCTCCTGTTCCTGTCTCTTTTTGCAGTAATGTACAATGTGATCTTGTATCTCTGCCCATGGCTTGCATTCCATTGCTACAATGCCATCTAATTTTTCCTGTACTTCAGTTGGCAAACCTTTCTTTACTGTGTGGTAAAATAGTCTCCCATATCCTCCATTTGCGTCCCAACGTTGCCCTAACTCCTGGTGCCATTTTTCTTTCATTCTAGAAAGATAGTTGGCAGGGTCTTCATTTGGTTGCATAGTCTGTGACAACAGAGCCCCAATGTCAGGAACATCAGGGAATTTCCTGCGCAACTCAGCCCATGCTACTGTTCTAATCTCGTTGAAGGAAACACCATCATGTTTGGTGTTTGTCTTGGTAAGATTTTTATGAATACGTATGAAAAGATCTTCTGCATCTTCTCCAATGAGGGAGATCAGCAGGCTTTTTACATCTCCGATTGCTATGATGTTGCCCGTGGTGCAATTTTCAAAAGCTGCAATCCATTTTCCCGCACCCTCTGTGAGGGGTGGGAGCGCTTTTTGACATTTTCTTTGTCTAATGTAGACCAGGGGATATAGATGGGGGATCAATGATGTTTTTATAGAGCAGTGGCATCTGGCGCGTTACCCCAGGGCGTAGCGCTGTGGGTCCTGTAGGATCATACTGGCGAGCATATCTCTGCCAGACTTTGAGGCTCTCCCTCATGTAGTCATAGTCCCAATCCTGATCTCCTAATCCTTTGAGGATGCATTCAACTGCTGTTGCCATGTACTGAGGTTCAAAAGAGCCTTCCCTTGGCCAAGGGCGCATCTGTGGCGCCAAGGGCTCTGACCAACCTGCCAAATCGTCTGAAAAAGGGTTAACTGCATAATCTGAACCTTCCCCCAATGTCACTATCTCATTGGGAGTGAGGTCATTACTACCTTTTGGTGGACATGGTCTGCTGAGACACATCATGTTATGTCTATTTTTCATCCTAATGGTGCGTAAGGAAGCAGAGCCCGAGACGTCATATAGTATGTCGTCGGGGCGTCCATGTGTCCCCAAGACCTTAAGTTTCTGTGCCTCGGTGGTCCTGACCTTACTTCTTACCACTGGGTCTTGTTCCTGTGGTAGCCTACAATATATTGGGATCTCACCAAACAGTGGATTGTGGCCTTCTAGCACCAGTGGGGGTGTCTTCTCCCGTCCTAATGCTGTTGGGGATTGGTGGGCTTGGTGTGTGTTGGTGACTGTTTGTGTTATTCCAGAGGCGGCAGCGTCACAGTGGTGGGGACGCTCATTATGGAGATATTGCATATTCCCTTCCCCATTCCCGCTGATAATTGTCTGTGGGTGGTGCTGGACGAGGTGGTGCCGCGTGGGTGAGGGTGGTGCTGGAGAGCTGGCCTTAGTGATCATGTCTGTAATGCTTTTGTTCATGTTCTCTAATTTAAATGACAAGCGTCTCATTGTGTTTATCTGTTCTGTGTGGCTAGGTGATTGATGCATGTGTGACTGTTCTTCTTCAAGGTGCTGTGGTGAAATACTTTCCAGGCTGGTGCTTTTGCTCAAGTCTGCATTTTGTCTATAATTGCCATATGAGGAGGGAAGACCTGTGAGGGGGCACGCTGTCCCTCAGTTATGCACAGCAATGGTGGTTTGGGGAACTCAATGAGCTGCCGCTGCTCTGTCATAAGGCCAGATCCTGGTACCTCAGCATGGGGGCAGCAGCCATGAAAGGCATGCTATTTTGCAATTGGGGGTGCGAATTTGAAACCAGGTGTGTATCGGTATCGTGGAATGAGTTGGGGTCATGTTGTTGTTGAGTGTCAGTGTCACGGAAGGGGTTTGATTTAGAGGATTGTTTAGTGCTGAGATCATAGGTAACAATAACAGGTGAATGCGAGGGACGGGGCAGGGCTTGAAAGACGGAGTCATGCGAGTGACGAGATGATGTCTGAGATGCCGACTCATAGTCCAAGTAGCCTCCCCCATCTTCTTCACCTGGGCGTGGGTGTGCGGTACTGACTGTTGGTGTAAATTTTAGTGACAGTTGTGCATCTATAAGACCTGGGATACCAGATACTGCTGTGTCCCTTACTGTGTCGTTAGGGAGAGGCAAGTGCATGCTGCGCAGTTCTGTGAGGTGAGGGTATACATCCCCAGGGGGCATGGGTGGGGTCAGTGATCTGTCCATGTGGTGGTACGGATGACTGGGTGATGTGTGGGAGTTCTGGAACTCCTCAATCTGTGCGGTGGGTAAATCTTGGCCTAGGTGCGGTGAAGAAGATGCCTCGTTGGGTAATGGCTGAAAACCTGCAGCCGGGGACTCATTAGTGGTGACTGGTAGTTCCAGTTGCTCCTTATTAGTGAGCTCGGTATACATACCGCTAAAGTGATAAGGTGGTGGGGGCGGAGCATTGGGTACAACCGGTGATGTGGGGTCAGAGTGTGCTCTAACCTTATCTTTAAAAATGCGCCAGAGGTCTAGAGTAGCCTTTCTCTTCTGTAGTTTAGTACCGGAGTACTTTGTGTCTAGAAAGGTGGTGGCATGCTCCAATATTATAGGGTCAAAGCTTCCCTCTGATGGCCAAGGATGAGTCATCTTTGCAGTACGCTTATGAAGCTCACGGCAGTGCTTTAAGATATGGTGTTCTTGGCCTCCGAATGTTCTTAAGACATGTTGGAGTGGAGTCGCCATGTGGGTATGCCTAATCGTAGGCGCTTTAGGCAAGGCCTAATTTACAGGAGCGCGTTTTCTCAGGTGCTAGGGACAATGTCTCTGATGAGTTCTTGCTGTACTGCCTGAATGACAATGTCATATACCCCGTCCTGTAGGTCCCGCTCTTGTGCTGAAGTATAAAGAGGGAAGCGAAGCTGGCTGTCAAAGCAGGCTTCAGCGATATAACTCTGGAGTGGGTGCCTTGGCCATGTGCTAGATAATATGGCAGTCAGTAGCGATCCATGGGGACGTATAATGAAGAAGATGTGAAAGTGGGTAGAAGTTTTATACACAGTAGAGCTCAAAATGCCATTCATGAATGTTGTCTTAAAACTACAATGTGTTTGAGGGTGAAAGTCGATTTTTGTTGTAAAGGGATGCACTTAAATGTCAGGCGAGTATTCAGCGGTAGGAGAGTGAGTGTCGAGGGTAGGGGTAGGGACGTCTTCTATTAGCTCCTCTCCTATGGCACTAATAATAAAGTGACACAGTGCTTTCCTCAAGTCCCGTTCGTCTGGTCCGGTGTATATCCCGTTGGGGGAAAAGTCAGGAAATTGGAGTTGGTCGTCAGAGAGAGATGCAATGATCTTGCTCTGCAGTGGGTTGCGGGGGTAGGATGTGGTTAAGGTGGTAGGTATCTCTAAGCCTGGTGCTATTAAGCGAATGCGTATGTAAATATAATCTGGTGTTTTATGAACAGAGGTACCTAGGATCCTGTTCATGGGGACCGGTAATAATTGAAGAGACTAGAGTGTTTCCTAAAAGTGTCAGTGCTTGCAATGTTTTTGTTCTTTGACTTTAGTAACGATGGGGTGCGGAAAAGCTGGTGCTAGCGAAAGCGTTATTTGCTGTGCCTGAGTATAATCGATCCCTAGGGCTTGAAATATAGTGAGAAGGACAGTGTTTGCTAGAGGTGTGACGTAACAAAAGGACGATGGGTGACCAGTGGAGAGACCTACAACGTTGTTGTTCACTAGATACACGATGATGGGAGAAGCTGTAGTATCAGGGGATGGGTCATTCATTCCCTACAATGGGTGGAAGTGCGGAGATGGACAGGTCGGGTGTTGCGCAGTGGGAACGTCGGGTGCAGGGTCCTGTAGGTCTACTGAGTAGTCCTGCAGAAGTGCCACAAGGAGTGGGGACTCAGCAGCTGAAGACAATGGTTGAGGGTGAGCACTACTAGATGCTGATGCTGTGGGAGATGCAGGAGCGGAAAGACGAGGGAGTGTTGCTTCCTCAGAGAGTGTCGTAGAATGTGCGGAGTTAGTGTTAGACTCCTCGTCTGTGTGAATGACGGGGGAGAATTAGCAAAATAAACAGAAGAACTTAATGAGGGTGGGGAGGATGAAGAGGAATTAGCGGAATGGTCAGGCCACAGCAGATCCGGACGGGTGGTATCTGGTGGAGGCAGTGGCTGGGAGGAGACGTTGAATGAGGGCGGATAGTCTACGAGAGACAAAAGGGCAAGGCGTAGCTCAGTGGTGGGGGTAAAGGTGATCCCTAAAGTACTCCAAGCGGCTGCAAGAATGTCACTTTGATGGCGTGTAAGGGGGGTAAAGCGGTCCAGGGAGGTGTGATAGACTGCAGTGGCTGTACCACGGACTGAATGAATGAGAAGACTTATGATCTGCGGGGGGTCAAGGGACATAACGGGGATAGTAAAAAGGGGACAGTACAAGAGGAGTGGGGATATACCTCCACCCCTCCTTTTGGCTACCACTTGACGCAAGGCAAGAGGTAGACAAAATGTGTGAGAGACAGAAAAGATGCGCAAAGTGGGTGCAATGAGCGTTAAAAGGTAATGCAACTACTTAGCGGGATCGCAGCTAAAATTAAAAGGCAAAGCAATCCAGACAACAGCTACCTAGCGCAGTCGCCGCTAAACCGTGCTGAAGAAAGTGCGTGAGGGCAACTGAGCACCAAACTAACTAGCAGTCTGCCACTCGGCTAGGGAGGGTAGAGCTGGCAAAAACGGCAACAACTGGGGGGGGGCCTAGCGTGGAACAACAGGCAGAGCTATCATCAAACATATGAGACACAAAAAACAGACACAATGAACAAAAAATAGACAATAATTAAATAAATGAAATGCATTTCCGAAGAAAAACGAAAACCATCAATGTGAAAATATGTGAGGAAGAACAAACTACGAGGAGACAGAGAGAAAAGGCGGGGCTAGGGGGAGCTGCAGGGCAGCTGCGAACGTTCGACAGGGACTTCCTCTTTCTGCGAAGGCAGAGAGCCGAAGAAGGCTGAAGGTATGACAGGGAGTGACAGACGTTCTGAAACAACAAGTTCCTCAATCTGGAGTGGCGCAGCTACCAAGCGAGAGAAGCGCCTACCAGAGACCGAAACAAACTTAAGAGACAGAAAGAGAAGAGTACCCAAGCAATGCAAAAAAGAGTCAGAGAGGGACCAATCAGAGAGGGCGAAGAATGAAGGTGTGAATACACCCATGAACAACACATACAACGGTGGGCAGACCACACCCCAAGAGGCACGCGGGACCCCAGAGGACCCGAGGGCAGGACAGCAGTCACTGAAACCAAAGAACCTCAAAACCACAAATGCATGGGCAGCCAGCCACGGAGAAACTCACCAAGTGAGAATAGGCACACGACCCAAACCCCAAATATCAACGACTGATGGCAAAACCGAAACGCAAGTAGGCACCATCAAAATCACAAATGCATGTATTAAGCAGAAAACACATGCCAGAATTCGGCCAGTCACATGGGAGCGCTGGCACAGGACTCAAACCTCAAGCCGCAAAATACATCATAAAATAATATACGGTAAAAAACACACACACAATTATGCGGCAAATACCTCAAATGCATGTATTAAGCAGCAAACACATGCCAGAATTCGGCCAGTCACATGGGAGCGCTGGCACAGGACTCAAACCTCAAGCCGCCAAACACATCATGAACACATCATGAAAGAATATATACGATAAAAAGCAAACACACAAATTAGGCGGAAAATACCTTAAATAAAAACATATATTGGACAAAGGCAAATACACAATTTATATGGCAGAAAGGATGGCGGATAATAAGAAAGGCAGAGAGACCCCACGCAAAAAAAAAGCAAAACGTAGTATAGGACAGCAGAGAGGGAAGGACCAAAAAGATGCCCCACAAAATGTGACCAGCCACAGAGGACGTCGTGGCAAGACAGCCAGCCACAGGGGAACAAGGGAGCAGTCACAGGGGAGACCCCAGAGGACACGACAGCTCGGACGGACCACCCCACAAGCCACAACCCGAGGTAAAACCAAGGAAGAAAAACAAAACTATCCCTGACTTACCCAGGCGGGCGGGGGCAGCGGAGCGTCCGAGGGGCAGCCTGGAGGGGAAACCCGTGCGCGTGTCCCAAGACCACACCGTGGATGACTCGCCGACCGAGACCCTCGTTCGTGGTCGCCACTGTTGGAGGGTCCGTTATGGTTGGCCACACTCTTCTGCTTACCTCTCCCCTCTCAGAGTCTCTCTCACACTTTGCTCGGTCACTTGGCAAGAAAGAACCATGTTGTAAAATATAATAGTTTATTAAACAATTCAAAAGCATAAAAGAAAATACTTCAATTTAAGAGTTGCCCATCAACATATGGGTAAGATCAGAGATAACTGCATCAACAATGTTTAAGGATCAATTTGTTCAATTTAAACAGAAATGTATATTTATGAATTAATCCATGAGCAGCCGCTCAAGGGGCAACCCTGAATTTAAGAGTGATACAAAGGATAGCGTTCAGAGGACAAAACTTCTTATTGAGACAAAATAACAATATTCAAGACCACACAATAAAAACTGACATAAATGCAATTGCTTGGGTTTAGATGAACTGAAATAGATAATCTGACAAAGCCAATAGGCAAAATTATTCAGTCAGATAGACTGACAAAGCCAATAGGCAAAATTATTCAGTCAGATAGACTGACAAAGTCAATAAGCAGAATTACTAAATAGGAGCATTATCACCTTGGCAATAGGAGCTCTGGGCCCAGTCAGGAGAACGATTGATCAGTCGGGAACCCTCACAAGGCACCGGAGTGCTGGTTTGAAGAGAGTTCGAAGCCACACCCTGGGTGCAGCTATTTTATATGCTTGAATGCAGAAGTTTTATCATCTCTGACGTAGGTCCTGACGCAGCCCTTGACCGCCCTCTTACAGTAACTATGGAAAATTCCACACGTAGAACTGAGAAGTGGTATCATGGTGAAATTAGGGGCTTTTGACAGGCGGTCAGTGCTCCTGACCGCAAAAAGTAAACAAAGGATAATTTTTACCGTAAGAAAGCTCAGAATTAATATTTTAATACATTATTTCTTGGTCACGTTGCCGTCTTTCACAGTTTCGATTAAGCAAGCGCGGAAAGTTTCATAACTAAAAATATTGCAAATGTACTTGTGAAACCGCCAGATGTACCAAAAATGTCCTATGCGTGTGGGCTAATCTAATTCTCGTAACTGTGGAAATTTACAAGGGGGGAGGGGGAGAGTTTGTCACGGAGGATGGCGCAGGCCTCTGCTGTCAGGTTAGTAAAGTCTATGAGATCAGTTTTTAATATTAGAAAATGACAATAGGATACCCTGGCTGTATTGGGCCTATATACATCTTTTACAAAGGTATGGTTGGTCCTGCATGTAGGTCTGTGAGAAGGTGAACTTGGGCCTATGTGTGGATTTGTAAGAAAGTGAAGGAACGTGGACTACTTAAAGACCCTTTATCTGGGCCTCAGTGGTGGGGCCTATCTAGGGATGCCAGGTTTGAAGGGTATTGCAGAATGGGGTGTGGGTTTCCTGTTAGATGGTAAAACGGGACCCTCCTACACAATCATGGAAACAAATGGAAAATCGACGAACATTGATCAAAGTATATCATGCATATCTCGCTTTGTAATCTACATTATTGAGTGTGACTGTGGAATGAAATACATCGGAAGCACTACATGTATGCTCAAAAAACGGATCCTTGAGCACATACGTGCAGTAAAGAACAAAGATATGACATATGCTACAGCTAAGCACATGCAGCAATGCCAGAACGGAGATTGGAAAAATATGTGCTATTATGGAATCCATATGATACCAGTGGGAGAACGTGGTGGAGTTCGGATCAAACGATTAAGGCAAACTGAATCACGTTACATTGTCAGATTAAGAACTAAGGCTCCTAGGGGCATTAACAATGACGAGGAACTTTTTATACATCTAGGATAAAAGATGTAAGAAACTGATAGTTGGAAGAGAACAGAAAAAGTTAAATGAATGTTCTATGGTACTATACCAATAACTTGAATTGTCTACAGATTCTGATTTTATGCACATTGATTATAATATTATATCAAATGATTTTTTAAGAGAGACAAAGAATTAATGTTGCAGTAACTATTCCTAATGACTTATGTGCATAATATGGTCACCATTATAATGTGATACATGACGTGGTACTAGACCTAGAGATGTTATAAATTAACAAAATCACAAAGTGTAAATGTCATAGATAGCGCTCGACTTTAGAGTATTTCAAATAGATATAGTAATTGGATCGCTGAACCTGACACAAAATGCAAAGTCCGTATGATCACCTTTTTTATTGTTAATAAAGTTTTGTAGATAATACACTAAAGATCCCACAATGCCCCATTAAGGCTACATGTGGGTATAAATAAGTGTAATAAACATAGGACTCACTAACCGTGAGAAAAGCCGTGAGAGGGCTGAAACGCGTTGGTCTGAGCAGTTGCCAAGAATAAATTGTGTAGAAAAACCAGTTCTGGAGTGCCACGTCCTTTGTTGAAAAAATTGCTTTGGGCCAGGATCTGGCCCCCTTGCAGAGCACCAGCTGGTGAGCGCGCCAAACTAAAGGATCACATTGGAGGCCATATATATATATATATATATATATATTGAAAAGGGAGGGGGGTGGGCAGCCCCCCTCCCAAGGCCGATTACGGCCCCAGGGACCCCATCCCCCGGGGCCAGGTGAAAAGTTTTTTTTATGGAAGGGGGCTGCGTGGCCCCCCTTCCCTGGGCCACTTTTGGCCCAAGGGACCACATCCTCCGGGGCCTGCCCAGCCTTTTAAAAAAAAAGAAAATGTGTATGCCCCCCTCCTTAGGCCAGTTTTGGCCCCAGGTACCCCATCCACTGGGGCCCAGCCTTATTTATTTATTTATGTTTTTAAATTAAAAGGGTGGCCCCACTCCTGGGCCATTTTGGGCCCCAGGGATGAAGAGAAGCTGCCTTCCACCTAAACTTGGGAACTATCCAGAGTCTTCTTCTATTTTGCATACTTTATGTGTCACTCTATGCCTGTAAGGATATTCTTTTGATATATGGATCTATGCGGTTGAGGCGTCTTGAGGACCCAGGAAAGAAATTAATTTTAACAGCAATGGTGTCGCCATCTGACTTTACTACGTTCCTCATTAATCCAGGACTCACAAGGCTTGTTGTGATGTCAGTTCGGCCCACATGGATTGCCACCAATGGCAGAACGACTTGTAAAATATAAAGTGGACTGGCTGAAATGACTCTGTTGCAGCAGGCATTTGAAGAAGGCACTATGTCCGAAACGCGTCATGCCATGCTAAAATAAATTACTCACCTGATGTCCCCGCTGGGTCCCTCCGGTTCTTTGCAGTGCAGGAATCTTTGTTGGCATATTTTGCGCGCTAGCCCCGAGAGCGCTGGAGGAGACCCGCCTTGTCAAGTGGCCAGAGTCATTAAGGGCAGCTTCGGCACATACTACGTTTCCAAGGGATTGGGAGAACTCTGGCCCACCGCATCCACGCACAGCAGGGCACCGTTGCAGATAGCAATTCGTGACTACACGGAGGACCTGAGATTACTGACTCCGCAGTTCCAGGGCATGTTGAAAATGGATCTATGCGGTTGAGGCGTCTTGGGGACCCAGGAAAGAAATTAATTTTAACAGCAACGGTGTCGCCATCTGACTTTACTACGTTCCTCATTAATCCAGGACTCACAAGGGGATTTAATGAGCCGATACGAGACATTCACCGGACGTGCTGTGAGAGGTGCATGTTGGGAACTGCAGTCTGCCGATGCAACTGCAGTGCTTGTTGTGATGTCAGTTCGGCCCACCTGGATTGCCACCAATGGCAGAACGACTTGTAAAATATAAAGCGGACTGGCTGAAATGACTCTGTTGCAGCAGGCATTTGAAGAAGGCACTATGTCCGAAACGCGTCATGCCATGCTAAAATAAATTACTCACCTGATGTCCCCGCTGTGTCCCTCCGGTTCTTTGCAGTGCAGGAATCTTTGTTGGTATATATATATATATATATATATATATATATATATATATATATAACATAATGGCAGTAACTAGCAACTAGTTTTTTATCTTGCTAATAGCTTTGGTGCCATTTGACAAAACTTTCCATAAAATGTTCATCCACCTCAGCACCTTCCTTGAAAGTTTCAGGGTGAGACTTCAGATGGGAGGTTGAGAAAAATGGGTAGTCCTAAAATGCAATTTCTATAGGGATTTTTTTTCAATTGGGGTTTTTGAACAGAGCTACAGCACAAATGACTAAGGGGTATTGCACCAAATTTGGCAGAAAGCTAAATCTTTACTCAGAACACATGCTTTTTATGATTTGGTGTTAATCTGTTATGAAATTAAGGTTCATAATTTACGTGTAGACCATGTAGGTGGGGGGTTGGATGCCCGCTGGGGTTTGGGCACCGTGCCTGCTGCAGGCCAGGCACTGCAGCCTAACCCACGATGCACACACCCAAGGCCATATGTGGTAGGGGTGGCCACCCACAGGGGGTTGAGCACAGGCCCAGACGCCAACCCAATGCTGTGGACAGTCGAAGGCCATGTGTGGCTGGGGTGGATACCTGCAGGTGGTTGGGTGCCCTTTGGCCAAACCCATGCCTTGCATGGCTGAAGGCCGTGTGCAGCGGGGGTTGACATAGTCTTATAAGTTAATAAAATATTACTTTACATTAAAAAACCCTAGAGATTCACTGGAAAAAACACATGGTAAAGTCACATTACAGTTAGGTATGGTAATAATGTTACTTTGCATTAAAAAAAACTCAGAAATTTATTGAAAAAAACAAATGTAAATCCTCAGAAATTCACTGAAAAAGCTAAAGGTTAACGTGATGTTATAGTTAGGTGAAAGTGTAAATTTAAACATACCAATTTAAACACAAAAAATCTGGAAGTTCACCATTTATAGTTATTTCGAGTAACTATATCTTACACCCTCACCATGTACTGCTTGTGAACACAAATACTACATCACTCATGAAATATTCTGTGACATCATTGATAACATGACTGAAGACATCTGGAATGACATCATTCATGACATCACTGTGCATATATAGCTTTGGGTCCCTTCAACTTCATTGACATTTTGATTCAGTACACCAAGGCAATAGATCAGTCAACTTCCTCCCTTATCTTGCTTGCACTGTGAGCAATGGCATTTACATTGCAAAAACAGAGCCAAATGTACACAAACTTGCAAATAGCTAAGAATGTAAAGTGGTAAATAGTTAAGATGAAATTACCATTTCAAGCAGGGCTGCCAGAAAGAGGAGGAAACAGATGATATACATTTTAAAGGTTACCAATCTGCTATCATGTTCAAACTTCTAAAAGGATGGTCATAGAATATAGCAGAAAAACAGCCACTATGGCAAGATAGAAAGTTGCAGTTTATTTGATGATGTGGTATGAGAAAACACTGGAAAAGAAGCTCTATCAGTGGATAGAACTAATTGTAACTTCATTCTTCAAGAGTGATTACCCAAAATCTCTCCTATCATTAAAGGGACACTCATGGATCACAATGGTGCGCATGAAAGTTCATTAACACTCTTGTTAGCCTCACAAAGTTCCTCTTTGAATGAATAAAACTCCGGCAGAATTCAATATCTAAGCAGTCTGTTGCTCCAGTTATAAGAAATACACTATAAGGGGAACGTACTGGATGTTTAGTGACCTATTGCATAATAATGAAATAAGGCATTCACGGAGCACTAGAACCTATATGTTTATTTGCCAGAAAGTAATAATTACACATAAATACCCTCTCACAGCTAGCTTTCTTGCTGTAACAGGGAAAAACAAATCACTGCTTCCTAGAGTTTCTCCATTCCATCAGGTGAAATCAACAAGATAGTTAAAGAGAGAGGGGAAGCAGAGAAAAGTGCAGTATAGAGTTGAAAAGTTGGGATAGTGGTCATGTAGATAGATGAAGGCAGTTGTAAGCTAGAGGGTGGTAGACAAAAGTAAAGAGCAGGAGGTAACCGATATGGGGAGGAAGATTATAGAGTGAGAGGTAGGTAATATAGAGAAAGAGGTAAATAGAAAAGTAGAGAGGGGCGTAGTATGGACAGGTAGAGAGAGACAGAGGTATATGTAGTCAGAAAAAGACTGAGACAGAGGAAGAGAAAGAGGAGAAGGACAGTCTTTTATCACTTAATCCCCCTTTGGAAGTTGGCAGCTCTGGCCAATTGCACACTTTGCCAATGCCTTAACACGTCTCTCGTTTTGTAGCTGGACAAATATGATCACACTAACTATTAAGATAGATAATTGTTCTTTAATATTTTTGACACACTATTACATATGGATATTGTTTCTGATGTTATTCATAAAATACATTAAATTAGTCATAGAAAGAGTTAGGTGCACAGTATTAACACCTGTCGCCGAGGGGGATATTTAAATAGTCATAAAATGGAGTATTAAATCAATTTACATTTTCCAACCCTAATAAAATTCTTAAGATATGAACAGGAAATGTATGCCGTGATTTAAAGGAGATTGGTAGAGGTAGAAGTAATTTCACCATTCCCACCTGCAGTTACACCACTCTATCTAGAGATATGCTGCTGGCAGATCCTACAGTGCCTCTGCAATTAATTATGACCCACTGCAGTGTAAATATCAACAGGAGATGTGGTGGTCCTCCATACAAAAATATATTGTCTCTCTAGCATGCAAGACCCAGGATGTTAGTATATGATAACTTATTGGCACTAACAATGTAGCCCCTCTTAGTCATAGTGAACTTTCCTCAATAGCATCTTCCAGGTGGTGGCTTCTCTCACTACACAGACAGCTACTTTATGGGAAGAATGTCAGTTCACTTTAATTCTTTAAATGAGGTAACTGGCCTCTACTTGTCACTGTGGAGGAAGAGGTACCTGCGCCATTCTGGCGGAGATGGACTCAGGAAAGTAAAACCAGACCATTAGAGAACTATGCTATTTTAGTTTATATGTGCTTTTCTCCCAGGAGTAAAGCGTCCTTATGACCTTACACTCTCCTTTAACTATGAAGAAGATCCCTGTGAAGATAAGAAACTAATAAACATAGAGCCTCAATTACAAGAAACAGACACATCGGCATTGATGCATCAGTTTCTATACGTCTGCACCAAATGTCCTTGCGACACCATGGATGAGCTGTATTTACAATGAAGGGCTCGATGGTGCAAGGATTAACACATGCGTCAGGAATTCTGACACATCTGTAGGCGCAAAAGTGACTCATTGCTGGAGTTCGTCATAAAACTGACACAACACATAGGCAAGTCCCATTGTAAAAGCCCTGTGTCATCCCTTATGCCTAGTCTAAGCGACATAAGGATTTTGACGCAGTTAAGTCATAGAGTGACACAGTGAAATGTTGCAAATTTCACTGTGCCAGTTCTACTTGGCTTTTTTCTGTGGGAACTCCTACCCTACATACATTGTGCCTGGCGCAGATATAATGTGACGCAGGGCTCTACAAACTGATTCATTGGACCCAATGTGTCACTCTGTAGATATGGCGCGGTGTGGAGCACCAACTGCGCTGCAGCTGCCTAAGAAAAAAGTGGCGCAGCAGCAAAGCAAGGGGCTTGTAAATGAGGCCCGTAATATTGAAGTTGTGATGCTTCAAGTTATTACAGTTATTTATAAATACTGACTTTTGACTGGAAAGAAAATACCTACCATGCCAAACCCATTAATAATTGAAATAGGGAGTCAAAAAAAGTGTATTCTAAATTGCAGAAAGTGCTGAATTTTAAAATTGTACTAATCACACTGATTGGGCTTAGTTGCAATAGACCCTTTTTTGTCACTTATCAAGATTATATAATGGGGGTGACTGAGATGCATTTTTAATAATATTAATACTGTTTTATCTTGTTATGCATTTTTACCTTTATTTATTTTGTAAGTGTGCCTTATGACTATTTGTGTATTCTAACTTTACAGATTTGTTACCTGAAAAAAAGCCTGTTGGTCCCTTCAAAAGCATTTCATTCAAAAGAAGGGAGTCATGTGCATCGGTCAGAATATATACATAATGGACGTTCACATCTGAACTGAATTAATGACACCTTTCTCTTGACATGGCAACTGAGTGACCCACCATCAATAAACAATAACAAGCATTGGCAAAGCCAATAGGCCTCGCCTCTGCAGGAGCTATTGTCTTTGCCAATATGTTTTAGCCATGTTATACGCCAGCATGACTGATATTTAGCATGGCTAAAAGTTAGTGGGGTAAAGGTGTTTTGAGAAGAGTGCTGTAAAGTGGGTTGGTATAGAGTGGCATAGAGTGGAGTAGAGTAGAGTTGAGTGGTGTGGAGTGGAGTGGAGTGCAGTGTCATGGAGTGGCATAGAGTGGAGTGGTGTAGAGCGTTGTGTAGGGAGTAGAGTGGAAGGGCGTAGAGTGGAGTAGAGTTGAGTAGCATAGAGTGGAGTAGAGTGTCAGAGTGGAGTAGAATGTTGTAGAGTGGAGTGGCATAAAGTGTCATGGAGTGGTGTCTAGCCTAGTGGAGTGGCATAGAGGGTGTAGCATAGAGTGTTGTAGAGTAGAGTGACATAGAGTGGAGTAGATTGTCATAGAGAAGAATGCCATAGAGTTGAGTGGAGTGTTATAGAGTCAAGTGGCGTAGAGTAGAGTGGCATAGCATGTCAGAGTAGAGTGGCATAGTGTGTAGTAGAAAAGGTCGAGTAAAGTGGCATGGAGTATCTTAGAGAGAGTTGCGCAGAGTGTCGTAGAGTAGTGTCGTAGAGTGGCATAGAGTGGAGTAGAGTGTTGAAGAGTGCAGTGTCAGAGTGGACTAGATTTTAATGGAGTTGAGCATTATAAAGTGTAGTGGAGTGTTGTAGAGTGTAGTGTCGTAGAGTGCAATGTTGTAGAGTGGAATGTCATAGAGAGGCGTGTCATAGAATGGAGTAGAGTGGACTAGAGTAAAGTGGCGTAAAGTACAGTGCATTGGTTTTGAGTAAAGTGGTGTCTAGTCTATTGGCATAGAGTGCTGTGAAGTAGAGTAAAGTGGTGCAGAGTAGACTGCAGTGGCATAAAGTGCAATGGCTTAGAGTGCAGTGGCATAGAGTAGATTGTTTCAAAGAAGAGTGAAGTGGCGTAGAGTGGAGTGCTGCAGGGTAGAGTGCAGAGGTATAGAGAAGAGTGCGTAGAGTGCAATGACATAGAGTAGAGTGGTATAGAGTGCAGTGGCTTGGAGTGCAGTGGTGCAGAATAAATTAGAGTGGTGTAGAGTGGACTGATGAAGAGTAGAGTGGTGTAGAGTGTAGGGTGTAGAGTACAGTGCATTGGTGTAGACTGCAATAGAGTGTTGCAGAGTAAAGTACAGTGGCATAGAGTGCAGTGATGCAGAGTAGAGTGACTGAGTTTATTGGGAGAGAGTGCAGTCTTGCAGAGTAGATTGTAGGAATGCAGTGCTGTAATGTGCAGTGGCATAGAGTAGATTGGTGTACAGTACAATGGTGCAGTGGCACAGAGTAGTGAGGTGCAGATTAGAGTAAAAAGGAGTAGAATGAAGTGGCGTAGAGTGCAGTGGTGCACAGTAGATTAGTGTGGCGTAGAGTGGATTGTCGTAGAGTGCAGTGGCTTAGAGTGCAGTAGTGCAGAGAGCAGTGGCACAGATTGCAGTGGCACAGAGTAGAGTGAAACAGAGTAGAGTGGCACAGAGTAGAGTGGCGCAGAGTTCAGTGTTGCAGAGTAGAGTGTTGTACATATAATGCAGTGGTGTAGAGTAGAGTGGTGTAGACTACATTAATGTAGAGTGCAGTGGTGTAGAGTGGTGCAGAGTATAGTGACATTGATTGCTGTTGCAAAGAGTAAAGTGGAGGACAGTGCAGTGGTGCACAGTAGATGGGCATAGAATTCAGTGTTGTAAAGTGTATTGGTGCAGAGTAGAGTGACATTGAGTTCAGTGACGGACAGTGCAGTCTTTCAGAGTAGAGTGTCAGAGTACAGTGTGGTAGAGTGCAGTGGCATAGAACACAGTGGCATATAGTTCATTGACATAGAGTATAGTGGTGCAGCGTAGAGACGAGTGGAGTAGACTGTAATGTCAAAAAGTGCAGTGGTGAACAGTAGATTAGAGTAGTGTAGAGTGGATTGGCATAGAGTGGATTGGCGTAGAGTGCAGTGGCATAGAGTACAGAGGCATAGAGTGCAGTGTGTTGCAAAGTAGAGGGTCGTACATAGAATGCAGTGGTGTTGAGTGGCATAGAGTGCATTAATGTAGAGTGCAGTGGTATAGAGAGGTGCAGAGTTAAGTGGCATAGAGAAGAGGGTTGCAGAGCAGAGTGCAGTGGTGCACAGTAGATTAGTGTAGAGTGCAGTAGGATAAAGTGTATTGGTTTTGAGTAAAGCAGTGTAGAGTGCATTGGCAGAAAGTACAGTGGCATAGAGTGCAGTGACCTAAAATAGAGTGACCTAGAGTGCAATGGGGTAGAGTGGAGTGGAGGGGTGCAGGGTTGATTGCAGTGGTGGAGAGTGGAGTTTTGTAGAGTGGTGTTAGAAATGGGTCTCTAGTTGGCAGTGGTATACACCTTGCCCAAGTAGGGACCCTTCCTTCTAGTCAGGATAAGGGAATTACACATCCAAGATAAACCCTGCTCACCCCCTTGGTAGCTTGGCACAAGCAGTCAGTCCTATCTCAGAGGCAATGTGCAAAGTATTTGTACATAAGCACACAGTAACACAGTGAAAACACTACAAAATGGACACCACACCATTTTAGAAAAATAGCCAATATTTATCTAATCAAACCAACAAAAATCCAACATACGTATATCAAGATATCACTTAAAAATGTTTAAAAACAGTTCAGGCGATATAAAACTATGGATGCGTCACTTTTTGTGCAAAGTACCTGCGATGCGTCAAAATTGCAAAAGGAAAACAGGCGCTGGGGAGGTGAGGCACCGAAAAGCAAAGCAATGGATCGGTTACTTACATGCAGGGAAGGTGATGCAGCGGTTCCTTTCTTCCCAAGGGAGGTGATGCATCAGTTCCTTACTGCTATGGAGGGGAGGTGATGCGTTGGTTACTTACTGTGAGAGGAGGTGACACTTCGATTTCTTAATGCGTGGGGAGGTGATGTGTTGATTCTCCAGACACGTGGCCTCGGTTCCTTACTGAAGCCCGGCATCGATTTAGTCTTAGTGCACAGGTGCAAGGCTTGAAAATCCGGATGCGTTGGAGGCCGATGCTGCGGTGGCATACAGGCGCTGCATTGATTTCTTCAGCTGTAGTCAAAGGATGCGTCAATCTTCTCAGCCACACAGCCGGGCCTGCATCAGAGTCAGTGCAGAGGTCTCAGACTTCAGAGACACGTGAGCTGAATTCAGGCTGTGGCGGTTTCTTCGACCACTGCGTCGATTTCTTTGGCCGCATGGGGGCAGTGTGAGGAAATTTCTCCCGCTTGGTGGTGCTGCATCAGAAAAACAGGTGCTGGAAGGGCGACACGTCAATTTTGATATCTTCTTGATGCTTTTTGCTGCAGGAACAACCTCCAAGGGCCCAGAACTGGATTTGGCACTAAAATGCAGGTCAGAACTCCCAGCAGTGGAGTTCGAGGGATGCTTCAGGTGAAGTCTTTGTGTCCCTGAGACTTCCTATCAGGAGGCAAGCTCTGCTTCAAGCCCTTTGAGAATCTTCTCAAGCAGGATACAGGAAAGTATAAGTCCAGTTCTTTCCACTGCCCACAGACAGAAGCAGCAACTGCAGGCCAACCCAGCAAAGCAACACACAGCAAAGGAACAGTATCCTCCTGACAGCCCTTCAGCTCTTCTTTTTGGCAGGGTCTTATTATTCCAGAAGTGTTCTAAAGGTCTGGGGTTTTAGGTCCAATAGTTATACCCCCTTTGCCCTCTGAAGGGTTTGTAATTTACAAGTTTGTGATTTGCCTGGCCTTGGCTCCAGACACACTCCAGGGGTGTGGGGACAGCATTATGAAAGGACAGGCACAGCCCTATTTAGGTGCAGGTGACAGCTCTTCCCACCATTCTAGCTCAGGAAGGCCCATCAGCCTGGTGATGGGTCATTAGCATATGCAGGGCATACCTCAACTCCCTTTGTGTGACAAACAGGCCCCTGTCAGTCTAAACCAGACGTTGATTCCACAGGCAGGCAGAGGCACAAAGATGGTTGAACAAGAAAATGCCCACTTTCTAAAAGTGGCATTTTCAAACACACAATTTAAAAACCACCTTTACTAAAAAATGTGCTATTAGATTCTGAGCTCACAGGGCCCTTACTCCAATTCTCTAGCTGTTCCAAATTGAAAGTTTCACTTGTAAAATTCTACAAGGCAGCTCCAATGATGGCGTATTGGATAGCTAGTCCTTGCAATAGTGAAAACCGAAATTGGCAGTATTTCATTATCAGGAAATGTTAACCACACCAGTACATGTCCTACCTTTCACATACACTGCACACTGCCCATGGGGGTAACTTGGGCCTACCTTAGGGGTGCCTTACATGTAGTAAAGGGAAAGTTGGGGCTGACAAATGGGTGCACTTGCCAGGTCGACATGGCAGTTTAAAACTGCAGTATATAACAATAGGAGAGGAAGGGAAAGTAAAGGACACTCCTACTCCCCTCAAACTAAGTCAAATAAACAACAAAGGAGTGTGACACTAAAGAGAAGAGCACTCACAGACACTGCAATGGCAGGACTGAGACAGGTTTACAGGGCTACTCATGAGGTTGACACACTAGTAGCATTTGATTTACAGGCCCTGGGCACACACAGTGCACTTTACTAGGGACTTACCAGTAAATCAAATATGCCAATCATGGATAACCAATCATAATCACAATTTGCACAGAGAGCCCTAAAGCCAACAACAACAGGTCAGAAAAATAGGAGGCAAAAGGCAAAATGTTCGGGGAATAAACCTGCAAAAAGGGCCAGGTCCAACAAGTGGAATGGCGCAGAGTGGAATAGAGTGGCGCAGAGTGCAGAAGCATAGAGTAGATTGTTTCAGAGTAGAGTGAAGTGTGGTAGAGTGCATTGTTGTAGAGTGCAGTGGTGCAGAGTACATTATAGTGGCTTAGAGCGGATTGGCATAGAGTGCAGTAGAGAAGATTGCAATGGTGCATAGTAGAGTAGTGTGGGTTAGGGTGTATTGGCATAGAGTACAGTGGAGAAGAGTAGAAAGGTGTACAGTGAATTGGTGTTGAGTGGAATGGTGCAGAGTAGAGTGCAGTGACGCAGTGTGGAATGATGTAGTGTGTACTTGTGCAGAGTTGAGGGCAGTGGTGTGGAGTGGTGCAGAGTGGAGTGGGGTAAAGTGGAGTTTGCATGCTGTAGTAGCGCACTGCCATTACATACAACACATCATCAATTGAAATAACCATTACATTTGTGCAGACATACAGTTTTACTGATAAAAGTATACTGCACACAAATGGTAATGTGTGTACTGCACACAAACGGTAATGTGTGGAATTGCCCTCACCTAGTGTATTGATTCGTATTTAAATATTTGTTTCCACCACACTTCAGAATTAGCAAAAAATATGCACACCCCGAGTAGCCAGCATGATTGTTTCATAAATACTCTCACTTTGAAGTCAGAGAAAGAAAAGTAAACAGCAAGCTCTCTGGAAGACAGAACCTGACATTTAACCTCTGTCTTTGAATGCACAGCAAATGTGACAATATAAGAACAAGATTTAAAGGCCTGTTTACAGAAATGCAGTACTGGTGGAAGAATACAGTAAATAGGTTTTGGGCAAGGGAAGGGACAAACCCAAGCTGGACAGCCTAAAACAAATAAAGCCTGCAAAAAGAAAGCAAGCAAATGTGAGTTACAAAGCCAATTGTATGTAATTGGTGGAGTGCATTCCCAGGGAAGCTTTCCGAATGTCCCCAAGATGTCATTAGCAAACCAGACAACTCCCTTGTCTGGTAGGCTTCGACCCCAAAAAGGACAAAATTAGCAATCTTCTACAAATTAAGCACAAGAAAGGCACATTGACAATAAACACATGGTGCAATAGGGTGTAAATGGATACCAATCCTTCTTGTAAGAAAAAACATGCATGATGATTAAGCATTCCACGAGAAAAATAAATACGCGTCAAATAGTTGGTATGTGAAGACGTATATCTTCCACATAATGACCTGTCTGCTCTTTATGGACACCACAATTATGTTTGGACGGGAGGAGGCAAAGGGCATGTTTTTGAATTGCCTACTGTCAACAGCATTGATGTCCTCAGGGATTCGAAAAGAGCTCATTAGAACACTGATGAAGAGGTAGGGAAATGAGTGGCAGCTCTACATAATTGATTTTTTTCAATTATTGCATGACCTCGTGTTTTGCCTAAAGCTACAATTTGGCAGTTTCTCATAGAGTGCATATTTTGTTTAGTTCGGCTTACAAACTATTAACCAATAAATTAAACACTTAAATTACTGATACTTTTTAGTGGAAAAATTAAATCAAAAGGCACTTCCGTGACCAAGTACATGTGCACTCTGCGGTTTATTTCGACAATATACATATAATAGTGTAAGATGTGAAGACTGATAGAAGATAAAACCGGTCGACAATACAAAAAATGCCCAATATTCCAATGAATATTGCAACCATTGGATCCGATGATTGTTGCAAAATGCATAATATCACAAACTCCTTGATATTTATAGACATGAATTCATGTGAGGAATTAAATTTTGAGGTCGGATCTATACAACAGACAACAGACTAATTTCTTGAGGTTATGTAAAAATCCATCAATTTGGACTAAAGCAGTCGTGTTTAAAGGCAAAGAAGCTTAATTCCAATTAAACGTGTTTTGATAATGTACTCTGAATGCTGTATTACATTTATCTAAAAAATCTGTGAAAAGTCAGCAAAGACTGAAACAGCAAATTAAAGGCCTAAAGGGTCTATCTAAAGTAACTACTGCATTAGTCCCACAAATAACTCAGTTGCCCTTGAATTTGTGAGTAGCTGGATGGTATAGATAAGATCCCCTTAATAAACAGCCTAAAGAAAGCAAATGCTACAAAGCGTTTCTGAACTTAAATGATTCTGCTTTAAAAGCTACACAGAAAGTGTTGGCAGGCATGTGAGAATTCCAATTCAATGAACCTGCCTATTTCTGAATTTCCCCTAGTATATTTCTTTTATCTGGTGCTTTTCAACGCCTACATGTCACAAAAGCCCATAATTTCCAAATGCCTGAAAATGAGACAGTATTTCTCTAAACCCAGAAATACCGATACCTGGGGTACCAGAAATGCCAGTGGGAGTTTGTAAAAATGAGCCCATCGCCAATTGGAACCAAGCCTGGGCGACCATCATTTGAAATGAGGAATTATTGAGGAATCGGTCATTCTGGACCTAGGTTGCCCAGAAATTCCTCATTTTACCTCAGACATTCACCTGGAGACTTCTTTTGCTTATTTCAGGTGAAAGTATATAGATCCATAGTATTCCCATGTTTATCATAATTCCGATGGGGCCGGTAACTGGTGTTACCAGTTCCACCGGCATTAGGTATCCATTCAAAAACATGCTCTATTAAAATATAATTAATTATTTAGACTGTGTGTGATTCTGTAAAGTGCAGATAACAATCAACTGTTTTTAAAAGTGGAGGTCACCAACAACATTTGAACCCTTGCAAGCTTCCCCCGATTATGAGTCTGGCAGTACACCGACTGCCAGACTTGCGGGGGCGCTGTGGTGGCAGTCTCCTGAACGCCTGATTACGACTCTGGCGGTGGGACAGTCATTGAACCACCAACGCTGCCAGGGAACCGCTGTTCCCTGGAGGTGGCGCAGTGGTCCAGAGGGCGCAATGTGCTTGGCGGGACCACCGTGTTCCCACCAAGCATATTACGAGTTTCCTCTCAGCCAGGGTTTTCATGGCGGTTCCTCCTCCATGAAAACCTCAGCCAGGGTTTTCATGGCGGTTCCTCCTCCATGAAAACCCTGGTGGAGAGGAAACAGCGGGGACCCTACATGGCCCCCATGTGCCACATACCCTATGTATGCACACCGGGGCTGTACCACATGTGCCCCCCTGTATGCATGCACGCCAGTTCCTGCACAGCATTGACTTTAGAGTCCATGCTGTGCAGGAACTGTTTTTGGCGTTCCCATTGCGGTGCTTGTTCTTAAAGGCACCGCCTTGGGAATGCCAAAAAAAGCCCATCACACACAAGTTTAACTCATAATCTGGCAGGCGGCCTGACCACAGGTTTGGCAGTGCCGCAGTGTGGCGGACCCACCGCCGCACATTTAACTCAGCATTGGGCCCTACATTTCATGAAGGGGTTCTCTGAACTAAATATGCCTAAATAAATCCACAATTGTGTATCTGTTGACAAGGATAACAGCAGAGATTGCCAACTATCCCATATACTTCTGCAATTCCTCGCCTACCCCCAATTGTTTCACATATATCCAATCATCAGTATACAAGTTAAATCACATAAGGTTAAATCACATACTAATGCTTCTTGTCCATCAAATTTTTAAATTCCATTAGCAAGGTTATGTACATTAAATTGTTTATTAGATTTAGAAAATTAGATGACAAACACTCACAACTCAGCAGCAAGGTTCATCACAGCATTAAGGAAGTGGGTACACCTATCAACCAACTTTTTTGCTAATTCACTGGTTTCTGATGACATCAAATACATTTTTGAAGTGCCTGTGCCTTATACATATATCAACTATCCAATATTGCAGACAAGCTCACCATCATGGGTCAAATATGCTTGATAGTAACACTTTCCTTCTCAGTCATATCTGTTTGAGATGTTGTAAAATCATCTCAAACAGACACTTCTTCCCAGGGCTAGCAACATAAATGTTTTTGTAGGAGTGCAAACTTGGGGCCAGATTTACAGAAGGTTTGTGTTGCCTGTGCATCACTCAAGGTGATGCAAGGGCAAATGCAAGCCTTAATTAAGATTTACTATGCCATGCAGAGCCACTTTGTGTGGCTTAGTGAATCTGCAGTAACGCAATGCAGTGCAAGTTGCTGCCTTGTGTTACTCTGCCTTGGGAAGGTGTTCCATGGGTGGAGTGTGGGTGTTTGAACGTATCCATCCATGGATTTTGGAGAACATGGCGGCTGGCTAGAGGGCCGGACGCGAGCTCCCATGGCTCTAAGGCATAGAATGCGTGTGGAAACATTGTAAAGTGCAATGAAGTGAATTACTCACAGCAGAATCATTCGTGGCATGTTCCTTGGGTCCGCGGTTGTAGTTGCTGTTTCCCCTCCTGTCCCGACGGGCAGGGAGCCAAATGGCGAGATCGGAGTCGCAGTCGGAGTCGCAGTGGAGAGGCCGGTACAGTCTTTGAGCCGCGGAGCGCCACCCAGCACGAAGTGGGCACAGGCGGTGCTAGTGCTCGTTCCAGCAGGAAAGCAGCCTCCCAGGTCTCCTTCCGGGGGAAAGCTCAGGTCAGCCCCGGCAGCAGTGGCACCGGCAACGGACGAAACATCCCGGCAAACAGAGAGGCTGTGGGAGTAGGGCCAGCTACGGCACCCAGGAAAGAGAAGGCTGTGAGGAAAGGACAGGACAGTAGACCGGAGCACAGAAGCAGAGGGCAGCAAACTAGGGTAAGTGTGCAGGCTGAGGGGGGGCTCCTCCCTCGCACAGAGCAGTAAGGGGAGAAAGCCAGGAGTAGGTATAAACCCTCTAGAGACCTCAAGAAAGCAGACGCAGGACTCCATGGTGAATAGGGGGTTAAGATACTGCCTGAGGAGCAAGAGTCTGGCAGCAAGTCTTGCAATTGCCCCAGAACCAGTCAAGAATCCTTTTATCACTGTAACCACCTCCACAATACAAAACAGTGACAAAAGTAAAAAGCTGGCTACCCCCCCTCAAGCCCCAGTCCCCACCCCAGCTTCAACTAGGGCAAGAGCAGCAGGTTCAAAGGTTAAAATCACCCCCTCCCTCCGATCATACTTCAAAGTTAAACAAACATTCCCAAGTGAAATAACAGCAACCGAAGGAGAGCAGAGTAAAGAAGGAGGTAAACCAGCAATGACGGAGATTAGCCCAGTGCTTGATTTTCCAACCAGTAATAACAGATTTCAGGTTCTTGAAGTGATCGGAGCCACAGGGGAGGAGCCCCTTCCGGTGTCCGCAGAGAAAGGTGGGCAATCTCACCCACGGGTCGAGAGTAATATAGAACGAGCAAGGGGTACAGATAGCTTAATTGAATCTCTGATTTCAGAAATGAGGGAGAATTTTGCCACCTCAGAAAAAAATCAACACAGGATTCAGGGAGTTTTCGCAGTATTGGAAACCAAAATCAACTCCATAATGGAACGTATTAGCGTAGTGGAATCTACAGTGGAGGAAATGGGTAAGAGTGTGGAGTTGAATAAGGTGGAGATACAGGCTCTGAAAGAGAGTGAAAAGGATCTCAGGGGGAAAATTGAGTCAATGGAAAATCAGGCCAGACGCAACAATTTAAGAGTCTTAAATGTTCCGGAGGGACAAGAGGGTGATGACATCAAAGGTTATGTGATTACACTTCTAAAGGAGTTCTTTCCATGGCTCGAAACAAAGGCTCTGGCTGAGGACCTACAGAGGGTACACAGGGATCCGTTTGGTAAAGGTAAACCTAGGAAGAACCCGAGGAAGATCCTGATCAACTTTAGAACATATACCTTAAAAGAGAGAATCCTGAGTGAGGCAATAAGGGCTGGTTCCCACACAAAAGATGTCTGGACCCTGGATAGGCAGTGGGAACTAGGGAAATTTATGCAGGAGTTGAGCTCTCTGGGATTCCCTGCATCCCTGAGAATAATGTGGGGCAACCAGATGCATAATTTGAGAGAACCCAAGGAAGTAGAGTCCTTAATAGTTAGAATCAAGGCGCAAAAAGTGTAAAGAATAGCCTGTAGAGCCCGGGGCTCAAATCGGCAAGATACATCGCCAAAGAGACAGAGGGAGGTTTCTCCATGGGAGGGTGAGGGACAGGTGGAGGGAAGGGGGAAGGGATCACAATAATAAGAATACGTTCACAGAGGGTGTGGGAGCATACAGGGGAAAAAAATCACAAACAAATGGTCCGACTTGTGCAAAAACAGAAGATACAGTAAAGAACATTATCGTGGGTTATGGGAGTTAACATTCTAACATGGAATGTAAATGGTTTGAGGGTCAGAAGTAGAAGGCACAGAATATTTGAATACCTAAAAAACATAAAGTGTGATATAATAATTCTTCAAGAAACACACCTCCTAAAAATAGAGTGGGAAGAAATTTTGAAGAAGCAAAGGTGGGTGGATGCCTATACATGCACAGATCAGGCTTGCTGTGTTAAGGGAGTGAGTATTCTTTTTAAGAGATCAGCGAATGCGACAATAGAATCATCCAGTAGTGACTCGAAGGGGAGATGGACCGTAGCAAAAGTACGCCTGAGCGGGGGTAGCTACGTAATAGCTGGATACTATGGTCCAAACTTGGACGACCCTACCGCAATGCAGGCATTGTATACATATCTTTTGGATGCTTCAGCGCAAGTTATAATTGGAGGCGATTTTAATTTGGTCATAGATCCTAGGAAAGATAGGCTACCAGTCAGGAACATCGTAACCCTGCCTAGAATGAGGAGTTGCTTAAAGCTTTATTTAGAAGACTTAGGCTTGATAGATATTTGGCGAGAAAAGGGAGTAAAGTCTCATAAGTTTACATTCAAGAATGAAAAACTGGGTCACTCGTCAAGAATTGATTACTTTCTAGTAGATAAGACTTTATGTAGCAAAGTGAAGAGGGTAGAACATCTCCCGGCACATCTTTCCGACCACTCAGCAGTGCAGATGGAGGTGTGCCTGCAGAAGACACAAGATATTCCTAGATGGACTTTGGACAGAACTCTGCTTTTAGACCCCGAGATAGTAGAAAATTTGAGAGTTGAAACAAAGTCCTTTTTTACAGTAAATACAAATGAGACATCAAGGCAGGTGCGGTGGGATGCATATAAGGCCATAATAAGAGGGAATTTAACCAGTCAAGGAGCCTACAGGCATAAGAAGTTTAAGAACAGGATTAGTGAGTTAGAAAGGGGAATTCTAGCCTTAGAAAAGAGATTGGATGAGGAGAATATTGTACATAAAAAAGAAAAGCTAGAAGTGGAAAGGAACAAGTTAAAGGATGAGCTCACTGACATTCTAGCAGCTAAAATTAAAGACAAGTGGGAGGCTAGTAAAACTTGCCCACTATCACTACGGCGAGGGTTGTGGCAAAATCTTAGCTTGGGAAACTAAGACAGAACAAAGCTGTAACAAGATCCTAAGCATACAGGAGGAAAATCAAGTTGATCCAAGTACAGAAGAAGCAGAGATTAGGAGGGCGTTTAGTAGCTTTTTCGAGAACTTTTTTACTGAGGATATAAGGGCCGACGAGCAGCAGATAGAAGACTACCTCAAGAGTTGGATAAAGCAGGCACTACCAGAAAATCATAGGGCCAAGCTCAATGCCAAAGTAACAGAAGAAGAAGTCATGGGGGTAGTAAAAGAGTTAAAAAAAGCAAAAACAGCAGGCCCAGACACTTTGCCAAATGAGCTATATAAGTCCTTAAAAGAAGAGCTTGTCCCCCAGCTGACCGAGTTATTTAACAAGTTATTCGTAGAGGGGCAGGAGTTGCCGAAATCATGGGAAGAAGCAACAATATGCATCTTATTAAAACCAGGGAAGGACCCAAAATGGTGTGAGTCTTACAGGCCACTGTCTATGTTGAATAGCGACTACAAGATATACACTCAAATACTGGCAAGAAGATTGGGCCAGGTAGTCGGCACCTTGATATATGTGGATCAAAAAGGTTTCATAAGGGGCAGACAGATCCATGAATTAACACACAAACTGGTGGGAGCAATAGATGTGGCTACTAAGGAAAGATCCCCCTTATCTATAATCACATTTGATGCTGCAAAAGCGTTCGACAGGGTCAGCTGGGTCTATCTGCACAAAGTACTAGAAAAATACAGTCTGGGAAGTAGCTTTGTAGGGGCAGTAAAGATCTTATACAAATACCCCACAGCACGTATATTAGTAAACGGAGCCCTCACAAATAAGAAAAATATTGGGAGGGGTACAAGACAGGGGTGCCCCTCTTCCCACTGCTGCTTAACCTGTACATAGAGCCTTTAGCAAATGCATTGAGGCATAATCAGAGGATAACCCCCTTTAGGTACAAAGCATGGGTCAAGAAGGTCGCCCTCTATGCAGATGACCTAATGCTATTTACGGATGACCTAGCAGGCGCACTTCCAAGAACAATAGAGGCGCTCGAACTATTTGGGAAATTATCAGGTTATCAGATAAACCAACAGAAAACTGAAGTCATGCAGTGGAACACCCAGAGTAACATCCCAATAGTAAAACAACAGATAAAGTACCTGGGGATCCAGGTGGTGGGGGAGATCAGAAAAATAGCTCAAGTAAATTTTAATAGAGTTCTAGCAGATTCCAAGAAACTCTTAAATGCATGGAAAAGCTTACCTCTGTCCTTCTTGGGCCGTTCTAACTTAATAAAGATGATGCTACTCCCCAAATTCACATACATTTTTAACACCATACCCCTAGAATTTAGGAGAGAGTGGTTCAATAAGATTCGGGGAGATATTAGCAGTTTCATCTGGGCCTCATAGCCTGGAAAAAGATCAGGAGGAGGAGGGAGCACAGAGGGATTGCTAGCCCGGACCTGTATCAGTATTAAAGGGCTTTTCACTTTAAGAACATCAGAGTGCTATTTAAAGAACAACAATTATATCCACCCTACCTGCAAGCCATGACAACCTCGGAAAGAAGCCATTTCATATACAAATTTGGCAATCCAAAATTTTTCAAAAAAGTTAAACTAAAGATACTAGAGTCAGCCGCCATACTATGGTACCAAGCCAGACGTCAATGGAAAATCCCGTACTACAGTGACAATGCCCCAATCTGGGACTCACCAGGAACACCAGAATGCTCAGGAGACACGCTATCAACTCCACTGAGAATAGGGGGAGTAGTAAAGTGGGGTCAGATAATAACAGAAAAATCACTAGTCGGTTGGGACCAACTATCGTCGCTGACCAATGGGACACTCTCTAAATTTGAATTTTTCCAGCTATCGAGTTGGATAAAATCTCTAGGGAAAGATGGTACAGGAAATTGGGAACTAGAGACAAAAATCCAAGGGGGAGTAATGAAGAAAGAAGTAGCACAGTGGTACTGGTCTTTCATATCAGCAGGAGAGGAAGAGTTCAGCTTACCCACAGAGATCTGGGGGAAAGACCTGCCGACGCTGGATGCCCCGAACCTATGGCAAGTATCAATGTCTACATGCTGGTACATAATCAAATCTGCACCCCTCCAAAAGTATCATTTATTCACAATACATAGAGCCTATTGGACACCGAAGAAGCTGTCCAAGCTGATGAGGGGTGAGGCGAAAAAGTGTCCCAAATGTGGTGAGGAGAGAGTGAATGATGTCCATATGTTCCGGAGGTGCCCTAAACTACAAGCCTTTTGGGAAGATGTGGGTAAGATTCTCTCAGAAGTACTTCAGCAGAATATAGAGGTAAGCCTGGGGTTAGTCATGTTTGGGGTGAGGAGCATTAACGTTAACGATAACAGGGAAGGACTTAGCCTAAGCAAAAAACAGAATAGTTTACTCTTCCTTTTGATATTGCTAGCAAGGCGGGAAATATGCATTAAATGGATTTACCATAACCCGCCAACATTAGCGGAATGGATGGGATCAGTTATCAGGACAAATAAGCTTGAGCGGGCGGGCACACGTAGTAAAAGACAAGAGTTTTGGGATATTTGGGAAAGCTATGGAGGTAGCCCTACCGCTGAAACATAGTGATGTCAAGGAAACATGGTCCAATGATTAAGTAAAACAGCAATATGGGTAATTGGGAACTGCTGGCTCAGATATCACTCCCAAAAAGGAAGAGTGGGAAGAGCTGCGGAAGAGGGGCCTATGAGGCCGGTGAGATACCCACATACACCAAATCTATCAATGGGCGGTACAGGATGGGATTTAAGGCCCCTTAACCACGAAAAATCCTGCTTTCTCAACTCATCCTGTTTTATTGCACAATGAGGACTAAAAAAAAAAAAAAAGGAGTGCAAACTTGGGGCCAGATTTACAGAAGGATTGTGTTGCCTGTGCATCACTCAAGGTGATGCAAGGGCAAATGCAAGCCTTAATTACTATGCCACGCAGAGCCACTTTGTGTGGCTTAGTGAATCTGAAGTATTGCAATGCAGTTCAAGTTGCTGCCTTGTGTTACTCTGGCTTGGGAAGGTGTTCCATGGGTGGAGTGTGGGTGTTTGAATGTATCCATCCATGGATTTTGGTGCATCCCAGATTTACTAACAGTAGTAAGCCTGGAAATGTGGCAAAGAAGTACGTCCTCCAAGGAGAGGCACAATGAGGAGATATTACTCTTCTCGTTTTTTCCTATTTCTACTATTTCTACTTGTGCAGCATTCTGCAGCACACTTGGGGGCATATTACCAAGCCCCTATCGTCACCACAACATCACTTTTTTGTGACGTTGTGGTGGCGATAGGGTCAGCGCCCTATTACCAAGGCAGCGTTAAACCACATAACGTGGCTAAAAGCCACGTTAAGTGGCTTAACGCTGCCTTGGTAATAGTGCCCCTTTCACGCTAAACTTAGCGTGAAAGGGGCGTGCAGTGGGTGTTGCGGTGGGCATTCCACCGCCACACCCTTTCACTTCGGCGCTGCCACCTTTTATCAAGAGAGGCGATAATAGGTGGCAGCGCCGAACTTAAGACCAGGAAAATCATGGTCTTACGGTGGTGATACGAGGAGAAATGCTTCATTTCTCCTTGTTTTTGCTTTTTCTATGTGTGCTGCCTTGTGCAAAAGCAAAATGCCAAGGTATGTTTATGTACAGGAAGGTGTCCCTTCCTGTACATGAACAAACCTTTTTTTTAAAATGCCATTTTGTAACTTACATGTGTGCTGCATGAAGCAGCACACATGTACGTTACAAAATGGCATTTTAGGTTTGTTTATGTACAGGAAGGGACACCTTCCTGTACATAAACAAACCTCCCTGCTCGCAGACACCCTTGCACTCTGGTGCAAGGGTGCCTGCGTTGGCGTTAATTCGTGAGACTTAGCGCCATCACAGGGGGAAACGCCAGGCTGCACCATATCCTTGGTAATATGGTGCAGCCTTGCGTTCCCGAAGTGGCGATGAGAGGCGTTAAGCCAAGGAGGCTAACGCCTCTCACCGCCACTTCCTTGATAAAATGTCCCATAGAAAGTTGACAAAGCCTCTACGGATTGTTTTTGTGCAGGAAGGTATTCTTTCCTGCAGAAAAACCATCCTGCCTGTAATGCAGGTGCACTTGCACCATGATGCAAGCATGCCTGTATTGGCACTAGGTTGCACTGTGTGCCCCAGTACAGATACAGAGTAGGAATACACCATGTCTTAGTAGATATGACAAATTGCTGCTCTTTTAATGTGATGCAATGCAGCGCAGCAAGTTGTCTTGCTGCATTATGCTGCATCACATCTTCTTAAATCTATCCCCTGCTCACTATTACCAGCTATTGCCGTTACATATAAATAAAACACAATTCTGACTCAATGTGTATAACTATTTATAAACTTGATAAGTAGGCCTGGACATAGTTTTGGTTTTGGTTTAGGGAGTGTGTCAAACCTTACAAAGCATATGAGGCCTCTGTGAATCCGAGGGTTTATGCTTGGTGATGTTATATATAGTAAATAGACTTGAATCCTTTAAATGGATTCCTTTAAATCAGAAACCTTTAAACTTTTGAGAAAAACATGCACTTGCTTTAGGTAAAGGATGGAGATTCAGGACCCTCTAAAGGCTCAAAACACTTAGGAACTCAGGGGCCGATTCACAGAACTAATCTGAGATAAAATCCTAAACTTACTACTTTTGGTATTCACAGAAGGCATTTAGTAGTAGTAAAGTTAGGATTCCTAACTTTACTAATACTAAACTGAGACAAAAGCCTAACTTTATGACTTTCGGTATTCACAAAAGGCATTTAGTAGTAGTAAAGTTAGGAGTCCTAACTTTACTACTACTAAATACCTTCTGTGAATACCAAAAGTAGTAAGCCAGTCCCTCGGCAGATCTTAGGGTGCAGGTCAGATTTGACTCCTCTGCAGAGTATTGGTAATAAACAATTGTTTTGTATTCTCTACTGTCTGACCGACTCTTCATTTTGGGGAAGGCTATAAGGTGGTTGTAGGAAACCCGGGTGACCCTTTTCGGGTCACTTCCTTCAGTTGGCACCCGAACAGGGACTCCGCAAGGTGACCCGACTCACCCGTAATCGGGTTGTAGGGTCGGGTGGTGTCCGGTCGGTTGGGCAGGTCGGGGATCCCCACACGATAAGAGCCCGGTTCTCTTGGCTGCCCCGCCTGTCTGATCGGGCGACTCCCCATCTAGTGGTCACCGGCCGGAGACCTGAGAAGGCGGAACCTTGGATTTGACCGTTTGGTCCAAAGAGTCGGCAGTGGAGAATAATATTGCTCGACCTGAGTGCACCAGGTGAGTGACTTGAATTCTTGGAAAATGTGGCGCCATGGTTGAACGGCACGAGCCAACGGGCTGTGTCTGGTCCAGTCTCCGGACTGTCTTGTATTGAACTTGGTGGGTTTGCGGACCCTTGAAAGACACAGAGTGTTTGTGAACGGTCTACCAGGCCAACTGGTAATTCGGCCCATTCTTGAAAAAGTTTGGGGCTGTTTGCGAACAATCTGCTAGGCCAATTGGAAATTCAGCTTATTCTTGAAAAGGTCTGGGGCTAGAGCCTGTCTTCTTGTCTTGGTACAGTCTGCGGACTGTCTTGTGCAGTTTTGGACCGCTTGGATTTGGTTGGTTGGTGTTCTGTTTGTCCGTTGGGGACAGTGTATGTGTCTTATATTAAGATGCCTTGTCTAAGTAAGTTAGGGTGTTTTGGATGTCGGTGTTGTTCCACTGAAGCTCGATTGGAAGAGAGGCAGCCGGCGCCTCCAGAGGGTACCCAGAGGGTACCCTAAATTTTGATGTATACGTCAAGCATGGCATTGGCCCTATTATGTTTAGCACGTTGTGGAATAAATATACGAGGGACAATGTCGATCTACAGTGGCCGCTTACTGGCACATTTGATGAGCAAAAGTTGAATTACTTGCAGGACAAATTGTTCGCCAAAAAGAGCAGACAGTCGATGTTTGATTCTCTGAGAACATGGCAGAAGGAAGCAAAGCAACGACGTATGAGAGCAGAGAAGCAAGTCCGGAGGGGACAGACGCAAACAATAATGCAGAAAGCAATAGCTTATGATAGAGAAAAGATCGAGAAAGGCATAGAGTGTGCGGACAGGAAATTTCGCTTGCAGAGTGATAAGTGTTATGTGGCTAGGGAGGAAGGTTATCTTCGTTGAGGAGTTGTTGGATTCTCGACCCCCACCTCCCTATGCCCCCGAACGACTATATCCCGTAATTCCGACACTTCAGTCTTCGGCCTCTGGTTCTGTTATTCCTATTCTTTCTGTTTCTAGCTCTACTGCTTCAGCCTCGGCCCCGCCCGCTTCTTCCCCACTCTCGCCAGTTACAGGGGCGGGTGCTGTCCGTTCCTCTATTCTGTCTCCCGACCCTGTGCCCGTGCTCACGCCTCCTCTTACTCCTGCGGCACAGTCTTTGAGCGCGATGGTACCTGTTTCTTCATCTGCTCTTTCCCCTTTGGGTGTGTTACCTCAGACATCGCGAAATGCCAAGACACCTGTGCATGGAGTGCATGAAGTGAATTGGGCAGCGGCACGTGAACGCATGGATAAAGTACTGGTGCGCTCTGCTGTAGGTGATGAGGAAAAGAGAATGGTGGCTGACCAGGCTGCACAGTGGGCCCGGAATCCAATTTATAGTGTGGAAGATGTGTGGAGCGTGATGAAAGATTACGAGACGTTTATACAGCAACATGCACTTAAGCATATGTCGGCCACGATGATAGTATTGTGGGAACAGTGTTTCAAGTGTATTGCACCGCAGATAATTTATGACATTCGGGACAGGGTATATACTACAGATATGGCCCCAAATGAGGTTTTCATTAATGTGACGACATTGGTGGGTTATCGGGGTAGATTGCTTCAGAAGGTTCCGGCAACAGTGTCACAGTTCCCCATGAGGGAAGTTCATCCCATTTACCACCCTGAAATACCAGAGTTGAGAGATGGGAATAATATTGTTACTCGCCCAAGAGTGGCAGCCCATTTCCAGGAACAGTGGATCTACACTCCTTGGAAGAGGAGTGAGGTAATGTCCCTAAAAGGGCAGTTACCGGACCCTTGGAAAAACCCAGCAGCATACTATAAAGAATTGACGGAGGCGTCCTCCTCCACAGTGATGACATTGGCTGATATAGACTTGTTTTTCGGTCTGTTGGTACCGGTCGATATATAGAGACAGGTGCATATGCAGGATCATGTGGTGGAATTGGGTGAAACATGGGATGAGATTAGGGCATGGGATAAGGAGCGCAAGCCCGGCGAGAAGCCGAAAGCGGAGCTATTGGCCTTGCTGGGATGTATTATCACTTACATGCACTCCCTTATCCCGCCAAGACGAGTGGATTGGGACAAGTTGACGGCATATCGTCAGAAGAAGGATGAAAGTGTGTCCAATTTCTTTACTAGGTTTGAAGGGGTGTTTCTGGATTTTAGTGGTCAGAATCTGTCGCTGGAGGGTGGTGTTCGTCTGTTCGTCAACAGGTTTGTCACTAATTTGCTTCCTGAGATTGCGACTAGGTTGCAGGCAGCGGAAAGTACTTGGATCACCTCCTCCCTGTCAGTAATATTGAGTATGGCACAGTACTACGAGCATAGGGAGAATGAGGCCAAAGAGAAGGTGGAGAAAAAGTCAAAGGAGTTGAAGACGAGGGTGTTGATGCAGCAGGTGGCAAGGGGGAATGGTAGAGAAAAGGGTTTGGGTCCCGATCAGCGGGGATCTCGGTCTGACCGGAACAGTACATCGGGTGCGCCCGTAGGGTACAACCAATGTGCGTACTGTAAAAAGGAGGGGCATTGGCGAAGTGAGTGTCCGGAGTTGCTGCACAAAGTTGAGGCCCCGAGAGGTAGGGGTTCTAGAGGATGTGGTAGAGGAGGAGGTGGCCGCAGAGAGGGTCAGTTTGAGGATACATCGTATGATCAGCAGAGCAAGAACTATTTCGATGACCATCGGGGAAGGCAGTACTATCATGACGACTATGACATGGACGAAGTGACGGGGATGTCCCACAGCTAGGACAGCCAGGGACAGGGTAAGGGACCGGTTCCAGTGCCTGTAGATCAGCGGGGACCTTATGTCACTGCGGATTTACAGGGCACACCCAAGACGTTCTTACTTGATATGGGTGCTATGAATAGCTCTGTTTCTCGGTCGCTAGTCCCAGGGGCAGCTCTGTCTGGCCAAAACAATGTTTCGGTAGGTTTTTCAGGCATGCCGGTTGTTAGCCCCATTTCCAAACCTCTTGCTTTGACTATAGGTCCCTTCACGGTGGACTCGCCATTTCTGTTAACGACAAATTGTGGGGAGAATTTGATGGGATTGGATTTGTTGAAGAGATTACATGCCACCATCTTTTGTTCTCCAGATGGTACTTACATGACTGTTGGGCCACAAGTGGCTCGCGCAAAACAATGCTTTGCAAAAGATGCACCCCTCCCCGCAGAGTTCAAGGAGGTGCCCCGTAGTTTATGGGCAGCAGGAGACATGGATGTAGGGTTACTCCAGATCCAGCCAGTCTCTATTACGGTTAAGGATAATGCTGTATTGCCACGTACTCCCCAGTATAAGATTTCACAAGCAGGAGAAAGGGCTTTGTTGCAAATAATACAGGATTTGATTAAGTCTGGTGTGGTTGAGGAGACAGTAGCGAATGTGTGTAACAGCCCTATCCTTCCGATTCTTAAGAGGGCCCCCTTGGACTCTTCTGATGCTCACCCGGATGTTTATCGCTTTGTAATTGACCTGAGAGAGGTCAATAAAATAGTTGTGCCCCAATATCCTGTAGTCCCAGACATTACCACGATATTGACAATGATTCCCCCGTCAGCAAAGTTCTTTTCCGTCATTGATTTGAAGAATGCTTTCTTTAGCATTCCAATTCATACAGATAGCAGATATCTGTTTGGATTCGCCTTAGCCGGCAGGAGTTTTAGATTCTGTCGTGCTCCTCAAGGCTATACAGAAAGTCCTAGTATCTATAGTCAAGCTCTAAAAAGTCAATTGGATTCTTTGGTGCTTCCCACTGGTAATGTGCTATTGCAGTACGTGGACGATCTCCTTGTGGCCTCTGATACTGAGGATGGTTGCAGAGACTCCACCGTTAAATTGCTGTTGCATTTGGCACATCATGGCCATAAGGTGTCCCTTTCTAAATTTCAATATTGTCGACAGGAGGTCACCTACTTAGGTCACCTACTGTCGAAGGAGGGTCGCAAGCTAACACCTGAGCGCATAGCTGCTATCACTAATATGCCTGTTCCTAAGACTCAACGTGAAGTGCGCGCATTTATTGGCATTACCTCGTATTGTCGACACTGGATCCCCAATTATTCCTTACTAACAAAACCCCTCCTTTACCTGACCACCAAAGAAGTGCATGAACCCCTGCCTTGGACATCTGCATGCCAGCAAGCTTTTGAGCAATTTAAGGCTGCGCTTTGCTCTGCTCCTGTGCTTGGTACTCCTGATTACCAGAAGCCTTTTGTGCTTTACGTACATGAGGCAGACGGTTGCGCGCTTTCTGTTCTAACACAGGGCTTTGGTGGTAAGCAAAGACCCTGCGCTTATTTTTCTGCAATGCTGGATAACGTAGCCAGAGCGCTCCCGAGCTGCCTGAGAGCTGCCGTGGCGGTGGCAGTTTCTATCAGACAATCGGCGGGGCTCGTTCTTGATACTGCTCTCACGGTAATGGTACCCCATGCTGTGGATACGCTTTTGAATAAGACAAAGACACAGCACCTTACTAGTGCACGTCTGACTGGATATGAACTAACCTTGTTTGCTCCGCACATTACCATCAAAAGATGTGCCACTCTGAACCCAGCCACGTTACTACCCCTCCCTTCGACGGGCAATGACACAGATGCACATGATTGTGTATACAGAACGGAAGAGGAAACGAAAGGACGGGTAGACCTGACTGATGTTCCCCTATCTGAACCCCAAGGGGAACTATATGTCGATGGCTCTTGCTTCAAACTACCAGATGGTACCACCACTGCAGCATATGCAATTACAACATTACACACTATAGTTGAGACATCCCGTGTCCCATACCAATCAGCCCAAGCTGCGGAGCTGGTTGCTCTTCTTAGGGCTTGTGAGTTGAGTGAGGGACTGGCTGTCAATATATATACTGACAGCCAATACGCCTTTGGGGTCGCCCATAATTTTGGACGCCTCTGGGTGGAGAGAGGATTCTTAACATCACATGGATTACGAATACAGAATGGCCCATTGATACATAGACTCTTGTCAGCCCTAACACTTCCCAGAAGGTTAGCGATAATAAAATGTAGTGCCCACAAAGCAATAACAGATGATGTTGGTAGAGGAAATGCGTTTGCAGATCAAATAGCTAAGGAGACAGCGAGATCGAAGATGAAAAAGATGTTTGTGGCAGGTCCGGCTAGGTGGGTCCCAGACAATGGAATGTTCGAGGATACAGTAGAGAGTGTCAAAGAGATACAAAGTGAGGCAACCCTAGACGAATTGGCAATATGGCAGGAGAGTACAGGGCGTCTGGATGAGGATGGGTGCTGGACTGATAAGTCCGAGAAACAGCGATGGATGTTACCTAATGCCTATGTACTTCCTGTGGTTACCATGGCCCATGGCACAGCCCACATTAGCGCCAAGGGAATATGTAAGGTGTTGGACCCAGTGTGGCAGAACGACAATATTTCCAAGGTAGCCACTCATTTAGTGAAACACTGTATGATTTGTATGACACATAATCCTGGGAAAGGTACTCCTACACCCTCTGGTAATGTTGCACCGCCTTCCTTCCCTTTCGAGGTCCTCCAGATGGATTTCATCGAAATGGAACGAGTCAACAATTTGAAGTATGTGCTGGTAGTGATTTGTGCATTCAGTAAATGGATTGAAGCTTACCCCACTAAAGAGAATACGGCTATGGCGACGGCGAAGGCACTCCTAAAAGAGTTCTTCCCGCGCTTCGGGTTACCACGTGTGATTTGGAGTGACAACGGAAGTCACTTCAATTCCAAGGTCATCCAACTGGTGTGCGAAGGTCTGCACATCAAGCAGAAGTTTCATGCAGCCAACCACCCCCAGTCAGCAGGTCTTGTTGAGAAGTACAATGGTACTCTCAAACTGAAGTTAGCAAAGATACAGGAAAGCACAGGATTGCGATGGCCAGATGCGTTGCCCCTGGCCTTGTTATCCACCAGGGCGACGGCACACTCTAGGACAGGGTTGTCACTGTATGAGGTAGTGTTTGGTCACCCTGCCAATATCTGGGGCGTTCCAAGGCCAAAGCGCTTCTCTGAAATTGAGCACCCTTTGCTTATAGACTATCTGTATGAGTTAACTAAAGATCTTTGTTCTTTTCACCAACAGATTCAGGAGACACTGCAGCCGGTACCAGAGGGGTCCAGGCATCAGCTACAGCCCGGACACTACGTACTAGTCAAGAACTTCCAGAGGAAGAACTGCCTGGAGCCCCGCTGGAAGGGGCCCCTGTTGATCCCGCTTGCCACCCGAACAGCGGTGAAACTCGACGGCCGTAAAAATTGGGTGCATGGTACTCATTGTAAAAAGATACCTCTCCCACTCCCCTACGACAAGTGGGTGCGGACGGCTTTGCTGATCAAGAAGGGGAAAGGGTGCCCCGCTTTGTACCCTTCTCTGACTCCCAGCTAAGGGAGGTGCAGACGGAAGCAGAGAGTGACACCGCTCTGCTTGAGGCGGTCTCTCCAGAGACAAGGACAGCCCAAGTTTCTCCCCCATCTGATTCACAGGCACCTGAGTCCTCCTGCCTTTCTGAGCCTGAGTTTCAACCCCTTTTTGTTGATGAAACAGTGCCTGGAGTTGACAGGTACAATTTGCGCCCACAAAAGAAGGTCAGTGCGCCAGAGGGACAGTTCAGGAGTGAGGGAAGGAAGGACTTGAGATTAGGGTATAGGTACTACGTCTGCGGTGCCTGCGTCAGCTTAGGGTAAGCCGCACTGGTGTACTGCCTGAGACACTGGACAGGATCGTTGAGGGTACTTGCCCAGGAGGGAGGGTGCCCTATCCTGCGAGAAGAAGGATTTGTTTCCAGCAAGGGCCGCGATCGCGCGACCCCCACGAGGGAGTGCTTCAAGGAACAATTGTTGATGAACGATAGGAGCTTGCCAGCGAGACTCTGAAAAGGATGCTGGGTAACTTGTGCCCCTCTGGTCGGTTGTATTTTTGTGGCTCCAGTTCTTAAGGCTTGTCTCATGTTCCTATTTGGCCGTACTGTCATGGAAGAAGAACAGCCCCTAGCGGCACCGCCACCAGGGCAGGGTGGTCCTGTGTGGTCTAGCTGGTCTGTTAAAAGTAAGATCGTAGTGGTAGTGTTCATCCTCATAGTATTGATAACACTGTTTGGAGTAGTATGGTATTTAGAAGAACAGCATCCTGTGCACACCTTGATAGGGACTACCCCGGCTTCACCTGGGCATCTGTTTGTTATGTTGCCCCCACATAAACAGAGACATAGACAGACATATGTCGAAAATGCCTTCCTGCAAATGCTTCACCAGGTACACAATACGACGAATGCCATGAATTGCTGGGTATGTGGATTACTCCCCTCCGTCATGCACAAGAATGATTTGCTGGTGTCTTTACCACTGTCCTATCTAAGTAGTTGTGAGGCATGGTTCCTGTTGCTTTCCATGGTGTATATACATTATCATACTGATGCCATGAATATGACGGAGTCTGATTATGAGGCAGTGTTGGAATACATAGTAGTACACCAAGGTTATACACCTGGGACAGGAGGAAAGGAGGGTACCTTACATCCACATGCTTGCATGAATGTTTATGAGGGAAACAAGAATGCCACATGGCTGCAAAATGAAATGTTGGATTTTCAGGGGTTCAATGTTACCGAATATTTTAAATGTTTCCATGCACAAAATATCACTGAAGATAAAGCCCTGCCCGTACCTGTGGTTCATACAGCAGCTAGTTTCTGTGTCGAGGGATCTGGGAATATTCCAGTGGGTCAGAGCAGCTGCAACTATACCTATCGACTAAACACTACTAGTAGCCCACCTTTGCTCACCCCCCTAATGTATACTTTGTTTGTGGAGAGCAGGCTTACACCTGGCTCCCTAGGGGATGGTCTGGCCGGTGTTATGTCTCTTTCCTTCTACCTCCTGTTTACATTGCACCGTCCAACTATCACAAAGACCATAGGCTGCAGCGGAGAAGTGTATACTTGTCCCGAGTCAGGAGAATTATTGACACAGCAGATATTGATCAAACAGATACTACTCTACAGCAATTCATGGATGCCATGAAGGGTATCGTGCCTTTCTGGGGACCTATGTATAATAGTGTCAGCATTCGTCGCCTCACCAGGGTTGTTGAAGGGGTCATCAACACTACAGCAGGCATACTCACCAACATCACAGCTGAGCTTCAGGCTACAAGACTTGTTGCTCTTCAAAATCGTATGGTTTTAGACGTCATCCTTGCAGATAGGGGTGGAGCTTGTCGTGTCATAGGCAGCAGTTGCTGCGTTTACATCCCAGACCACGCCCCTAACGTATACTCCGCTATCCAGAAGTTACACAGGCTTGCATCCGATATTCATCAGGAGAATGGCTCATGGTCCTTGACAGGGTGGTTTTGGGGTCTGATGTCATCCTGGGGTTGGAAGATACTTCTTTTCCTAGTAGCTATTGCAGGTGTCATCTTCACGTGTTGCCTATGTGTCAATTGCCTTCCAGCATGCTGTACCTATTGTGTGAGTAAACTCACCCCTGCCCCTAAATTGCCAGGCCGTAATGATAAAGTCTCTAATATGATGATGATGCAGGAACTACAGGATATGATGCAGATAGATGAGGGTATTTTTGAATATTAGAAATATATTGCAATACGTATGTTGCTTATTCCTTTGGATATTACAGTCATTATGCATTTCCTATTTTCCCTGTTTAGAATTGTAAAGACCCTACCTGCTAGCCAATAAAGCATTTAGCCTCCCCTGCTAAAAGGAGGGTCTGTTAGATTTGAAAATCCCATTCTCGTTATATACTATTTTTACACTATATTAGGTTAGCAGTGTGTGGCTAAATGAGACACCATTCATATTCATGTCATGTAACCCACTGAGTTATCCATGCAATGTGCGAGCTTCAGTTAGCAAGTGCGACTCCATTTTGTATTTCGTAATCCCAATTAGGCTGTGTCTGTACCAGGCCTCACTTTTCGTATTGCTTGCCTCAGCAGAACGCTGTATTCAGTTATTATTTTCTCTTTTGCTCAAGGTTGCCTTTTGACTTAGTAATGAATAGGCCATTTTGCCCTCACATACCTATCTTTGTGTGTAGCTCTGCTCCCACGTTAGGAGACGCCGAAACCCAGCACGGCAACCTTGAGATAGTGATAACATGTACCCATCTGGCAGGTGGTAGTCCATCCCTCTGTGCCTCCTTTGTTCATGTTCGGCCTAAGCCGGTAACTTTCCATTGTGGGCGTGGTTAGGAGGCCCTTGGGAGGAATGATTATGCGTTGCCGACTGTTGGGGGGCCAGTCCCTCGGCAGACATCTTAGGGTGCAGGTCAGATTGGACTCCTCTGCAGAGTATTGGTAATAAACGATTGTTTTGTATTCTCTACTGTCTGACCGACTCTTCATTTTGGGGAAGGCTATAAGGTGGTTGTAGGAAACCCGGGTGACCCTTCGGGTCACTTCCTTCATAGGTTAGAGGGACGTTATAGTTAGGAAATAAAATTTAAAAACCTTAGAAATCACTGAAAAAAACAAAGGTTACAGGGAAGTTATAGTTAGGAAAAAAGAAACCTTAGAAATTCACAACAAAAACAAAAAGTTAAGAGGACATTATAGATAGGATAATATTTTACATGCACAAAATCATAGATATTCAGCTGTTATAGTTATTTCAAGTGACTATAACTTTGTACCCTAAGGTGCCCTCGCCATGCACTGCTAATTACTCAACATATTACATCACTCATGACATCTATGAAATGATTTCTATGACATGATGTCATCAAAGTTGCTATTTGAGATGTCTTCAGTGTAACTATATATATATATATTCACTGAAAAAAACAAAGGTTAAAATAACGTTATAGTTAGATGAATTTCTTAGTGACAATGTTAACATTTTAAACAAAAAAAAACACAGAAATTTAGCAGTTATAGTTAGTAGCATTAACTATAACTTGCGCTCTGCCATGCACTGTATATGACCTCAAATAAGACATCACTCATGACATGTTCTATGACATCATTTATGACATCACTAAAGACATCTCAAATAGCAACTTTGATGACATCCTTGATGACATCATGTCATAGAAATCATTTCATAGATGTCATGAGTGATGTAATATGTTGAGTAATTAGCAGTGCATGGCGAGGGCACCTTAGGGTACAAAGTTATAGTCACTTGAAATAACTATAACAGCTGAATATCTATGATTTTGTGCATGTAAAATATGATCCTATCTATAACGTCCTTAACTTTTGGTTTTTGTTGTGAATTTCTAAGGTTTCTTTTTTCCTAACTATAACTTCCCTGTAACCTTTGTTTTTTTCAGTGATTTCTAAGGTTTTTAAATTCTATTTCTTAACCATAACGTCCCTCTAACCTGTGAAGGAAGTGACCCGAAAAGGGTCACCCGGGTTTCCTACAACCACCTTATAGTCTTCCTCAAATTGAAGAGTCGGTCAGACAGTAGAGAATACAAAACTATCGTTTATTACCAATACTCTGCAGAGGAGTCCAATCTGACCTGCACCCTAAGATATCTGTCGAGGGACTGGCCCCCCAACAGTCAGCAACGCATAATCATTCCTCCCAAGTGCCTCCTAACCGCGCCCACAATGGAAAGTTACCGGCTTAGGCCGAACATGAACAAAGGAGGCACAGAGTGATGGACTACCACCTGCCAGATGGGTACATGTTATCACTATCTCAAGGTTGCCGTGCTGGGTTTCGGCGTCTCCTAACGTGGGAGCAGAGCTACACACAAAGATAGGTATGTGAGGGCAAAATGGCCTATTCATTAGTAAGTCAGAAGGCAACCTTGAGCAAAAGAGAAAATAATAACTGAATACAGCGTTCTGCTGAGGCAAGCAATACGAAAAGTGAGGCCTGGTGCAGACACAGCCTAATTGGGATTATGAAATACAAAATGGAGTCGCACTTGCTAACTGAAGCTCGCACATTGCATGGATAACTCAGTGGGTTACATGACATGAATACGAATGGTGTCTCATTTAGCCACACACTGCTAACCTAATATAGTGTAAAACAAGTATATAACGAGAATGGGATTTTCAAATCCATCAGACCCTCCTTTTAGCAGGGGAGGCTAAATGCTTTATTGGCTAGCAGGTAAGGTCTTTACAATTCTAAACAGGGAAAATAGGAAATACATAATGACTGTAATATCCAAAAGGAATAAGCAACATACGTATTGCAATATATTTCTAATATTCAAACATACCCTCATCTATCTGCATCATATCCTGTAGTTCCTGCATCATCATCATATTGGAGACTTTATCATTACGGCCTGGCGATTTAGGGGCAGGGGTGAGTTTACTCACACAATAGGTACAGCATGCTGGAAGACAATTGACAAATAGGCAACACGTGAAGATGACACCTGCAATAGCTACTAGGAAAAGAAGTATCTTCCAACCCCAGGATGACATCAGACAACAAAACCACCCTGTCAAGGACCATGAGCCATTCTCCTGATGAATATCGGATGCAAGCCTGTGTAACTTCTGGATAGCAGAGTATACGTTAGGGGCGTGGTCTGGGATGTAAACGCAGCAACTGCTGCCTATGACACGACAAGCTCCACCCCTATCTGCAAGGATGACGTCTAAAACCATACGATTTTTAAGAGCAACAAGTCTTGTAGCCTGAAGCTCAGCTGTGATGTTGGTGAGTATGCCCGCTGTAGTGTTAATGACCCCTTCAACAACCCTGGGGAGGCGACGAATGTTGACACTATTATACATAGGTTCCCAGAAAGGCACGATACCCTTCATGTATCGTAACAAAGAGCGCTTTTCCTATGGAAACTTTGGTCCTAACTATAACTAACTGCTGATGACGGCCAGTAGGTATATATATATATATATATATATATATACACATACATACATATTATCTACTGGCGGTCGCCAGTAGATAGTTATAGTTAGGACCTATTTTCCATAGGAAATCCACAACATTCTATTTGAAATAACTTTGGCGCCGGTTGACGAATCTTCGCGAAATTTTCCAAACTTATGGCCCGCTCCGGTCCGCTCCTATCCTGAAAGTTTCGGGGTGATTCGGCAAGCGGGGGCCGAGTAAAAAGGGGGTCCCAAAACATGTTTTCCCCATGCAATTTTCCATAGGAACCTTTCATCGCAGCTACAGCCCGAACTGCTGAACGGAATTACACCAAATTTGGCACAGAGGTAGCCCTTGGTTCAGAGTCGTGCCTTTTGCTTAAATGGTGTAAATCCGTTCAGTATTTCCTGATAAATTTGAAAAAGAAAACACATATATATCTGGGCGGAGCCTAACCACACATGTCATCGTGAGATCTGATTGGCTGTCAGCACTTCATCCTGGAATTGCTGGCAGCCATCTTGGGACCAATATAAATGATAGTACCCCATTGAAATGCATTGTAGTGAATCGAAGATTTTGAGGGTTACCAAAAGGAGAACTATAAAGGGTGATAGCAGACTTTAGTTACATTAGAATTCATTTGTTAATGGTACCATATTAATTTCAGGAATTGTGGTGTGTTCTAAGGTGATTTTACCCTGTGAAAAACCTTCTGCTGGGATATCATGAATCAGGTTTGAGAGAAAACTATTTTCACATGCTTGTCCCATACAGTTTTGGAAGGTGCTCCAGAAGCTAAAATGAGAGCATATTTTCTGTAAATTCACATTATCTTTCTCAGTCATGTGAGAATGAAGTCTGACATTCTCAGTAAAACATGTACATCCAACAAGGGCAGAGACTGTCAGTTGATTCCTTTGTGTTCTACTGCAGCTTCCCAGAGTGTTCTAAAGAACAACTAGAGTGCTAGCAGCCTTACTTATGACAAAAGTATGGCAACCTGAAGCCATCTTGATTGGAATAAACTGGTAATACTTAAAACATTTAATTTAAAAAGGAACAAAATGATGGGGTTCATTTTGTCATAGAAATTATGGTTAGTGCTGTAGAAAGAAAAATTAGGACATGTTTCAAGTGTGATCTCAAATATCTTCCTGTTATATTTCAACAGGAGCAGCCTGTCAGTTGATGCCTTTGTGTTCTACTGCAGCTTCCCAGAGTGTTCTAAAGAACAACTAGAGCGCTAACAGTCTTACTTATGACTAAATTATGGCACACCTGAAGCCATCATGATTGGAATAAACTGGTAACTCTTAAAACATTTAATTTAAAAAGGAACAAAATGAGGGGGTTCATTTTGTCATAGAAATTATGGTTAGTGCTGTAGAAAGAAAAATGAGGACATGTTTTAAGTGAGATCTCAAATATCTTCCTGTTATATTTCAACAGGAGCAGCCTGTCAGTTCATGCCTTTGTGTTCTACTGCAGCTTCCCAGAGTGTTCTAAAGAACAACTAGAGAGCTAACAGTCTTACTTATGACAAAAGTATGGCACACCTGAAGCCATCTTGATTGGAATAAACTGGTAACATTTAAAACATTTAATTTAAAAAGGAACAAAATGAGGGGTTCATTTTGCCATAGAAATTATGGTTAGTGCTGTAGAAAGAAAAATTAGGACATGTTTTAAGTGAGATCTCAAATATCTTCCTGTTATATTTCAACAGGAGCAGCCTGTCAGTAGATGCCTTTGTGTTCTACTGCAGCTTCCCAGAGTGTTCTAAAGAACAACTAGAGTGCTAACAGCCTTACTTATGACAAAAGTATGGCACACCTGAAGCCATCTTGATTGGAATAAACTGGTAACACTTAAAACATTTAATTTAAAAAGGAACAAAATGATGGGGTTCATTTTGTCATAGAAATTATGGTTAGTGCTGTAGAAAGAAAAATTAGGACATGTTTCAAGTGTGATCTCAAATATCTTCCTGTTATATTTCAACAGGAGCAGCCTGTCAGTTGATGCCTTTGTGTTCTACTGCAGCTTCCCAGAGTGTTCTAAAGAACAACTAGAGCGCTAACAGTCTTACTTATGACAAAATTATGGCACACCTGAAGCCATCTTGATTGGAATAAACTGGTAACTCTTAAAACATTTAATTTAAAAAGGAACAACATGGGGGGGTTCATTTTGTCATAGAAATTATGGTTAGTGCTGTAGAAAGAAAAATTACGACATGTTTTAAGTGAGATCTCAAATATCTTCCTGTTATATTTCAACAGGAGCAGCCTGTCAGTTGATGTCTTTGTGTTCTACTGCAGCTTCCCAGAGTGTTCTAAAGAACAACTAGAGCGCTAACAGTCTTACTTATGACAAAAGTATGGCACACCTGAAGCCATCTTGATTGGAATAAACTGGTAACACTTAAAACATTTAATTTAAAAAGGAACACAATGAGGGGGTTCATTTTGCCATAGAAATTATGGTTAGTGCTGCAGAAAGAAAATTTAGGGCATGTTTTAAGTGAAATCTCAAATCCTCTTCTATTTCATTAGAAAATTCTGACATGCAGACTGAAACAATCACTTTCAATACCAGCAGTAGACTTCCAGTTAACTCCCTGGTGAGCAGTAGCTTTACTACAGTGATCTAATGAACAACTAGAGTGCTAACATTCTGAATTTATGGCAAATGTGTGACACATCTGAATGCCTTCTTGATGGAATCAAAGTAAAAAACTGAAAGCATTTCCTACTGAGGAGACTGCAGTAAATGACGAAATTAGGAAACTTCATAACAAATAAGTCTCCCAAGATGGCCACCAGAGAAAAAAGAGCCCAAATGTAGCACAAATATCACCCAGATGTAGCCCACATATAGCCCAATGACAGAAGTGTGCAAAACACTTTTTATTTTTAGTTTTTCTGCAGTTTTATATAGTGCAAACTGGTCAGGTATTGGAGCATTACATCTTACTTGGACCCCTTATTGCGTATTTTGCACGAAGTACATGAGATTGATCTTGCGAAACATTGAACTTTACGATTCTGTTAACCTGAAGTTGCTCTGAACCGGGCTTTGTAACACCTGTTTTTGCCTACTGGTTTTAATTAATTCTCACTGTATTGTATTAGTAAAGAGGATTTACTGTTTTTATGTACACTTTTATGATCTATGTTTCTAAATCAGATCAAATAAAGTTTAATGAATTCTATGGCAGGATGGAGGCGAGGATTATGCATATCTTTCCTCACTTTATTTGCATAGCAGTTCAAAGAAAACGTAACACAACAATCATTAAACAAAAGACTACACAACCCATGAACCATAAGGGGGGTAGTCTCCAAGGCAACTATAGTCCAATCATATCACAGTCCATCGTATATAATATCGTGACGTCCCTTCCGCTTCCTCTTTCTTCACTGCTCGTCAGTTATGTGCATTCCTTACATTCTTGGCTTAATCTGACGTTGTTGCTGTTTGTATAGCGGTTTCTTGTGCACGTTATTAGCATTATTGCCTTGGTATTGTTTCATATTCCCTGCGCAGCAGGCTCTTGCCTGAGCGCATTCTCCCCCTCGCAGTTTCTCCTGCTGTGTGCTCTGCGCGCGGTGAGATCCTGTCAGGCGCGTCTGGTCCGAGCGAGGCAGCTCCGTCGAGCGCTCCCGCTGGTCTTTACACGCGTTTGGGAATACGGTCACTCCTTTAGTGTCCGCTTGATTCCCGACCAACCCTTGCCTAATTTTGACACCGCTACGCCGAGATTTCCCCATACGGCCACGTTAGTGACCAGCGCCACCTGGTGGTGGTAATTGGTATTGCGCCTCAGTCTATTCTTATAACAGCTTCGGGGAAAGCCCAGCTGTTGGAGCACCGGTGAGGGGGCTGTCTTAAGGATTTTAAGGGCATTTGTTCTGTGCTCACACCCTCTGCTATCATGTCTTCTCCAGAAGACCATTTTTACTCCTCCTACCAGGAAGTGGAGGAGGAATGGCCCCCCCAACTTCCCCCTCCAGCAGTGGACCAAGCCCTCTCTCTGGCTATTTCTAGGGTGCTGGCTCCTCTTAGGGATAAGGTTGATAAGCTGGCGAAAAGCATCCCTGGGGTGTTCAGTGACCCAGATCTGGTGGTGCCGGTCCAAGTAGCTCCCAGATGGGGAATAAAAGGGCCGTTAAGCATAACGCGGGGCACTTGGAAGGATTTGATAAACTTACGGAGACCTTCTTCAAGAGTGCGCAAATGCTAAAACATGCACCCTGCCGGGAGGAGGAGGGGCCCGGAGAAAATTGCGACACTGTCACCACTATTGTAGACCCCGACGGCGGGTTTCCCTTAGAGGGAGATGGTGTATCGGAGGACGATTTCTCCTCCGATGAGGATAAGGACTCGTGGCGTCCCTGGCATCCAGAGTCCCACTCCTCTCAGTCCTCAGTTGGGGACGGGGTCCACTCGGACATGTTCGAGCCTACCCAAATTTACCATCCTAGGTCGGCAGAGTGGACACCTGATGCCAAAGTGGCAGAGTATGTGGTGGGGAAAATCCATCAACCCCTTGAAAGGGAGGTCAGGAATAGGATGAGGGGAGAATGCCCCAGGCCCTCACTGAAGGGGAAGGTGGCACACACGCCTGAAATTGATGAGAAACTATGTACCTTTTTCTCCAAGTATATGAGGGATCCCAAGAAAGGAATTGATAGGTCTTGGACGTGGTAGGGCCCTTGACCCAAATTATTCAATTGACGGAGCGTTCCAAAGAGTCAGGATCCCCTTTGTCCACGGATATTGTGGCTGGTTGGGCGCACTACCCTAAACCCTAAAACACTACCCCCTCCACTACCCAAACACCACTGCACTACCTAAACCCTAAAAACACTACCCCCAGCACAACACCCTACACTACCCAAACATAACTGCACTACCCTAAACCCTAAAACACTACCACCAGCATGACTCCCTACACTACCCAAACACCACTGCACTACCCTAAACCCTAAAACACTACCCCCAGCACGACTCCCTACACTACCCAAACACCACTGCACTACACTAAACCCTAAATATACCCCCAGCATGACCTCCCACACTACACAAACACCACTGCACTACCCTAAACCCTAAAACACTACCCCCAGCATGACCCCCTACACTACCCAAACACCACTGCACTACCCTAAACCCTAAAACACTAACCCCAGCATGACCCCCTACACTACCCAAACACCACTGCACTACCCTATACCCTAAAACATGACCCCCTACACTACACAAACATGACTGCACTACCCTAAACCCTAAAACACTACCCACAGCATGACCCCCTTCACTACACAAACACCACTGCACTGCCCTAAACCATAAAACACTACCCCAGCACTACCCCTACACTACCCAAACACCACTGCACTAACATAAACCCTAAAACACTACCCCCAGCACAACCCCCTACACTACACAAACACCACTGCACTACCCTAAACCACTACCCCCAGCACGACCCCCTACACTACCCAAACACCACTGCACTACCCTAAACCCTAAATCTACCCCCAGCACGACCCCCTACACTACCCAAACACCACTGCACTACCCTAAACCATAAAACACTACCCCCAGCATGACCCCCTACACTACACAAACACCACTGCACTACCCTAAACCCTAAAACACTACCACCAGCATGACCCCTACACTACTCAAACACCACTGCACTACCCTAAACCCTAAAACACTACCCCAGCACGACCCCTACACTACCCATACACCACTGCACTACCCTAAACCCTAAAACACTACCCCCAGCACAACCCCCTACACTACTGCACTACCCTAAACCCTAAAACACTACCCCCAGCACGACCCCCTACACTACCCAAACACCACTGCACTACCCTAAACCCTAAAACACTACCCCCAGCACGACCCCCTACACCACCCAAACACCACTGCACTACCCTAAACCCTAGAAAAGAAACCCCCACCCCATGCCCAATACCCCCTTACCTCTCACTCCTCATGGTTCCTCTCTCCTCGTGGTTCCTGCTTCACGTCATCTCTGAGGGGCGTTGCACGTCGTTGTGAGGAAACGGAACAGCCTCTGTTTCCTTACAACGACATGGATCGATCTACATGTTTTTTTAGAACGCATGGTCATTTACCATACATACCTTTACAACTAAATTTGTTGTAAAGGCATGCGTGGTAAATGACCATGCGTTCTAAAAATGCGTAGTAATGACTTCGTGATGTACAACGCATGCGTGGTAATGCATGCGTTGTAATGGTATCGCAAAGTAAAAAAGTTGTTGTAACGGCTGTTTAGCGATCGAAGCTGGCCCTTGTTCTTCAGTGAGACGTTTATTTGATTAATTAGGAGGAAGGAATGTGTTTTTTTTACCAAAAAGTGCATTCCCGGCTGTTGTATTGTGAAAGTGTCCGCGTGGCCTGGTTTCACTTCCGGTGAGAGAGTGGAAGAGTCTGTTTGGATCTAAAGGAGTTCTGTTGTTGGACGGGGCCGGCACGACATGTCATCAGGAAACATAGCTAATGGAAAGCGTCCTCCCTGAAGTGTGGAGCAGTGCCATGAGAGGTCAACGAGTGTGCGTCCCACCGCAGTATGACCGTACCGCGTGACCCATGTGCTGCCTCCAGGGTACGGGAGGCAGAAGCGGCATCACAGGTCCTCTTGAAGACCGTTGTAGCACTAATTCTACATTTTGGAACTAGGGCATTTTAACTTCGTTGTTCCTGCCAGATACAAAGAGAAGATCCTGTGTTATTCAGTGCCCTCGTTACCTTTTTTGTGGGTTGTGGTGCTTGTCACTTCGCTGCCCCGCCGGTGCACACGACTGGGCACCCCACCTCGTGTGCCATCTGCAGGGCCTCTGCCCTCGGATCACTGGTTTCGGTTTCTGGAGTGGCAACATAAACAGTTGCTCCCAAAGGACTAGCCTGAACACTTAGGTGAATATCCCCTGCACCAGCATTCCACAGAAATTCTTTCCTAGCTCTCCCACGTCAATGAGCACGGCTCCGCTCGCGACACCGTATGACGTCATCGGAGCCATAAGAGGACCTCGTCGGCGTGCTGACATCAGTTCCACCCATTTTTTCCGTGCCACCGAGGCAAACAGGGGACCGAGACATTTTCACATGTATACATAGTATAATAAATATATATATATTCACTGAAAAAACCATAGGTTTCAGGCACGTTATAGTTAGAAATTAGCATTTAAAAACCTTAGAAATTCACTGAAAAAACCATAGGTTTCAGGCACGTTATAGTTAGAAATTAGCATTTAAAAACCTTAGAAATTCACTGAAAAAACCATAGGTTTCAGGGGCGTTATAGTTAGTTGGACATTTCACTCGTACAAAACCATAGAAATTCCCCCGTTATAGTTAGTTCAGCTAACTATAACTTACGCGCCGCAATGCACTGCTGATGACGTCACATATTACATCACTCATGACATGGTCAGTGACATCACTCATGACATCACTGATGACGTCTCAAATGACATCACTGATGACATCATCCAGTGAATGTGTGTTTTTCTGAAAATTAAATATGTTTTATATATGTATATCTCAAGGTCGATGGAAGAATAAATGGGTATATAAGTGTCTAAATGGATGATTTTTTTTGTAAAATTGATTGTATAACTGACTAAGTGTATCTTAGTGAATACATGGGTTAGTGAGTAATGTTTAAATATGAAAATATCTGTATCAGTCTCTCACTTTGTGTATAAGTGGCTGCATGGGTTGGTGAGTAGCTACATGAGTGTCTATATGGGTTATTAGTTGGTTTTTTGAGTATCAGTATGAGTGTCTGAGTGTCTGTATGGTTCGGTGGGGGGTATTACTTAGTGCATAGATGCATGAATGAGTGACTCACTGTTTGTATGTGTTGAATACAGCATGTGTGCAGGACTGTATAGGTGGATGAGTATGTGTATGGGTGTGTTAGTGAGTGAATGACTGTCTCAATAGTGTCTTTATGAGTAACTACATATGTTTTAAACTAGTATATGTGAGTATTGGTGTATATAAGTGAGTATATGTGAGAGTGAGAGATTGGAAAAGTTCCTGTACAAATAAGTAGGTGTTTCTATAAGTGATTGTTTAAGAGAGTAAGTATGTGTAAGTTTCTGTAGAAGTAAGTGTGGTAGTGTGTGTATAACTGCATATGCAAGTAAATGGATGTTTGATACTTTGTTTACATGTGTGACTATGTGTGTGAGTAACTCTATGGATGAGTGGCGGTGTGTAACAGGATGTATAGGTGTATGAGTACATATGATGAGTGAGTACATGTATGAGTGACTGTATAGGGACTGTTGGTGAATGAGTGGATGTGTGTGTAGATCTTGTAATTACTGAATAGGTGTGTTGTAACTGGTATTGGTATGTCCATTGTTTTGAAAATGTTAGTTTGTATTTTTGAGTGTGTGTATCAAAGGTTATATTAGGGTGAGAGGAGGTCTGCCACTCTATGACAAGGATGATGTCATCAGTGATGACATCAGTGATGTCATTTGAGATGTCATCAGTGATGTCATGAGTGATGTCACTGACCATGTCATGAGTGATGTAATATGTGACGTCATCAGCAGTGCATTGCGGAGCGCGCGAGTTATAGTTAGCTGAACTAACTATAACGGGGAATTTCTATGGTTTTGTACGAGTGAAATGTCCAACTAACTATAACGCCCCTGAAACCTATGGTTTTTTCAGTGAATTTCTAAGGTTTTTAAATGCTAATTTCTAACTATAACGTGCCTGAAACCTATGGTTTTTTCAGTGAATATATATATATATATATACCTACTGCCCGTCGTCAGCAGTTAGTTATAGTTAGGACCAAAGTTTCCATAGGAAAAGCGCTCTTTGTTTTGCGAATAACTTTGGCGTTGCTTGACGAATCTCCACAAAAGTTTCGGTTTGATCCATCAAGCGGAGGCCGAGAAAAAAGGGGTCCCAAAACGTGTTTTCCCCATGTTAAGTCTATGGGGATTTTCAAAAATTTTTAACATGACTACAGCCCAAACTGCTGAACGGAATTACACCAAATTTGGCAGAAAGCTAGATTTTGGTCCAGAAAGTGTGCTTTTTGTAATTTGGTGTAAAGTTCAGTAGTTTTTCAGATATCTAACTTAAAAAAATATAAATATCTGGGGATGCGAGTTCTTGCAATGGACTCACGGATCCTACTAAAACTTGATTGGCTGCCAACACTTCAATCAGAAAGTGTTGGCAGCCATCTTGGGATTAGGCTTGAAGCCGAGTCCCAGAAAAAGTAAAAAATAAAGAAAAAGAAGCAGGGTAGGAATACCCCAACACCCCAGATATGGTGGGGGAGTCACTCAGGGACACTGCCGGGGGTAAAAAGTATTTTTTTATGTTGACGCGGACTCGCTGGTAAATCCACAAATTTGCTGCAATTTTTTTTTTTAAAAGCAAGTGCGGCCTCCCGCACTTGCTTTAGAATAAGTGATGTAATTTGAGATGTCATCAGTGATGTCACTGGCCATGTCATGAGTGATGTAATATGTGAGGTCATAAGCAGTGCATTGCGGGGAGCGAATTATAATTAGCTCAGCTAAGTATAACTGCAGAATTTCTCTGGTTTTGTACGAGTGAAATCTCAGTCTAACTATAACATCTCCATAACCTTTGGCTTTTTCAGTGATTATATATATATATTGGTATATATGTATATTATATAGTTGATCTTGCTTTAGTTACCCCGAAAAGCTGTTTTCTTGAAATACCAGCTGAAAATGTTAGAATACAATTAGAATGTTTAAGTCTACCTTTCTTGAATAAATTGTTGATATAACAATGGATAATGACGAAGCCCAAAGGATTTTTTTTGTTCCGTGGTTGCAGTGTTTATCATAAAACTATAGATTTACTGCATTTGCCATTCAATATGCTGCACACTTTGCAAAATGTTTTAGATTTCACAAAAAAACATATTTAAAATGGAACCCTTCTTTCTTTCTTCTGTCTTTCCCTGAGTTTTTTTGTCTGTAGGGCGACCACCAACTCCCTCCCTTCTGATCGCTCATCCTTTCTTTATACCTTTACCTCTACTCAAATCCTTTTATCACCATTAGCTGTTGTGTCTTACCACTGCCAGTACTCTACCCTAGTATCTCTTTCCCCAATTCTACACAGTGTATCTTCCCCCCATTATACCCTAATACATATACTCCTGTCTGTACCATAGTACACGCAGAGTTATATGAATACTGATGGAGCACGATGGTGCTCTAAAATTGTAGGGGTGCATCATAATCATGGATAGTCCGCACCCGCATCTATTTCTGTGTTGTATTAACATTTGGTCATTAGGAATGTGATGTAATAATGATTTGTAAGTGAAGCAATAGAAAATGTTTGTGCCATGCAAAAGAAACGAAATGACATTTATGCTTGGAAAAGAGTAACCTTTAGCGTATTGCAATTGCTTAACGAAAAGCCTATGTGTATTGTAATGCATTTTGATTTAAACGTGCATCATGTTAGAGTCTGCACGTGGAGATGATTAATTGTGCTTAACATGTAATAATTGTAGATGCTTGCAAAGCAAAGTTCTATTAATCTGTGTGTATAATTTGATGTTTAAAGGCCTAAATGAAATGTTCACTTTGTGTAATTGAAGGCCTATTTGTTTATTCTTATGTTGGCTGATTTGTGTAGGCCTGAAAATGTAATTTCCCTGGTAAGCTCTCGCATTTGGAGGTAGTCAGCGGATTTCATGTACATGCAAGGTTGTTCTGTTCTCACGTTTTCCGTTGCAGGTGGAAGAAGCTGCCTTTGTTAAGTTGAACTAACGCCTTTGTTTTAGGAGTTAGGCATGGGGGAGAAGTGATACTTTGTAAACGGAATGTCGATAATTGGGAGCCGGTGTTCTTTCTCGCTGAGGAGGCCTGGGAATCAAGGTCATCGAGCCTAACTTGAATGGAGTGAGGAAGATGGTGGAAATTTACCTATGAGAAGTGTCCAGTGAGATGAGGTGATCAGTGGGCGCGTTTTACATCTGTGCATTTTGTATTAGGGACAGTGTCCTGAGGGTTGAGTCAGGAGAAGAGGGATGAGAGAGGAGAAGAAGGGTATTAGGAGAAGGGGTAAAAGTGATCGACCCATACAACGTGAGCGTACTTCTTAGGAAGTCTTCACGAGCTGACACCTTTAATCGATCTTGCCTGGGAAATGCTAAGTAGGGATGTTACTTTAGAGTTAGAGTAGGGATAGTCTAATGCTCTTTACTTTTCAGCCGTAGATGAAGTCTGACTTAGATGTTGGGGCAGTCCTTGCCAGTGTTCTGTTTTTGGAACTTTTCATTCTCTTCATGATCTATAAGATTTGACTCACTCGTAGGTATGGATTTGTATTAGTTCCCATGTACTTTTACAACCTTGTCCTGAGGTGCTTATATGTTCAGTTGTTTTTGGCATTGTAATAAACTCACTAAACTGGAATTCGGAGTCTGTAATATTTTGAGTCGAAAACATCGGGGAAAAGAATTGGCAGAATTGAGTTATTTCTCCCCTTTACACTTCTCAGCAGGTAACAAAAGATCCATTGACCTGGGGTTCCTAGTTAAATTCTGGTAGCGGAACCCAGCCTTATCAGTTGGTAGCGAGAGGACGGTTACCTCTGCAGTAAGGGGAGAAGGTAGGGAAAAGATAGTTATACGATTCATAGAGCCCAAGAGATGGTCGTCCAGAGGATCAAGAGCGGAGGACGACGGCGCCTGGTGGAAGCTGACGACAAGTGACTGTGCAGCGGGAACACCAGTTCGCAGTGGAGTGAGTATGAATAGGGATGTATGTCTGTTATATTGCGGTGATGAATTGATTGTGTGATGTCTTGCGGAGTTGGGATGAAAGTCGAGTGACTGTGGTTTTGGACTGAGCACGCGGTCCATGTAATTTGTGTTGTTTGATGTCAGGCTCAAGGAGCAGCCTAAGATCCCGGGATAGATAGATTGTGGTGTGAAAGACACCCAGAGTTGTAATTGTCTGACCACTGATTGTGGGAGTCGTGAGACGTCATCGACAGACCCACTCATGATAGGGAACGAGAGTGCGAGTGTTTGAGTGACCAACGCGGGTTACTGCGTGTAGAAGATCGATTGATTGGATCCTATAGATTAGCTATACGACTGTCCGGCCGTTCGTGGGCAGATAGTCTGAGGCAGTTGTCCGGTGGTTTCGTGGACAGACAGTTGCCAGATTGAGGTAGACAATTACTTGTGACTGCCCGGTCGTATGGTGGACAGACAGTCGGATATGTGACTGTTTGGTCGGTTGGTGGATAAACAGTTACTTGATTCGATGAGTGAAAAGTGTGAGTGTGGTAGATACGGATTGTGAAGGAGGGGAACTGCTGAGTGAAGAGAAGGAGTGACGTCGAAGTGTGCCGCGCTGCAATAGGTCGGTTAGTGTAAAGCCGCACTGGGATTGGTTGATCACCATCAGGAAGTAGAGCGAAGAACATTTGGTGGGTAAAACAGTTGATTTCAGCATGAAATGTTTTAAGGTATTGCGGGATCTTTGCAGGGGAGATAGAGGAGTGGTAACTCGAGTGGGGGAAGAAGCACCACGCGAGGATACCCCAGCCCACTACATGGCCACGAATGTAGGGCTCCATACTATAATTTGGCTTCAAAATTGGCAAAAGATTACTGAGAAGGAGGGAGATTTGGCTTTCCCACGGTATGGTTCGTTCAGATTCGATGTACTGTACCAATTGAGAGCAGGGATGACTGCGTTGCGATCTCCACCCAGACCAACAGTTTGAGGCGCTAGACGCATGGATAAGAGCAGCACATGCGAGGAAAAGAGATTGAAGTCAGGAAAGGGTGAAGAAGTCAATCAAGGCGTTTCAAGATGCGAGATGGGACGCATTGGCGAAAAGATGGAGCGTTGAGACCATAGAGGGAGACAGGCTGTTTCCTTTATTAGTAAAGGTGGGGGATGCTCAGGAGAGGAGAGAAGAGGAAGATGATAGTGATACAGATGACAGTTTACTGGAGAGGTTACTAGCAGAGCGTCCACCTCCATACAATCCAAGCTCAGAGGAGGGAAGGAGAGCACTCACAGAGGAAACTGGGGAGCCGCAGACAAACCCTAGTGCAGGGATAAAGGGAAGGATGGCAGCAGGAACAGAGAGAATAGGGATACAATCATCGAAGAATATAGAAGCAAATGGAGTTAATATCGTCACGAGATTACCGGAAGCTCTTACAGTGCCGGTCACCATTGGTCCCATAGTGTCAGTGCCCGATCCAGATCAGGCAGAGAATGGGAGCTTAATACAATCAGCAATGGGAGAGAGCACTGGTTCTGGAGGAAACGGTACAGTGAGTGGAACAGGTAACATTTCGAGACCCATAGAATCAAGTACACCTTTGCCAGCCACTGCGGATGCTTCTAGAGGTCAGGTGGAATCAAGAGTAGCGAGATCAGGGTCTTTGGTGGATTCACGTTTTGACTTGAGGATGTGGGAACCTCCAGTGAGAGGTCCTAGTGGAAGGATGACGGGGGGAGACATGACTCAGGGAGTTTCGGGGAGTCAATCTGTCTCACGAAACATAATGGAAGGGAATCAATGTAGAGACCGGAGTAGTGAGAATGGAGAATTAAGTAGTGCATCAAGTCAAGGAACGATTAGAACTGCTATAAGGGCTAAAGTGGTGGACGTGATGAGGTTGAAGGCAGAAGTAGATGAGATAATCAGTGGAAGCTTGCCTTTAGAAAGGATAGAACTTTATGAGACCAGATGAATTGCTGTTTGTGGCGAAGGATGTAACTCGTAGGGCAAGGAAAGCGCATGAAAAATTGACGGAATTGGCACAGAGGTATGATGTAGATTTGTCTAAAACAAAAATGTTGCAGGGAAACCACAGGCTAAATTACAGTGATCAGGAACTGGAAGAGAAAAGGGTCATATGATTGAAGACACATATTCGAGAATTGATTGTAGGGATGCGTGCATGGAGCATGCTTGACAAATGGGAGGAAAGATGGTCTAAGAAGAAAAGCGTCAAGAAGGGTATAGGGGAAACACCGCCTCCAGGAGGGGGGACAGTAGGAGTAGAGGCTTACCCTTTGCGAGAAGTACCGAGTGGAGGGTATGTGCATGTACCGTGGAGTAGAGGTGATTTGGCGGTGTTTACCAATGATTTTCCTCGGCTGAGGGAAAAACCTGTTGAGTGGTACAAGCAAGTTGATCGATTTGTCAAAATTTCGAAGGTACTGTGGATTGATTTGAATACATTGTTTGACATTGAAGTACCAAGTGATTTGTGGTCAGCATGTAAAATTGCTGTTGATTGGCCGTCGTCGGAACCAGAATGAGATCCCATTACACATGGTCCTTCACCAGTGGTCATGAAAAAGTTCGAGCAGGTAATCACATGGTTGCAGTCGAAAATCTCACCACAAGACATTGATTGGGTTAAGATAGACCGAACTGTTCAGGAGCCAAAGGAAACTGTACATGCCTATTACGAGAGGCTTTTGCAAGCCTTTAAGCAGTACAGCGGGTTAGACACCCTTGACCCAAAGGATATGGGACAGTTTGTTTCCAAATTTGTCTTAGGATTAAGACCAGAAGTTAGCTTTATGATCCAACAGCATCTGATCTGCTGGCAGAATAAATCAGTGGATGAGATTCTACGGTATGCCAGGTACTGTAGTGACGAAGTGGACTCAAAGCATAGAAAGCTCAAAGACAAGTTAATGCTGGTCCAAATGCAGAATGCGGAAAAGGGGGATCAAAAACAGTCTAGTGGAAGAACGTTAGGAAGAAGACAGGGAAATAATCAAGGAGGGAGCCAGAATACGTCGGGTCAGGGAAAGGGGAAACCCATAGACCCTAAGACAGGGGTGGATGTTGCCACACTGAAGAAAACTACTGCATGTCATTATTGTCACAAGATCTGGCATTGGAAGCGCGAGTGTAGATCAAATCCAGCTAATCAGGTCCAAGAAGAAGAAGTGGTGCAGGCACCAGAGGTCGTTAATACTGTGACAAGACCCAGGTCCATGCAGGGGGGGGACTTTAAGCCCGCAGGTGCAAATTCCCCAACTGCCGAGAATTCCACAGGGAAATCGAACATATCAGCAGATGCCCTTTATTGAGACTTTCGATGGGTTTGATCCAGACCCGTTGCAATGACGGTGCCTGTGGGGGGAGGAGGACTGTACTCTTGGAGCAGTCTTGGAGGTAGACCAGAGGGGAACGTATTTAGAGGCAGATGTTGACGGTCATCCTACCACCTTTTTGGTTGATACTGGTGCTACCCGTTCTACTGTGAGATCTGCAGTAGTTCCCAACGTACCCCTCTCAGGACAATCAATCCAAGTTGTAGGAGTGGCAAATAAGAAAATGACTAACCCATTGACTGAGGCAATACCCGTGAGAATAGGAACGTTTCACGACCGACACCAATTTGTGGTATGCGACTCAAGTCCAGTTTGTTTGTTGGGTCATGATCTCTTGTGTAAATTGAATTGTACCATCTACTGTACACCCAAGGGAGTGGAATTGCAGACTAATGATGATGACGATGTGGCATTTAAATTGGCAAATCAGAACCTGAGCACAGGGATGTTTCCTATGTTGACAGTTGAGGAACTCCCACTCGACCTGAGGGACTCTGTCTCTCTGGATGTATGGGATTTCACCGGAGAGGAGATAGGTTCGATCAAAGGGGTGGAGCCAGTTAAAATCCAGGTTAAACCAAATGCTGAGTTCCTAAGAACACCCCAGTACAATCTGTCACCGGAAACGGTAGCAGGAATCAAGCCTGTGATTGAGTCTATGATCGAACAGGGAATCCTGAAAGAAATAATGGGAAGTCCATGTAGCTCACCCATTATGGGATTACAGAAACCAAGTGGGAAGTACAGAATCGTACAGGACCTGCGAAAGGTCAACACGATTGTAGTTCCATGTTGTCCTGTGATACCGAATCCATCAGTGATATTGTTCCAGATTCCATGCGAAGCCGAATGGTTCACTGTGATTGATCTATGTCAGGCATTCTTTTCGATACCGTTACATGAGGAGAGCCAATTTTTAGTTGCTTTCCGTCTGGAAGATCGTGTGTTAACATGGGGTCGTATCCCACAAGGGTATACAGAGAGTCCATCGATCTTTAACCAGCTTTTGAAGAAGAATCTTGAGAGTCTCGTACTGCCACAGAACTCAGTTCTAGTGCAGTATATTGATGACCTCTTGATTGCGTCCGAAACGGAGGATGCTTGCAGGATCGATACTGTTGCTTTACTGAATCATCTAGCAGAGAATGGACACAAGGTGTCCCCAAGCAAGTTACAGTATTGTCTGACTGAGGTTCAGTATTTGGGTCATCAAATCGAGAAAGGCAAGAGAAAGGTGTCACCAGATCGGATTGAGGCGATCATGAATATGACTGTGCCTACCACTCAGAAGGAAGTCAGGATGTTTTTGGGGATGGTCGGGTACTGTCGCCAATGGATCCCAAACTTTTCCTTGAAGGTGAAGCCCTTGCAGAAGCTGACGCACAAGGATGTGAGCGATCCGGTACCATGGTATCATGACTGTCTGATTGCGTTCTTGGAGTTGAGAGAGGGCCTGTGTCTTGCTCCAGCTCTAGGGATGCCAGATTACAACAAATCCTTTTCATTGTTCTGCCATGAGTGAGAAGGTTGTGCATTGTCAGTCCTTACTCAAAGTCATGGGGGTGTCCGTAGACAAGTTGCCTATTTCTTTAGCTACTTTAGATCCAGTAGCTTCAGCGTTGCCCGGATGTCTCAAGTCCGTTGCTGCAACCGGTGTCAGCATTGAGAGATGTGAGAGCATTGTTATGGGTCATCCACTTACAGTTTTTGTTCCACATTCGGTTGAGCTCCTGATGATGAGGACTAAGACACAGCACCTGACGAACAACAGACTCACACGCTACGAGCAGGTTATACTTGCCTCGGAGAATGTGACTCTGAAAAGGTGTTCTGTGCTAAATCCTGCTACTTTGATGCCTTTGCCAAATGCTGATGATGGAGATTGTGAGGACCATGACTGTCTTGTTGTGACTGAACTTTGCACCAAACCGAGACCTGACATTGTCGATGAACCTCTGCCTGATTCTGATGAAATCTTTTTTGTAGACGGTTCATGCTTAAGAGACAATGTGGGTCATTTAAGAGCAGCCTTTGCTGTATGTACTATCTCTGGAGTTGTGGAAGCTGCTTGCTTACAGGGAGTATACTCCGCACAAGTGGCTGAAATCATTGCCTTGACTCATGCCTGTTTGATTGCTGATCAAATCCGAATCACCATCTACACCGACAGCCAGTATGGGTTCAGTGTGGTTCATGATTTCGGGCAGCTATGGTCACAGAGAGGATTTTTAACGTCATCAGGATCTCCTATCAGAAACAGGGAATATGTGAAACAATTGTTGGAAGCTTTGCAGAGACCATGAGCAATAGCTGTGGTAAAATGTGTAGCCCACGGGAGGGGGAATGATTTTGTGTCTTTGGGAAACCGATATGCAGATGAAGTTGCACGTTTTTGCGCTGAACAAGGGTGCATTTTCACAGGAGATTATACTGGAGAGAGCCCAGAAAGAACTGAGCTCAGCATGATGTTAGCCATGGCAGACACCTGGGATGAGCTCAAGCGTCTGCAGGGAGAAGTTCCAAAACAGGAAGAGGCTGCTTGGACTAGAGCAGGATGTGAGAGAAGAGATGATGGCATTTGGGTTTCTAATGATGGTCGAGCAGTGTTACCAGATGACTTACTGAGCCCTATGGCAAGACAGATTCATGGAGCAGTGCACATTGGAAGGGATGCTATGGTGCGTGTGTTCAGACAAATGTGGTATAATCCACGGTTACGTGCATTTGCTGAAGCAGTGTGTCACAGGTGTGTTACGTGTCAGCAGATGAATGCTGGAAAGAAAACTGTGGTTGCATTGAGTCACATTGGGAGAGTCTGGAGGGCCTTTCAATAGAATTCAGCTTGATTTCATAGAAATGCCTAGGTGCAATGGCTTGAGGTACATTTTGGTTGTGGTGTGTGTTTTCTCACGGTGGGTGGAAGCGTATCCAACCAGGAGATGAGATAGCTCTCACAGTAGCAAAACTGTTGCTAGGGAGCTGATACCACGGTTCGGTTTTCCAGCTCATTGGAGTCGGACAGAGGAACACACTTCCACAGCGAAATTATGAGGTTGCTTTGTGCCGCTTTACATGTTGATCAAAGACTGCATTGTAGCTATCGACCAGAGGCTTCTGGTATTGTGGAACAGATTAACGGGACTCTGAAAATGAGGATGGCAAAAGTGTGTTTGTCCACGTCTCTGAAATGGCCTGATGCATTGCCGCTGGTGTTGATGAGTGTTCGTAGTATCCCCGATAGGAGAACTGGCCTTTCACCACATGAGATCCTGATGGGGAGGGCGATGCGGTTACCAGCAGTGCCATCTACAGCCTTGATAAACATCACAGATGATTTGATCCTTGATTATTGCAAGGGACTGGCTGACGTGGTCCGTTCTGTGTCTCACCAGGTTGAAGCTGCAACTGCCCCGACCTCGAGGGACCTCTGCCATGACCTGTGTCTGGGTGATTGGGTGTTAGTTCGCAAGCACATGAGGAAGAGTTGCCTTGACGCCCGTTGGAGAGGCCCTTACCAGGTGATTCTGGTAACGAATACAGCAGTGAAGTGCGGAGGCTTGCCAAACTGGATTCATGCCTCCCCTACTCACAGAATTTCAGAACCCTTGGAAGAAACCGCTCCTCTCGTAGAAGAAAATCCAGCTGTGCCAGCAAGGCCACTTGAGAGGACAAGCCAACCAGTGAGGGTTGCTGACGAAGCTGGTTGCCGCCCAGAGCAAGCTGAGGGGGGTCACGCTACACAAGACCCAGGTATTGACTCTGAGGGAGAAGGTAACGTTGCGAGTGGTTTAGAGTCAGACTCAGCCGAAGGAACTGGTGCGCAAGGTGTTCGGGGGCAAAGAAGAGGTTCTGAACTTGCAGAAGAATCGTGGCCTGGGAGACAAAGGAGGCTGAATCTGAGACTAGCTCCTGAGGGAGATCTTGCTCCTGTGTCGGAGACATCTGAATCGGAGCTGAGTGACTCAGAACAAGCTCAAGAAGGCCAGAGAAGGTCAAGGAGAGTAAGAGTGCCTTGCCAGAGATACGCTGCCCCGGAGTGGACTTATATGGTCACTGATGCCGGGAGTAGTGGGGACCGGGAGACTGAGGCCTTCACAAGTGGTCAGCAGAACACCTGAGTTGAAGATTGATGTGAGACTGATAGTTCCTGGATTGGAAATAGAAGGGGTGCTAACAGTGACTGTTCCGAGACCTCTGATATTGAGCAGAGTGCAAGTTCTGATCTTTCAGAAACTGCCCTTTCCAACCTTTGGATATCAGCCACCAGCTCAGGAGATTGCAGCTGTTCGTCTTGAGATTTTACAGTGTGTACTCATTGAAATTGGTTCTGAGCTTATAAGAGACTGTGACTGAACTATGAACTGTAAATAAGAGTTTAAGAAGATAACCTAGGTCCGAGTGGAAGAAGAATAAATTTAGGGTTTCATATAGAAGAAGAAAGAGAGCTAGGGAAGTCTTTTTAAACTGCGTAAATAAACCAAAGCAACAAACTGTGAAAGAATTTCCAGAATTTCCATGAACTGTGTTTGAACTGTTGAACGGCAACTTGAGGCGAAGAAAAGAGACTTTTAGTGTATCCTCTTGCTGAATTAAACCGACAAGCTAAAAGATGGAGTCTGGAAGTTCGAACCGTAGGTCTAAGTGTGTCATAGGTACTCTCATAGTAGGGGTGATAGCTGTAATAGCAGTAGTTATTATTGTATCTGTAAAAATTTCACATGATGCAGAAGTTGAGGGAGTGGGAGTGCAAGGGACATCCACACCTGTTACTTCTAGCGCAAAAGAGGGTATCGTAGGAGCTGAAAAAGTTATGCTAGATCAAGCTAGTCGTATGTTGCATGTAGATTTGTCTAGAGGTGATTATACGCTTAATGCCTATGCGAAGCTGCTATATGAGTATGTAAATACGATGGATATGAGAGACGGTTATGTGTGTATGCAGTTGCCTGCGTCCGTAGAGGAAGGTATTCGTTATCATCATCTCCCTTTGACGTATGGTATTACATGTAGTTTATTGCTTAGTATGTTTTATGGTAAAGGTCATTGTGAATATTATTTTTCTAATTATGATGCAGTGCTTTCAGAGGTTCCAGCTTATAAGCATTTGAACAAGTATGATTATTATAAGCAGGAAGATAGCGTGGGGAAGTATTTCATACCTACTGTAACGTTAGATACGGCTTACACACATCGTCACAATTTAACATGTTCATTAACAGATGTAGGGCCCGATTCACAGAACTAACTTATGACAAAATCCTAAACTTACTACCATTTTGGTATTCACAGAATGAACTTACTCATTTTGGTATTCACAGAATAAACTTACTCATTTTGGTATTCACAGAAGACACTTACACATTTTGTGTAACTTACACATTTTGTGTAACTTACACATTTTGTGTAACTTACTCATTTTGTGTAACTTTCACATTTTGTGTAACTTACACATTTGGTATTCAGAAGGCACTTACTCATTGATGAGTAAGTGCCTTCTATGAATACCAAAATGAGTAAGTTAATTCTGTGAATACCAAAATTGTTGTAAGTTCATTCTGTGAATACCCAAATGTGTAAGTTCATTCTGTGAATACCAAAATTGTTGTAAGTTCATTCTGTGAATACCCAAATGTGTAAGTTCATTCTGTGAATACCAAAATTGTTGTAAGTTGATTCTGTGAATACCCAAATGTGTAAGTTCATTCTGTGAATACCCAAATGTGTAAGTTCATTCTGTGAATACCAAAATTGTTGTAAGTTTAGGATTTTGACGTAAGTTAGTTCTGTGAATCAGGCCCTTAGAGAAGAAATTTGTAGATCAAGTAGAGGATAGACACAGACAATTAACAGCAAATCGTAACAATCGAGAAGGAAAGGTTGAGTGGACCAAGGAGGAGTTAGCGCACAAGGCGAAAGGGAATAGTGGTCCAATAGCGTTGGATTTTGAGCAGAAGAGGGAAGTTGTGTGTGAGACAAGTCCAGACCTATTATGATAAAGTTTTTGTGGGACAGAGTAAGTGTGATCATATCTTCACCATTGAGGCTACAGCAAAGAAGTTCTTGCAGGATGCGATACAAGTGGTCCCGAATGTGTATTTTGTGTGTGGGAAGAATGCGTACGTGCGATTGCCATTGAATTGGTATGGTACATGCTATGTAGCAGTGGTGTTCCCGAAAATGTATCATGTTGAAGATTTAGGACATTTGGGAAGTGGGTTACACCATAGGGAGAAGCGAGGTGCAAGTGCAGGAGAAATTGTGGGGGATGTCTTTGGAGCATTGATACCAGGTTTAGGAGTGGCGCTGAATGATGTCAAGATGAGAAAGTTGTCAACTATTGTGGACAAGTTGTCAGCAAACACGGCTCAGTCGTTGTTACTTGTGGATGGAGAGATGGTGTCGATAAGGGCTAAGGTGATGCAGAACCGTCTTGCTTTAGATGTTTTGCTGGCAAAAGAGGGCGGAGTCTGTAAAATGTTGAGAGTTCAACAGTGCTGTACTTATATACCAGACAACAGCAAAGATCTGAAGAAGTATATCAGGAATATCACTGAGATCCATCATGAGGTGCATAATCTAGCTACAGTAGGAGTTTGGGACAAAGTGGGAAAAGGGTTTGGTAAGGTAGGAAGTTGGTTTGCGTCCCTTGGAAAGGGAATTCTTGGTTAAATCTTGAAGCCTATCATCATAGTAGTGGTTTGTGGGATTGTTTTGTGGGGACTGATGAGGGCTTATAGGTGGCATAAGGCGAATCGAGTTGAGAGATCTCTTAGAGCGCAAGAGCAAAGGATGGAGGGACTGCAGGACAGTCATTATGAGAATATTAAGAGCCTAGAGAGGTTCCGACAGGGAAGAGTGGCTACAAGCTCTGCTTAGGTCGGTTCTTTCTCCAGGGAGTGTGATTGTTATGATGACATTTGTCATCAGAGGGAGGAACTGATGGAGCACGATGGTGCTCTAAAATTGTAAGGGTGCATCATAATCATGGATAGTCCGCACCCGCATATATTTCTGTGTTGTATTAACATTTGGTCATTAGGAATGTAATGTAATAATGATTTGTAAGTGAAGCAATAGAAAATGTTTGTGCCATGCAAAAGAAACGAAATGACGTTTATGCTTGGAAAAGAGTAACCTTTAGCGTATTGCAATTGCCTAACGAAAAGCCTATATGTATTGTAATGCATTTTGATTTAAACGTGCATCATGTTAGAGTCTGCACGTGGAGATGATTAATTGTGCTTAACGTGTAATATTTGTAGATGCTTGCAAAACAAACTTCTATTCATCTGTGTGTATAATTTGATGTTTAAAGGCCTAAACGAAATGTTCACTTTGTGTAATTGAAGGCCTATTCGTTTATTCTTATAATGGCCGATTTGTGTAGGCCTGAAAATGTAATTTCCTGGTAAGCTCTCGCATTTGGAGGTAGTCAGTGGATTTCATGTGACATGCAAGGTTGTTCTGTTCTCATGTTTTCCGTTGCAGGTGGAAGAAGCTGCCTTTGTTAAGTTAAACTAACGCCTTTGTTTTAGGAGTTAGGCATGGGGGAGAAGTGATACTTTGTAAACGGAATGTCGATAATTGGGAGCCGCTGTTCTTTCTCACTGAGGAGGCCTGGGAATCAAGGTCATCGAGCCGAACTTGGATGGAGTGAGGAAGACGGTGGAAATGTACCTATGAGAAGTGTCCAGTGAGATGAGGTGATCTGTGGGCATGTTTTACATCTGTGCATTTTGTATTAGGGACAGTGTCCCGAGGGTTGAGTCAGGAGAAGAGAGATGAGAGAGGAGAAGAAGGGTGTTAGGAGAAGGGGTTAAAGTGATCGACCCATACAACGTGAGTGTACTTCTTAGGAAGTCTTCACGAGCTGACACCTTTATTCGATCTTGCCTGGGAAATGCAAAGTAGGGATGTCACTTTAGAGTTAGAGTAGGGATAGTCCAATGCTCTTTTTCAGCCGCAGATGAAGTCTGACTTAGATGATGGGGCAGTCCTTGCCAGTGTTCTGGTTTTGGAACTTTTCATTCTCTTCATGACCGATAAGATTAGACTCACTCGTAGGTATGGCTTCGTATTAGTTCCCATGTACTTTTACAACCTTGTCCTGAGGTGCTTGTACGTTCAGTTGTTTTTGGCATTGTAATAAACTCACTAACTGGAATTCGGAGTCTGTAATCTTTTGAGTCGAAAACATCGGGGAAAAATTGAATTGGCAGAATTGAGTTATTTCTCCCCTTTACACTTCTCAGCAGGTAACAAATGATCCATTGACCTGGGGTTCCTAGTTAAATTCTGGTAGCGGAACCCGGCCTTATCAATACCAATACTCTACTAGTATTTAACCCGGTTTATCGTCATACTTATAATTATAGTTATAGTTAAACCCTTACATATCCAAGTACATTTTCTCCTACCCAACACCTAATCCCAGCCTATACCCTACTACCTCTAGCATAGTCTCTAGGTTGTCTCGCTATCCTTTCCAATAGCCAAGTACATTTCTCTACCTAACACCAAATACCTCTGCCATTTCTCTACCTATACCCTAGCACTTGTACATTTATTTATACCCTAATACCTTTACACCTCCTTATGGCGTGATACCTCTACCCTGGCCTACAACATATACAACGTCCTATGGACTACCCCTACTTATATCCTAGTACCTATGGCCTATCCTTGCTTAGGCCATTGTGCTGCTGCCCCTACCTATATTCTAGTATGTATACTCCACTTATGTAATTACACATCTACCCCTGTCTGTATTTTAGTAACTCTACCCCTTCTAATCCTAGTACGTTTACCCCACCAATACCTTAGCACAGCTACCCCTATTTATAGCCTAGTACTTCTTCCAAACCTTTACCTCAGTACTGTTAGCCTTTCTACTTCGCATTAACTCTTTCTGCTCCCATCTCCATTACTCCTGCCTTGTCTTGTGTCATTAGCACAACTTTTTACATAGTCATAAAGGTAATTCAAATTTGCAAGAATCATGCAGTCTTCAGACTACAGTAAATATGTTCTCGTTAATTGTCATAAACGCACATTCCTTTTATAGACTTAGAAAAAAATGTATGCTGCTTTTACTACATAACTGTTATTATAATATTTCATACTGCAACCACCGAGTGATCGACAGGCTGAATTTAGAATGTGTAGAGTGCCACATGATGCCCAGAGAAGGGCTTCAAGGCCCTGAGGCAATGATGTCAAGTACATACAGAGAGTTCAAGAGTGTCTTGTCAGAAATCAAGTCACATCGAGTCCATAAAGTGTTCTTAGGGAAAGGAGAAAGACAGGACAGTCAAAGGTCGCCAACGGCAGTATTAAATAAATAAAAAAATTCGGGAGATTGCTGAATACTGCATGAGATGTGCAATGGAAGAGAGCAAAAGGGAGAAATTTTCTGTTTACCAATGGAGAGCTGTAGCCTCTCTCCTACTGCAGATGAAAAGCAAATATTTTGGTCTGCATCAAAACGGTTAAACCAAAAGCAATATTATCTCAGAACAGATGCTTAGAAGGCTTTGTACCCCATGTATTTACACATAAGCCATATCCAACTGACCAATGACACTGACTAACTTATAAGGGAAGAGATAGCATTTTAGGTTTCCAATCTTAATTATTACTTAATATAAAAACATGAAATACACTGGTAGTAAATAGGCAAGACATCTAAATTATAAATGTAGTACTGAAATCTAAACACCTCTCATTAAAATAACTTGACTACATTACAATTAAGTAATTGATATGCACAATCATTTACTATAAACTGTAAGAATCTGGCTTCTTTCCACAGTTGTCGGTAGTGGCTGTACGCAAGCAGATTTACTGAACAGCACCTAACACACAACTTTTACTGTTGGAGGTAAGAATCTTACATGTCATTAAATTAGTGTATACTGTTGGAGCATGACTTTCCGCGAATGCCAATCCTTGCATACTTAATCAAATCCACTTCAATAACACCCGTGGGTATTTAAGTCTCAATACCAATGTCCTGGTATGGTATATGCCAGAGCACACCGCATCAGGTGACCAATGCACTCCAAGACAAGCAAGAATAAGATACCAGTTACAAGCCAGTGAAAAAACAATATTTGGGCAACCCGAAAGGTCTGACTTATTATTGAAAGTACCTTATTAGTGATTAGCTAATGTGTGTGTGTGTGTGTGTGTGTGCGTGCGTGCGTGTGTGTGTTGTATTGTGCATGGATGAGTTGATGTATGCATGATGAGTCCATGGGTGGCTAATTGGCTGCTTCAGTTCAAGCACTCACTATTCCACCCATCCACACCATCAATCATCTCACTTATCTACTCACTCATTCATCCGTTCATCCAACCACTGAATCATTGTTCTATTCACTCACTCGCCCATCCACAGTACCCTACACTTTAATGTTACTGACTAATAAATACAGGGACACTTTCAGTTGTCACGCTCATTAAGATTTACAATGATTGTTTTAAAAGTAAGAGAGCAGAGGTGTCATATCTTTGTCAGACAAAATTGTAATTTCACCCCACAGACCTCCGCACATTAAACTTGTCAAACATGCCACTACAAACAAATGTACAATTAGATCTACAGGCATGTATGCTATAATAAACATTTACTTACACATACACAACGACCTTTGCACCAATGTAGTGCAATACAGAACATTTAGGAAAACATACGCACTCTTACATTGAGGAACAGGCAACAGCGGCCCATCCGCATTAGCTGAGGGGCAATGCCCCCCACCTTTTTCCAGGAAATGAGAGTGTCTGACAAAGGTCAACATGACAGACACTCTCCTTGTTCAGGTCAGGCAGCCAGGAGCTAGACATGCCTCAATATGCATGCTCCTGGCTACCTGAGCTGAACTTTGGCAGGTTGAGGATTTCACAGCCCTGTGGGTGTGACCTCCTCAGTCTGGCAAAAGTGCGCCAAGGTCCTCCACTTGATGATGAAGGAGAGTGTCACCGATTGCCTCAGACCTGGGTGCTTCAGTTTTAAGCACTGAAGTGCCCAGGACCGAGTGTCAATCAGTGACACCTCGTCACAGAGTGGGGTGGGGTGGGGTCAGCAGTCTCACTGACCCCATTCCACTATATGATAATGTTGAGACAGCTGCCTTCCCTCATTGGCTGACCTAAGGTCAGCCAATGTGGGAAGGCAGCAGTCCCAACCCTCCTGGGACAGCCGATGCTTGGGACTGCTGCCTTCCCTCATTGGCTGACCTTACAACTAATGATGGAAGGCAGAAGTCCCAACCCTTCTGGGACCACCGACTGGGCTTTCCTCTCAGAGAGTTGTAGTTCAGGTAAGTTTTATGTGGTTTTTGTTTTATGTTTGGTGCATGTATGTATGAATATATGTGTATTTGTTAATGGGTGTTGTGAATGGGTGTGTGAATGTATGGGTGTGAGTAAGGTGTATGTGTGGCCCCACCCACCTCCCTAGTAAAATTACCAGCCGCCACTGGGAACTGGACCAACAAGTGCCATAAATCATCTCAGGCAAAAGTGTTTACAGGAAGATATACTCAAAACACAACAGTGTACTCACCAGTGAATGTGTAAACCATTCATTGACATATCCATATCCTTGAGTATTGACCCTCACAGGACGAATTCAAAGACACACACACAAACATACAAAGACAACAGGTTATAACTACATACACGAGGACTGGTCATTAACCATAATGGAGTGTATATTTACTGTCCTAGCTCCACAGGCACCAGCAGACCAAAGCAAAGATAATTTAGCTTTTAGTTTTTTGTTGCACTCGCTTGAAAGTACCTAGACACACTATGGTGACTTGTCCCAGTAGGGAGATGACTGCTGCCCTAATAGCCAGGGCTGCTTAGTAGTTGAAAAGTGAACTGAGTCACTGATTAGATGTTCTCTGACCCCCCATTCTCTGCCACTAGAGTGTGTGTGCGGAGGGGGAGGGGGTGGCAGGGGCTTGAAATACATACAATTAGCCCTCCATGACAGAAACCTTATTTGAGAGAACACTTTGCATATTCGTCCAAAAAAGGCAATTTTCTGAGTACAAACTATACACAGGTGGTATGCAAGGGCAAGAAACAAACTGTAATGCAAGTGAAGAAGGAACACACCAGCTGTTAAAGGCTCCAGGCCTTAGCCTTTTTTTGTAGGTTTCCAGAGAAGGCATAATGCCACAGGCACTTTGCCACACTCAGGCAGCTTTCATGTTGAAAATCCAGCTCTTGCAAGCTGCAGTATTGGCATTCCAGAAGGATGCACACACATTCCCGTTTTGCACGTCGAAAATTATTCCGACTTTAGGGAGTCTTTCAAAGACAACTTATCCTTTATTAAAGTTTCATAGGTTGCAAAAGTCTTCATGTATATTAAATCCACATCCTCCCCAAAACGCTTAATTGGAGAAGTGGTAAGTTATTATGGTTTTATGCTTGTTAAAGATTTGCAAGCGAATCTAGACAGGGCCATTTTAGTACTAATATTAAGGATTTTAAATCAATATTCACTAACTGTATTGAATTACTTTTCGAAAAATACTGCATGTATGAATTAACAAGTAGTTAAGTATTACTAAACATCTAGGGGCAGATTTAAAAGCCCCTTGCGATACATTTGCGCCGCCGTTGCGTCACTTCTGTGACGCAGCGGCGTCGTAAACAATGCGCCACATTGCGACATATTTACAACGTGACGCATCTAGGGAGATGCATCACGTTGTAAAGCCCTGCTCTACATTATACCTGCGTCAGGTATAATGTATGCGGGGTGGGCGTTCCGTCGCAAGAAAGCCTCGGAAAAGTGACGCAGTGAAATCTACAAGATTTCACTGAGTCACTTTTACGACGCTGCTGCGTCAAAACCTTACGCCTGCTTGAAGCAGGCATAAGGAGTGACGCAGCACAATAAGTATAGGCCGCCCCTGAGCATTGCTGGAGTTGCGTCGCGCTTGCGACAAGACTCCAGCAATGCGCTGCCCTTACGACAAAAGATGCAACATGTATCTGTCTCTCCTTGCGCCACGATGCCTCGCATTGTAAATGCGAAGCATCCGTGGTGGCGCAAGGGTATTTTTGCGTGTCGCATCATTACTGGCGCATCCCTGCTAATATGCAGATATGCGTCAGTCCTTGTAAATCTGCCCCCTGGGGCTACATTTATGATGCCCCTTGTGCCATCGGAACATCACTTTTTGTGACGTTCCGTGGCGCAGGAGCCTGCTCCATATTTACGAGGCAGCACTAAGCCTTTTTTTTGCCTTAATGCTGCCTCATAAATATTGTCCCCTTTAACGCAGTTTTCTGCTTTAAAGCGGTGTGCAATGGGTGTTGCTGGGTGGCATTCCTAGCAACATCCATGTCATTTTGACACTGCTCCAGATTTACCAGCAATCGTAAATCTCAGGCAGCGCCAGAAACTTACGCCTCCCCAGGGGAGGCGTAAGGGAGGCACAACGAGGAGAAATATCTTTATTTCACCTCGTTTTTCGTTTTTCTATGTGTGCTGCATTCTGCAGCACATATAGAAAAAGGAAAAAGCCTCTTGTGGTTGTTTTTGTGCAGGAAGGTTTCCCTTACTGCACAAAAACAATCATCCCCTCAACCCAGGCACCATTGCACCATGGTGCAAAGGTGCCTGCGTTGGCACACGTCAGCCCATTCTGCTCCGGCGCAGGGGAAAAGGACAGGAATGCGTTGTATCTCATAGATACGGCGCAGGCCTGCCCTTTTCTTTTACTGTAGGGCAGCGCAGCAGGGAGGCCTATGGTAAAACCTCATAAATGAGGCCCCTAGACTGCAAGTTAATAAAGCAGGTACGAGATATTGATGTAATGTGTATTTATAGATTTTTTTCATAGATAAGAGTGAACTGTGCATCCCTAAACAATAGGATATATATAATGTTTGTAGGATATTGGGTTGTTAATCTGGGAGGGGTGATTCCTATCAACTTAATAAGCCGCCTGGATAGGTCGAAACACAGTTCTGAGAGAATCTCTGTTCAACAACTGGTAGCTACGGTAGAAGTAGCAGGCAATCCCCAGAGGAGTGTGCTTAGTTCAATCAGTGCCAATAATTTTAAAGTAAAGAACAAAACACAATAAAATTCACTACCCAATTAAAAAAAGGAAATCATTTACTGAGCACAAATACTCCAAGATCACTGAAATACGATAATGGGAACTGGAGTAATGAATGGGATGGTGTCGTTTTTGTGACCACATCAGAGGTTTTATTATTCTCTTTATTTATTATGGCTGTAACTGCTGGCACTACTTCCGGTTCTGGTGATGGAGTAGGATGCAGCTTGCGGAGCTCCCAGCAGGGTTCCTATTTCTGGCCCCATCCTGGCATCTACATATGCCCCAGTCGCTTGAGGGGATCCTAGCAGCCCTTGGTGCCATTCCCCTTGGCCCCCGCCCGACTGCAGGGAGTGAGATCGTAGTTACTTGCCCGTGGTATCAGCTGGGCCGTGATTACGTTGGTGACTGCTAAGATGGCGGTGCCCAGGGTTCACAGCCTTGTATTGCGCAGTCCGCTATGCCGGAGCCTGAGGAGTGCAGGCTATCTGAAGTGCCCTTGTAGTGAGGTGGGGTTGGTCCCCAATGATCAACAAGGTCACAGATTCCCAGGAGGTGCCGGATAAGGCCCATGGCGAAAGACCTGCGGCGAGGTCTGGAGGGCCCGACCTGTGCAGGCAAGTGTAGCGGTGATCCCCTGGTGCTTTTAGGGGGTTTGTATGCGCTAACTGGCTCCTGGTGTCGCCCAGTGCTCACCCTGGACTGTATGAGAGTGGCCAGTGAATCGAGAGGAGTGCCCCAGTGGACTAAATAGTATATAGTATGGCAGCCATATTGGAGGTGAGGAGACCGTCGCTGAGCACCTCTGCGATTCAGCTTCCCCCAGCTTGCGTTGCTCAAGCGATGCCTGTTGCAGTGCCAGGGGACAACCGGGAAAGTTGTCCCGCCTGGGGCATGTTAACTACATCCTGGTTTGCTCTCCCCTATGTATGTGTGGAAGACATCTGGCCATCACCAGCTTGGGATTCCTCCAAGCCCAAGATCACCGCCCATGAGTTCAACAACACCCTGAGGGCCAGGGTGAAAGCAAGAACCCCAGCAATGGTGAGAAGATCATGCTGTGTAAATATGTAATGAATGTTTGTCCGACCCTAATCATTTCAACTTTTCTTAAAATGTAACCTTGAGTAAATTTGCAACTTGTATATATGTAACTCTAACCACTAGTATCTGTAGTAGACTTATGTACTTACTACCATTCTTATGTGAATTTAGAGTTTATGTGTTTGTAATTCATGTACTCTGAAGTACTTATGTAATGTAACTGGTTCTATTGTTAAGAGCTCTGACACCTTCTGGTAAAGTTTGCGCTATATAAAAACGCATAAATAAATAAATAAATAACATAAATATTTAAATGCTTAATGCATAAAGCACTTTTAAAATATAAAGCACCATTGAAAAACAACTGTTTGTGGTTGAGAAGGGCCTAGGTTTGATTTCAGGCCGACTGCGATGGTGTGGAGGCCAGATACACCAAGCAGGTTATCCCAGTCAAAGTTTTTGCCTTCCAAATGAGTCTTCATGGTCCAAGGTCATGGGCAGGGAGGGTCCCTCGAAGTCAAATACATCGTCGTCGAGCTCCCACTGAAGCCACTGGTTTTGACATCAAAAGCTCCAGGTGGAAAAAAACTGGATTTTGTTGCTGCTGAATGTGCTTCACCGGTCCGATAAAGTGTCACCCTTGCCCCAGTGCAGGGTTTAACTTTAGAACGGAGTCAGTCAGTCAGTCAAAATAGTTATGTTTATTTAAATCATGGTCTATTAAACCACCATAAATACAATCATCTCATAATACATACAATAAATACACTTGAAAGAATAAAAAGATAAAAATGCTGATACATAAAACTACTCTACTAAACATTGTCATTCTACTCAATATCATTGCCTATCTTATTGAACCACAAAGTCTTTTACAACATCCTTAACTGCAATTAGAAATCTCTCAATTGCACAGGTAACGTCCAGAAATCTCATATTCATTCAAAGATTGAATGCTTCTTTTCAGTTGACAAGTCAATACTTTAAAAGAATTGGTTTTAAAAGCATTTTATGCACATTTAAAAGCCATTGGCAGTCTAATAAAATATGTGGTTCATTACCTTTTGGGTTCACACCACATGTACACATACCTAGACCATCTATAATTGCTGATTTTTTACTCCTATCTTCATAACAAGGATTTGTCCCAGGTCTAAATTTCAATACAGCATGTCTTAGCTTAGGGTTAGGTAATGCCTCAATGTATGGAAATCTGTCATTGTCAACCCAAGCCTTTATCAAAAACTGCATGGATGATTTCCTTCTTCGATAATGCAGGTCTTGTTCTCTGGCACATGTTTTTAAGCACCCGCAACTCTAGTTTGGAGAGTCTCATCCCCTACTTCCTCTTATCCAATTTTATTGTTAGTCTATTACAGATTTCATACAACGTTTGTCTCATTTGCTTTGCCCATTTCAATTCACTAGGTTCTACCTCACCTTTGCAGAAAGAGGAGATTTTTGGGCTTCCTGCCCTAGCTAACCCTGACCAAAACCTAAACAGAGCTCTGTACCCTAGGTAACTTCAAGCCGTAAGCAGGGTTTCCAATATTACAGCCTGAATCATAGAAAAAGGTGGCAACGCAAGCAGTCTTTTCACAAATTTACCTTCCTCATAATTTCAGTCCAGTTTACCACATAAATCTAAGACTTCTACTCCATACTGGAATTAAGGACAGACCATGGCATTATAGGCTGACAATATTGGTCATAGGGTGGGACCCCTATATTTCCTATTAAGTTGCTTTAAGGCCCACACTGAGGACAATGCTGTAGCTTTTAATGATTATGTGTGTTCTTTCCAATTTACCTTTGCATCAAACCACATACCTAGGTATTTATACCTTTTCACTACATCCACCTTATTGCATCCCAGGGACCAGTTAAACTTTGCATTTTCTTTCCCCAACACAATAATTTTCTTCCTTAAACAATATTCATGGACGACATCCAGTTTCCTTTGTATGCCTACTTCCATGATGTCCATTGTCACCAAGTCTTCAGCATATAACAGACACAAAACATGCATACCATTCATCTTAGGGCATAAGCCTTCTACTTCTTTTAATGTGCTCAGCAGATCTGCTAAAAATAAGGAAAATTATGATGGTGGTAGAACACAGCCCTGCCACATGCCATTTTATATTTGTATCTTCCTGGTTAATGTACCTGCCATATCTGTTATCACCTGAGCCCAATTCTGGCTGTGCAAATGCTGTAGAATCAAGAATAAATCTTTGAGAATTCTAAGTCTTATCAAAATGTCTACAATAAGTTGTGGTTCACCAAGTCAAAAGCGACAAGGAAGTCGTCGAAACAGCAAATCAGTCTTCCCCTAAGGTCTGTCAATTTTCTTGCCTATGCCCACAAACTAAAACAATGGTCTAGCGTTGAATGGCCTTGTTTAACCCCACCTTTTTCAATTGGGACTATATTGTTTTCTTCCATCCAATCTTTTAACAGGGACAGCAACGTTTTGAAAAACTTTCTCTCCCACATCCAGTAGGCTGATCATCCGATAATTACTAGGAGCCGTAGCATCTTCCTTCTTATGAATGGGTCTTATAATTACTCCTTTTTCTGAGAATCACTCAGAAGCCAAGACTTTTGAAATATTACATAATATAAGCTTGCCCACCAGTCTACATTTTATTATGACTGCAGGAGATTGTCTAGGCCAGAGGCCTTTGTTAACTTTAGGGACAGGATGGTTTATCCTCTTAACTGAAAAATACAATACAATCTCATTGCCCACTCTGAACTTTACCTTCCGACACAAATCATTGTTGTCATTGCCATATTCTTTTTCTATGTGATTAACCCAATTAACTTCACATACCAAAAATCTCATTTTTCCTGACCCTCTTCCTTCACGTACTAACTGCCAACATTTTCTGACATACTTTGTTTCTATTACCTTGACCATATTTTGTTAGTGTTTACTAATAAACTCATTTTTCCTCATTTTTAACGTGTTCTGTATTCAGTTTTGGCCGTGCACAGGTTCCTAACACCTGATCATACTTTTTCTATAGAGATCTTTCCCATTTCCTTATTTTTCATTTTAATCTCCTATATTGCCCATCAAACCATCTATTTCTCTTTATCCCTGTAAGCAACTCCCTTTTTTCCTTCAGAGCTTAGTTGTGAAAATTCATCCTTTAACTGTTAACAACCTGAGTCAGTACCCCATTGTGCCATGTTAAGATATCATCAAGAGCCTCCATCTCATCGGGCAACTTTTGCACTTGTAGAAAATCATTAAGGACTTTTAAGTGTTCATCTGATATTCAGGTAGTGATACGTCTGTGGTATTCCACTTGCAACGGGATACCTTTTTAGCTCTGCTCCCTTGGCCTCACACTTAACACTAAATGCAGGGGCCAGTGATCACTTCCCTCTGTATGCATCACCTTAAACCACTCTATGGAGGGAAAATACCAGGTATTAATGAATACATTGTCAATAGGGCATCCCTGATTTCCACATCAAAAGGCTTGATTAGTTGGCTGATCTGTAGTTACCCGACCGTTTAGACAGAACAGCCCTGACCATTAACTTTTTCAAGTGCTACATCACGTGCAGAGCGGCACATTTATGGAAATCTTGCCCTGGGCACCTGGTAAGCAGATAACAAATCTTTCTAAGTTGGATCACTAAATTTTGACTTTAGTTTATGGTCAAAATCATAAAAAATCTGATTTCACCTTAAAACATATCTTGAAAAGTAAGTAGAAAACAACTTTGAATTACTTTGCTAGTATTTCCCAGGTAGGCTATTGTGGTCAATTGGTCAGTGAGGACGCTCACACAAGAAGTCAGATTAGGTATGGAATTTTAATAGTGGTCACCAGCTAAGAAATACCCCCTTCTGGGGAGTGTAGGCACAGGAAAGAACACCTCTTTATACAACACTGTCCAGTCTTTTTGGGGTTTGGGAAGAATAGTTCTTTCACTAGGCTCCCAACTGTCTCTGTAGAATTTCAACACCCCGTTGTCTCTCCCTTCTTTGGTCGTCTTCCTGTTACTCCATAGCACAAGGTGAGTATCTCCCTCGGAGGAAAGGAAAGAAAAGGAACACACTGTAAGGGTCTAGTCACCGGTTCTCTACTGTCTCTAAATCCTTCACCGACACCCAGGTGTACAACGTGGTTCTTGGTGGTACATGCAAAACACTGTGGTAACCCCATGCACGTTATGAAGGGTGCCCCTTTCTCCACCTGCCCTGGGTAAAGAAGCTAATAAATGGTACTTGCCTCAGGCCACGGCCCTCCTGGGTCGTGGCTGAAGGAGTCCCGCCGTCCTTTCCCTCTCTGGGACGGTGTGACTGGGTAGCAGGGTCTTTGGGTGCTGACTCGGCCGGTCCCCGCGTCTCTCCCTTGTCGGCGTCTCTCGTCCGCTCTCCTGGGTCTCCGGAGCTCCTCGGGGAGTTTCGCGCTCTTGCTCCCACTTCAGCCGCCGCCTCCCTCTCCTCGTGGGTCTTCTTCTCCCCTTCCTTCCTCTCGTGATCTCTCCCCGCCTCCCGCGTCACTTTCCCTTGAACAGCTGGTGCGCTGGGCTCGTGACTGGCCCGGCCCAGCTCAGCCGCCATCTTGGAAATCCCGTCCGGACGCGGTACGGGATTACACTGCCTTCCCTCCAAGAATGGACGGTCGGGCCATACTGATACTGGACACCGTGACAGAAAGTCCACGTTTCCTTGAGCTTTTCCCGGGGCATGAAGGGCCTGAAATGAGAAAGGCTGTAGGGCTAGAAACCAACGATTTGGGATTTGTGTCCTTATGAGTAGCTAGCCACGTTAATGGAGCATGGTCGGTGATCAGGAAGAATTTCCTTCCCAACAAATAGTACTGCAAGGCTTCCATTGCCCATTTGATGGCCAAACATTCTTTTTCCATGGTTGCGTAATTTACCTCCCTAGGGAACAGTTTGCTACTCAGCTACAGGACAGGCTGGAGATCGCCTTGTGTGTCTGGCTGAGAGAGCACGGCCCCTAAACCTCTATCTGATGCGTCTGTTTGCAACACAAAAGGCTTGTCAAAGTCAGGACACATGAGAACCGGGGCTTCGCACAACAGTGCCTTCAACCTTACGAAACTGTTGTCCTGCTTGTCCGTCCAGTGTATTTCACGGTTGGGCTGCGTTTTCGTTAGGAGGTCCGTTAGAGGACAAGCTATCTCTGAAAATTGTGGAATAAAGCGTCTATAGTATCCTACAAGACCCTGAAATGCTCTTACGTCCTTCTTCGTCACGGGTCTAGGTATCTTCTGGATAGCCTCGAGTTTGTTATGTTGTGGGTGTAAGGTTCCTGTCCTTATGGAGTAGCCCAGGTACTCTATATGATCAGTGCCTAAGGTGGTTTTTCTGGGATTCAAGGTCAACCCTGCCTGGTATAGAGAATCAAAGACAGCTTGTAGGTGTTGTCTATGTGTTTCCCAATCGGGCCTGTACACCACAATGTCGTCCAGATATGCTACGGCGAATTGTTGGTGTGGCCGTAATATCACATCCATTAACCGCTGGAAGGTTGCTGGGGCCCCATGTAACCCAAAAGGCATCACTGTAAAGTGGTATAACCCCGATGGCATGGAGAAGGCCGTCTTCTCTCTGTCAGCAGGATTAAGGGGTATCTGCCAGTAGCCTTTTGTAAGGTCGATAGTAGACATGATCTGTGCTCCCCCTAGTCTCTCTATGAGTTCGTCTACTCTTGGCATTGGATAATTGTCAAACTTAGAATGGGCATTCAACTGTCTGAAGTCAATGCAAAACCTCAGGCTCCCATCTGGTTTAGGCACCAAGACCACTGGTGAACACCAATTGCTTTGGGATGCCTCAATAATGCCCGCTTGTAACATGGACTCTACCTCCTGCTCTACTGCCTGTCTCCTGGCTGCGGGGATGCGATAGGGCCTCAGTTTCACTACCTTCCTGGCCACCGTCTGAATACCATGGGACACCACTGATGTTCGCCCTGGAGTACTAGAGCTAAGACCTGGGAAAGTATCCAGCAACTCTTCTAACTGTTGCTTCTGGGAATTGGTAAGACCCTCTCCCATATTGGGGCTTTCTCCTGGGCCTCCTTTGGAGGGCTGGATGGGAACTCTACCGGCTTATTCAGGGTTACGTGGTTAACAGCCACGTGGACTATGTCTCCTTGTGGGGGAGGTTCTACCTATTTCTTTAATAGGTTTATGTGGTATATTTGCCCTCTAGGTCCTGCTTGGGGTACTGCTATCCTGTATGTCACCGGAGTAACCTTCCCCAACACCTGATAAGGACCTTGCCAGGTCGCCAGTAGTTTCTTATCTGAGGAGGGTAGAAGAATCAATACTTTATCCTGATCTGTTAACTCTCTTAGTCTAGTACCCTTATCGTAATTTGTCTTCTGTCTCAGCTGAGCTTTTTCCATGTTCTGGCGTACCTCCTCCCACAGAGTGGATAGGGTAGTTTTTAAGGTTGTTGCGTACTCTAACAAGGGTCTCCCCTCATCCTCCTCCTCCGTCCACTGCTCTGCCGCCATGTCCAAAAGAGTACGGGGTCGTCGCCCAAATAACAGTTCAAAAGGGCTAAATCCTGTTGACTTTTGTTCATGAGTCCGGATGGCAAACAACACTAAGGGCAGTTTACGGTCCCAGGGCCTGATTCACAGAACTAACTGACGTCAAAATCCTAAACTTACAACAATTTTGGTATTCACAGAATGAACTTACACATTTGGGTATTCACAGAATGAACTTACACATTTGGGTATTCACAGAATGAACTTACACATTTGGGTATTCACAGAATGAACTTACAACAATTTTGGTATTCACAGAATGAACTTACACATTTGGGTATTCACAGAATGAACTTATATCAATCTTGGTATTCACAGAATGAACTTACACATTTGGGTATTCACAGAATGAACTTACAACAATTTTGGTATTCACAGAATTAACTTACTCATTTTGGTATTCACAGAAGGCACTTACTCATCAATGAGTAAGTGCCTTCTGTGAATACTAAAATAGTGTAAGTTACACAAAATGTGTAAGTTACACAAAATGAGTAAGTTACACAAAATGTGTAAGTGTCTTCTGTGAATACCAAATGAGTAAGTTTATTCTGTGAATACCAAAATGTGTAAGTTCATTCTGTGAATACCAAAATGGTAGTAAGTTTAGGATTTTGTCGTAAGTTAGTTCTGTGAATCGAGCCCCCAGTCTTTCCCTGACTCCATTATACACTTCCTCAATATGGTTTTGATGGTGCGGTTATACCTTTCCACCAATCCGTCTGTTTGGGGGTGGTACACCGCCGTCCGAATCTGTCTGACCCCCAGGAGAGTACAAATTTCTTTCATCAATCTAGACATAAATGGTGTCCCTTGGTCTGTGAGTATCTCAGTCGGGAATCTGACTCTCGAGAAGAAGGATTCATGGCTTGAGCTACAGCCAGGGTAGTCATGCTTGTTAAGGGTATGGCCTCCGGGTACCGAGTGGCATAGTCCACCTGCACCAAGATATACTGATGTCCACGTGAGGAGGATAACAAAGGTCCTACCAAATCCATCCCTACACATTTAAAGGGAACATCAATGATTGGTAAAGGTTGCAAGGGTACCCTCTTGTCTGTGGGAAGGTTTACTCTTTGGGATCGGGGACACGACATGCAAAACCTAGCGACTTCCTTATAGACTCCTGGCCAATAGAATCTGTCTAACAAATACTTAAGAGTGTGTTCCGATCCATAATGACTTCCTCCTGACTGACTGTGGGCTATGTGCATGACCTGTTCTCTGAAAGCTAGGGCCACCAGCATCTGTTCGACTAGGCGGTCGGGTCCCTTAGTACATCTGTATAAGAGACCCTTCTTCACACAGAAATATGGTCCTACCTTGTGAGGGTCTTCTTCCTGCACCTGCGTCCACGCCTGGGCTAATGTGTTGTCATCTCTCTGCGCTGCTCTAAAACTCCTCACCAGTTCTTGCTTCTCATCTGGAGATGAAAGGAGACAGGTAACAGGCGACAGTATCTCAGCCCTATAGATCTCTCGATCTTTTCTTTTCTCTGCACGGGTTTTCGGTACTTTGCTCTCTGCACCATGGATATCTGAGCCAGAAAAGGGAGCTTCCTGCAACCACTCAACCTCCGTACTGGTTTTGGTTATTTTGGACAAATTTTCATCAAACCGGGGTAAATCAGTGCCTAGAAGAACCTTCTCTGCTAACTCCGGTACCACCCCCACTTTACACACTTGGGGATCCCCCTCTACATCAAGCAACACCTCAGCAAGGGGATATGACCGTACATCTCCATGGACGCAAGACACATGTATTTGTGACTCTTCTGTGATCTGACTGACCGGAATTAGTTCTCTTGAGACAATGGTGTGGTGACAACCCGTATCTAATAAAGCGTCTACTGATCTACCATTCAACCTGATGGTTGTTTTGTATCGTCCCGGGGACTCTCCTGTGGCTAACACTCTACCCCTGGACCACCCGACCTCCATGGGCTCCACTCCATCCCCTTTGGCTGGACAATTCCTAGCAATGTGTCCCCACTCAGAACACTTAAAGCACTGTGGTCTGGCTTGTGTAGGAAAAGGGTTCAGGGTAACCCTGGGCGTAAAACTTCGCTACGCTCATGGAGCATGCAAAGTTTGTGCTACTACGCAAATTGCACGTAGCAGAGTGAAAAACTGTGCTAATTGACGTAGCGTAGCAGCTGTATAATAAACACCTTCAAATGCTTTGATAAAGCAATTTTCTATCCTAAAAAGCATATAACCAATTCACAAAAGTGAACTTTGACAACAAAATATCAAGCAATGAGAGAGGTGATGATTTTGGAGTCCCCCTAACCTAGGGGAGGACCAAGCAGATGCCTTGAACACAAAAGCATATCATGTGAACGATTCAGTGGTGGTCCCTTCCTCCTAGGACCACCCCAAGCACAGTTATGGGCAAAAATACAATCCCAACCAAAGGCCCTGCAAAGCATTATGGGACCGAGATTAGCAGTGGGCAGTGAATATTATAGTGTCCAATATCAAAATAATTCTACAAAGAGCTGCAGTTCAACTAGCCGTTACTAGATGTCCCTCAAGAGTCAAATGCAAAAGCATTGAAATTATTAATACATCAAGCTGCAGTTCCACTAGTCGTTACTAGATGTCCCTCACGGAGTCAAATGCAAAAGCATTGAAACCCTTTCATGAAGCTTTTGCATTTGACTTGTGAGGGACATCTAGTAACGACTAGTGGAACTGCAGCTCTTTGTAGAATTATTTTGATATTGGATACTATAATATTCACTGCCCACTGCTAATCTCGTCCCATAATGCTTTGCAGGGCCTTTGGTTGGGATTGTATTTTTGCCAATAACTGTGCTTGGGGTGGTCTTAAGAGGATGGGACCACCACCGAATCATTCAAAAGATGTGCTTTTTGTTTTCAAGGCATCTGCTTGGTTCTGTCCCTAGGTTAGGGAGGATCCCAAAATGATCACCTCTCTCACTGCTTGTTAATTTATCGTTTTCACTTATGTGAAATAACTATATGCATTTTTAGCATATAAAGACAGAGATATTTATTTTATCTTAACTTGCACTGTGCAAGATTGTGCAAGATTCCTTTGGCAATTATTGTACAGTGCAGTCAAGCACACAGCTATGCACTACGCAATTTGCATAGCTACGTGTAGTTCAAAATGTACTTTGCGTAGCTACGTGAAGTGCTGCTACACAAACTACGCCCAGGGTTAGTTCAGGGGCGGTCTAATCAGGGGTCTGTTTTCTCCTGGACCTGAATTCCTCTGTTCTCCCTGTCGGGCATAGGGTCGGGGAGTAACCGAAGGTGGTTTAATTGGTTGTACCCTAAATTCTGGGGACCTATGGTAAGCACAAGCTAACTCCACTGCGGCCTGCACTGTTAGGTGGGGATGTTGTTTTATCCACGCTCTGGTGTTACTGGGAAGAGAGTCCAGATACTGTTCCAAATAAACCTTGGCCACCACCTCTTCCATAGAAGTGGTACTGGGTTGTAGCCATTTCTCGCCTAGGTCCTGAATGCGATAAAACAATGCTCTGGGGTTATCTCCTGTTGCCCACTTTTCCTTCCTGAACTTGGCCCTATAATGCTCCGAGTCATAGCCTAACCGTTCCAGTATAGCTTTTTTGATATCTGGGTAAGGGGTAAGTCCTGCGGGATTGGCAGCCTGATAAGCTGCTTGTAATTCCCCCGAGAGAAGGGGCGCTATGTACTGACCCCACCTTTCCGGTGGCCAGGCTGCTGTGGTGGCTACTCTTTCAAAGTTCACAAAGAAATAATCAGGGTCATCTCCTTCCTGGAACTTCTGTAACACGGAACTGGGGCTATTGGGATGTACCCTGGCTGTGGTAACCGCGTCAGTCAAACGTAATATGGCAGTGTCCTGTACTTTTTGGTTGGCAGTCAGGATAGTCGCTTGTTCCTTCAGGGCGTTTTGGAATGCTTCCCTCTCTTTTTGTGCATTCTGATTTTGTTGCTCTATCACCAACTGTAAATGTCTCTGGCTCTCAGCCAATTGAGTGACCATTGCCTCCATTGTAATGGCGACTTCAATGTCCAAAAGATCCCACTTCTGACACCACTTGTGGTCAATTGGTCAGTGAGGACGCTCACACAAGAAGTCAGATTAGGTATGGAATTTTAATAGTGGTCACCAGCTAAGAAATACCCCCTTCTGGGGAGTGTAGGCACAGGAAAGAACACCTCTTTATACAACACTGTCCAGTCTTTTTGGGGTTTGGGAAGAATAGTTCTTTCACTAGGCTCCCAACTGTCTCTGTAGAATTTCAACACCCTGTTGTCTCTCCCTTCTTTGGTCGTCTTCCTGTTACTCCATAGCACAAGGTGAGTATCTCCCTCGGAGGAAAGGAAAGAAAAGGAACACACTGTAAGGGTCTAGTCACCGGTTCTCTACTGTCTCTAAATCCTTCACCGACACCCAGGTGTACAACGTGGTTCTTGGTGGTACATGCAAAACTCTGTGGTAACCCCATGCACGTTATGAAGGGTGCCCCTTTCTCCACCTGCCCTGGGTAAAGAAGCTAATAAATGGTACTTGCCTCAGGCCACGGCCCTCCTGGGTCGTGGCTGAAGGAGTCCCGCCGTCCTTTCCCTCTCTGGGACGGTGTGACTGGGTAGCAGGGTCTTTGGGTGCTGACTCGGCCGGTCCCAGCGTCTCTCCCTCGTCGGCGTCTCTCGTCCGCTCTCCTGGGTCTCCGGAGCTCCTCGGGGAGTTTTGCGCTCTTCCTCCCACTTCAGCCGCCGCCTCCCTCTCCTCGTGGGTCTTCTTCTCCCCTTCCTTCCTCTCGCGATCTCTCCCGCCTCCCGCGTCACTTTCCCTTGAACAGCTGGTGCGCTGGGCTCATGACTGGCCCGGCCCAGCTCAGCCGCCATCTTGGAAATCCCGTCCGGACGCGGTACGGGATTACAGCTATAGAATTAAATATTTTAGCCATACCTACGCATGTCGTATGGAAAATGTAGCTGAATCTGGACAGTAAAATAGCTTTTAGGGAGTCATTCACTGTGGCATCATACTTTTTAAATATATTATGTGTAGCTTTTTTTTCTTTTACATACCCAGCATTGTGGGCCTATAAGGTAAACTTTAGGGGGACCATTAATATATAAAAATAAGTTTTACTGCATGGCAAAGACACTTTTCCTTGCCATGTATTACTAAAGTACGTATAAACTGAAGTCTAGACAGAGCACAGAGCCATATATTTTGTAATTTATGTGAGTGGTGTGTGAATACACGCAGCAGCTCATATATGACATTTAACACCCATGAAACTGGTGCATGTTCTGCATCATTTTCAATGGCCTTACAGAAAAATTAAAGAGACCCATTGGGTGAACCAGTTTTTTCAATACCGTTGAGCCCACAGCTCATGCTCTGTAGCACAGACTAGAAATATCACATTGGGCAGAGTCCTAATAATAACGTTGACAATCTATAACATGTATAAACCCATAATAATATATAATACTGTTTTAGGTGGATTGTAGGGCTAATGTGCATAACAACCTTTAGAGATAGCATTAACATTTGTCCCTTAGAAAGATTGTGGCAAGGCAGTAGGAAAGCAAATCATTCCTCTTTCCTGCCTTCTAAGACTGAAGCTGAGCTTGGGACAGGTCCGTTACCGGAGGAGTTGTCTTGCACTCGACAGCAGCCATAAACAGGCAGCTGTCAAAATGGGCTAGCGCTCAGAAATCTAGAATGCCATTTGCTGGTACTTTCCTCATATTAAATACACTCCCATTAGTTGAGCCTACGCCTAGCTTCAGCAGGGATGGGCAGTGTTTAAGATTCTGTGCTGGACCACTTCCTGCCCACAACATGAGCTGAGCCCCGGGGCTGCTGAGACTTTCTAGGTTTGAGTATCTTTTGGATTATAAAGGATATGCAGAAGGGGCAAATGTCAAAGTCCTGATGGAGCCTACCCTGAGCAAAGGTCGAGAAAACTTGTTGCATGCATCATTCTACTTGTGGGTGGGTCAAGCAGTGGTCTGGTCTTTGCATGTCATTTAATCATGAATGGATGATGTTGTACTACAAGAATAGAATGGGTGCTTCATCAAAACATTGAGATTTCTATTTCTCTTCCCAAGTCCCTGCGTAGGCAAGAAGAGCTGGGAAGGAGCCTGAAAGGAACAGGGATTACCAGTGAGGCTATTGACCGATGTCAGGAGTTTTGGGGGTTCATCTAATCCTACTTTGCCCAAAGGACATTGTGGATTCGCAACAATCCTGGTGACACCAGCTCTCTGTCTCCGAGGCCCGTTGAAAATGGATTTGCTGATGTCCTTGAAGAAAGAGGTCCAGTTGATTTCTGCTGGTTCAATACTCTTGAATAAGACTGAGAAATAGGCCTTATGAACTCTTGATGTTTAGCAGTCACCCAGCAAGAGGCCGCATTCCTGGCTCGCCGTTGACTGTAGACAAGGAGAATAGTCTGCAGTAGAGAACCTATGAAGTAATGTGGAGTAAGACCCTGGGTCAAGAAATAGCCAATGCTGGGCAGGATGGCAAATCTGGATCCTAAAACATGAGCTGTGCTGTAAAGAGGAAGAGGCGGTTGTGCCATAGTCTGTAAGAAGACTTAAAGAAATTCTCAGAGAAATGCGTGGTCCAGGAGGACCTTAGCTTCTGGGTCTGGTGACTGCAGCTGACACCTGAATCAGAACGCTACCAAAAACCACTCAAACACCACTTACATCAGTGCTGCAAGCAAGAGATATCTTGATTCCAAACTGTCAGTCATGTAAGACTTTTTCATCAGACTGAAGTATACAAAAAAGTGATAGTTGGAATGCTTGCATTAATCTTAGCCACTAATATTAACTCGGTACGCATCCTATTCCATTGTTATTCTGCACACCCTGGCACCTCAGTTTGGACCCATCCATATGCAAATCAGTCTTGACTCAGCTTTAAAGTAACAGTCCAGCCTTAACAGCCAGGCAGGTCCTCTCTGAACCAAAATACAAGCAACCCAAGACCCGTTTTGCCCTTATTTGGGCTCATTAGTCATGTATAGCTTGCCTCGATTGGCACAATATGATTGGGGCCCACTTCTGTGCATGCCCATCCCTCTTAGGGGTTTCACACTGAAGAATACAAAAAAGTGATGGATGGAATGCTTTAATTGATCTCAGTCACTGATATAATTGCTTTGGGCTGTATCCCAGTCCATCCTTATTTTGCACACCATGCCACCTCAGTTTGGACCCAGCCATATGCATCTCAGCATATCCTTTTTCATGAAAGCAGGCACTGTAGTGCTATGGGCATCCACAATCATCATAAAGCAATGTACATAATCATGCATTTTCAGCTTTGAGCACTTTGAAGGGGCATATCCTTAAAGAGAATTAGGCGTGATCACATACACCCAAGATATCTTCCCTGAATTACCTTTCCCCCAGGACCACTGTTGTTTGCTCTGGTGCAGCAATGCAGAAGAGACCTAGGGGACCAGAAGAAGTGCTTCCCTACCTGAGGGAGCTAAAGAGCTTTTCGAAGTGGCCTACTGATGGGTGTCCTCCATGGCTTTGGGAACATCTTTTGATGTCTCCCCGCTCCATAGACTTAGGGGACAGAGATGGAAGGTGGTAGAGGAAGTCAGCTCTACCATCTGAATCTATGAGCATCTGTTGGGCAACCGTGAGAGCTGCAGCTCCATATGTTGTTTGTAGATCATCACTTAGTTCCTGGCAAGATGTGCGCATGTGCCCCCCAGTTAGGCATGGGCACTCAAGCAAAAGTCCAATGCACCAGTGGAACAAATTCAAATGCCTGCCGGGCCACAATTAAAGGAGGTGAAAGAAGCAAGAAACAAAAACATTTGTGGTTGCTAAGCAACATATCTTAACAGACAATGGCAGGCCTGAGCCCTGATGGTAAAAATTCAATCTAGCTAAAGGGGAGAAAGTACATATGTAGGAGTTATATATGATTGACTTATGCCAAGGTGTATGTTATTCGCTCCCAAAAAGACACAAGATCTGTCTAGATGTTTGTTGGTCTCTCTAGGCAGAGATTTATATTAATGTTAAAGTCAATAGGCTTGTTTTCTGGAATAAATCTATTGACAAAGGCAGTAGGTATTTCTTTTGAAAAAGCATGGGCAAAACCTGTAGCCCTAATTTTTGTTTTGCGAAAAGCCGTTTATTTTTTAATAGGCCAATATGGCGTATTGATGGATTTAAAAGATAGGACCTGCTGACCCACAAATTCTCCCATGGTACCTCACGAATAACAGAAACAGATAAGAGTTTGGGAGTTAGTTTTCTCCTATTATACATTTTTAGAGTGTGTAATTTGCACTTTGATTATTCTGTAAGTCCCCTTTCCGAGGGGTTCAAATGGCAATTACCATGTGACGTGTATATCTTTTAAATTTTGTGTAGAATATTTGGGTATGGATACATTATAGTATTTTTCCATTTTTAAAGTAACTAATGAGAGTTATTGTTACTGAAGTATGAGTTTCTATCCCACACTAACTCCGAGTCAGCCTTGGATTGCTCTGTCTCACAATCCGTAGAATCAAGTTTTATCAGGGGTGCTTGGCCTCCAGGTTAGGGGCCCATATTACAGCGGCCTGAGAGACCAGAGATAAAAGGACCCTATTCAAACAATAGGGGACCACTAACGCCTGACTGCCTTGGGACCCCTGCTGAACTGGACTTATTACTAAGTGTGTCACATAAGACATCATGTTGCTTGACAATAACAGGAGAGACTCCTTTTCCAATAACAACTACACAATATATACCAGTACCAAGCTTCTGTGAGAAGAATCAAGATGTGAACAACACTAGAAAGAAGCAATGCCTGAGGTGGGCTAACAAAAACAGGCCAATGACTGTAGCAAGCTGGCCCAGACCATATTTGTACACTTTACATCTTGTCAACATGAGCCCCATGATCTGTGTTCAGAGTTATAAATACTAGAATTACTGCTTACACGCAGCAGTTGATTCATGAAAATGCGAGGTTTAGCTCAACTGACATCACAAACCATTTGTCCACAAATTTCTTCACAAGGTTGAGGCCTACACTTACCCAAAACCTCTCCCTAGCCTCCTTCTTGCTATTGAGGAAGTAATTGAGGGCCTGGTTTGAGTGTGTCGTTATTTTCCAACCCCTGCGTGAACACGATGCGTTAAATACCTCAACCTTCGTAACAGTATCATGCAGATTTTGGTGCGCTAAACACTAAACACCGCCTGTTATTCCCCAGAAACTTGTAATAGGTGCTATTTATTGAACCCAATAAAGAGCATACCCCATGGTATCATTATTTATCATGAACGATAAATAGAACCTAGGCTCATAATTAGGGCCTTAGAAGGCAAATGAGCCTTTTACCCAGGAACTGTAAATCACAGTCATATAGGACCATTTACTTGTTTTTTCTATCACTGTGCATGCCACCTAAGGCCTGTGGTACTAAGAGAAGTGCTAAAATACAACCGAGCAAACCAGGACTAGCAGTTACTACTCCTAAATACTCCTAATTTACTTCATGTTTGTACCATTAGAAGGCCTCACTTTTGAGATTCTGAAATTGGAACTATTTAAAAAAGACAGAGAAGCATTTACCTTATTGTGACATATTTATAGCATATTTCAAGCATGCCACCTTGTTTAGTTCAACTATGCTTCATGTTCGGCAATCAGCTCATCGCTGGACTGTAATGGAAAGTGTTGTATCGAACTGAAGCCACCTCTGTCATCGTATCACTTCGCACAGGAAAAAGGACCTGGTACCTTGACGTAGAAGGAACATTAGAAATTCAACTAACTGAATAATTGGCAATGCTCTTTGTATGATAATGATTTCAGTCCTCTATAATATATGATCCACATGGAAGCTGAGTGTTTTTATGATTTCTTGCAAAGAAAATTATCTGCTTTCATGCAGTGGAAAATTAAACACATTGTCAAGAAATCCTTTCAAATGTTGAGACGAGTAACAATAGTAAATTAAGAAATAAAAATGCTTGGATGACAAACACAGTACTGATTTTGAATGTGGCACACAAATAATGCAAACAATGCGTTTAATCTGCTGCAACAAGCAATTGTTTAACCAATAAATAGAAGGAAAATCACAGCACTTAGTTCTCTGCTTCTAACTCCAGAATCTCTTTCATACTCATTCAATACTACAATCACTGTAGTTGATTCATTCTGTTGCCTCCAACATGAAAAGATTATCTTGAAAGAATAGTGATTAAAAAAAAAGATGCACTGTATATATAATACCTGTATCATCAAAACTGAAAGACTGTGCCTGCGTAATATATTTCTCAAATATCATATTGTGTTGTTAATATATCCTTGTCATATCATCGGAGTCGGTATTGTAATTTTAGATATTTTATGTGACAATTGCATTTTTTATTTTTACCAATAGCATTCTACCTCTTAATGGTTTTTTTGGGCACGCTTTTAGGAGAGCATACGAGAGTTAAGATACTTTGGGCTACCAGAACCCTGCTAAAAAGGATGGGTTTTGCCATTTGTGTATTGTGAGATTTGACTTTGAAATCAAACAGTGTTTGTTTTCTGATGATATTTTCAAAGAACAGTGGTATCATTGGCGTAATGGTGTCTCAAGATCCTTTCAGTTTCAGCATCAACAATAGCTGTAAACAATTAATTTATTCACAAAAAAAATTATAAGGCCACCACTTGAAATCGCCAATTTAGTGATTCTTTATAGCATCTTACTGCAATATACATACTTAAGCAAAAAGGATCATGTGCACTGTGGCCCATGTGAAGGAAGAACCACCGAACAGAAGTAGTAACAATTTTCACGATGCCCGACAAAAAGAAAGTGTGTTCCATTGACAACAAACAACACTACACAATAATAACGTCTAAGGATTTAGATACAACCAAGCCTGTTCCTAACTTATTATCCAGTTTCAGCGGTAAGGGCTTGACACATCAGCGCACTAGTCAATTAATAGTTTAAATTGAGATGTATATTCCTATTATGTTGGTGCTCACTCCTTGTGGTTCACCGCTCCACAACCACCCTTCCAGAAAACTAAACTATACAGAGAAGGAGCGCCACAAATATCAATTAATATCCCAATTAATTATTGAAGTCTTTCGAATAACAAGTCCTCAGGCAGTCCATTCAGTACAAAGTTCTTCTTCTTTATTGGTTAACAACAAACATTCTTTTCAAGTTGTTCAATTTTCTTTTATAGTCAGCCGATCAATTTTTTTTTAAAGTCAGCCAACGCGTTTCGTCCTAAAAGGACATCATCAGGGCTGAAATAATAGAAATAAAACATATATCAAAAATTGTTTCTCCTTACATCTTCCAGATAGTCAGATGCAAGTTTATCCTGTCCATAGTACATGCTACTAAAAAATCTCTTAACCTGCCTATATCCATTCTATTATATTGATAGCATCATGATGGAGAAAAAATAACGAACATCAAAGTAAAACATTTGAAAACACCTAAATATTTAAATTTCTCTTACAAAATCCTTATCGACCGCTATGCTGCCCTATTCTGAAGACCATTACCATTAAGCAACAAAAAATACCAACTATTATTGACATTGCCTTAGTGCCCTTAATCCAAAACGGACATTCATTGTACTTCCTCCCTCTATGATAATTAACAATTTTGGTCTAAATATTAACCAGCTACATACCTCCAATTTGTAACTAGAATCCGTTGTTTGATTTTTCCTTTAAAAACACCTTATATTGTTCAATCAAGTTATACTCCTGTTTGGACTGTAAAATTAAACAAACTGAGTAAGTAAATTTGAAAAAACGTGCAAGCTCCTATTTAAGTTTGTTTATGGTCATATGAATTATCCCACCTTAATATCGACGTAGCAGGCCTGTAATACTTGCTATTTCTTTCCACCTTTACTTGTTGGTGTATTGATTCTGGTCTGTGAACAAATTAAAAAGGGTGATGTTACTCCATCTAACCCTCACAAGTGGCTGTGATGGCACTGCAAACCTAGCATCTTCAGTTATACCTAGCGCTCGTTATTAATTCAGTTTTGACTCGTGCTTAAAACCCATTATATGCACGAACCAATCTTAAGGGACAAGTAATGTCTCCCTCTTTGCCTATAAAGTCTCCTCATTTATAGTTACTCCCTAAAAATATGAAACCGTCACTCACCAATATATGAATTCATTTGTATTTATTCTTAGTTCGATTTTGCTGGTCCAATGTCCTCTAGTATGTATTCTACAATCAAAATCCTAGTGTCAGTAAATAAACTGCACTTGAAGTCTCCCTAATTCCTATTCAATTTAAATGCGCCACTCACCAATATTCATAGAAAATCTCCAGCTCCCTTGTTCATATAACCCATCATCTTTATACACTGCAACAAAATATGAGATCCAAAATTACTACATAAAGTCCCCTTTAAGTGTTTCTCCTTAATATAAACAAAGAATATAGCCGGGGCTGCCCTACAAGACACTCACCGTCAGAACGTCTTTCACTTGTGTTCACACTCAGCGCGGCCCGATAAATCCCGCTGGTGTTTGACTCTACACGAGCACCTTCCTTAAGAACTGTGGCTCGACCAATCCAACTTCATGCCCTATTATCGTATCCACCTATCAGCAAGTGGAGTTACAAGTCTATTTCCAAAACCATGTTATGCTCCCTCTGTGGTCCGCTCTCATAGTCTATTATCGTATCCACCTATCAGCAAGTGGAGTTACAAGTCTATTTCCAAAACCATGTTATGCTTCCTCTGTGGTCCGCTCTCATAGCCAGCCAATAGCATGCTCACTCTCCATTTAGTGATTGTCAAAGTATTGCGCCAATCAGCATTCTTCACGCTATGTTCCATCTCTGGTCTGTGACCTTCATTAAAAAAACTCCAATCTGTTGCAGCCAATCTCTGCTCCTGTTCTATCTCCAACCTACCCTCTATTTGAAACATTCTTAAAACCCCGGTACTGTCACCTCCTGCTTCTAAGGCGCGTTCTAATTAAATTTTACATTTGATCTCACACCAAAGAATCGGTCAAATAGACCTCGCTTTTGCGCGACGGTCAACTTGTCTACTTTCATATATCTACTACGATCATAGGTTTGCATTAACCATGAATGGCTCCTCACACAGTTGCACAGCGTCCGATCCTCATATAAAAACCCCCTGCTGTTCAAACAGGGTAATTACATTCTCCAAAATTGCTAGCCCTTGACTGTTCAGCACATGCATTACTAAGCGTGCCCTCGTTATTGAGTAAGACGTCCACAACGCTGTATCAATGTGTCGATCTGTACCAATATACGGACATCATTATTGCAACTTAGACACTAATGATTTCCATCATTCGAATAATAAAACCAACTTACAAAAATAAGACCCTTAGGTCAGAGTTACCCTCACTGTAATCAGCAGAGATATTTACCTGCCTTATTTATCCATTCATTTTTCCTAATAATCATTATTTTGAATATGTTCAACCATGTTGAATCCTCCTTAATTTACAAATCCTTACATTAACCTACTTGTTCTCCTCCCTTCATAACCAGAAATAATTCTTCTAGGCTACTAAAATATCATCCCCAGATCTCTGTTATTAACCACCTTCCACCAGACTACAGTCGTAATCTAGATCAACTTAGAGAAAGTAATGTAATTCATTGTCACTATTGAGTCCCTCTGTTACTGTCCTACATCTACTGATCCATTTCACCTCTTGCTGTCTCAGTACCCGTTCCCAGTCACCTCCCCTGATTTGCGGCATAATTCTTTGCAAACCGTGAAACCTGAAACTTGTTCTCTGTGCATGATTATTCTTCATGTGTTGGTATATTGGTGAACTCTCATCTTTATTAATCACTGCTCTCCTGTGTTCCTGTATTCTCAATTTCAAAATACGCTTAGTGCTTCCTATATACACTTTCGCACATTCGCACTGGAGTGCGTATATTACTCCAGTGCTATTGCAGTTTATGAATTCCCTGATGCTATATTTTTCTTAGTATTGAAACTAAATTCTTGAATACGATTAATGCCTATGTCACAAACATTACAGCTTCCACATGTAAAAACCCTTTCGGTTGACTGAGGAGCCAATTCGTCCCCTGTGTTCTCAATGGGTCCAAATAGTTCCTGGTGATCAGGTTACCTATGGTTGAACCTCTCCTATAAACCATCTTTGGTTTGTCTGAAATAACACCTAAGAGGCCAGGTACTCCTTTTAACAAATTCCAGTGTTTATGAAGAATTTTAAAAATCTTATTATGATGTTGACTAAATGTGGTAATGAATAAGACTTGATCTGGTGTCTGTTTTCTCTCCCTCTGGACCAAAGTAGCCTCCCTTTTAACCTGTTTGATTCTAAATCTGGCCAAAGCCAGGCTTTGATTAGAATATCCTCTTTTGCCCAATCTGCATTCCAATGCATCTAGTTTTAAATTGAAATCTGTCTCCCTACTACAGTTTCGGCGGATCCGTATCATTTCTCCATACGGAATCCCTTTTACTACAGAGGTTGGATGGGAGCTGTCAGCTCTTAAGATGGAGTTCGTGGCAGTCTTTTTGCGAAATAATTTGCTTTGAACTTGATTCTCTACAATGAATAATTCGACATCTAGAAACTCTATTTTTGTTTTGTGATGACACATTGTCAAGGTGACATTAAAGTCGTTATCATTAAGAAACTGCATATAATCTTCAAGTTCTAAATCCGTACCTTACCAGATTACCAGTACATCGTCTATAAAACGGCCCCAGAAGAGAATCTGGTCCATCCTTCTGGCGGCCCTTCTGCTCCAGGCATGCTCCCTCTCAAACCAACCCATAAAGAGGTTGGCGTAAGGAGGAGCAAACCTGGATCCCATGGCAGTCCCTCTTATTTGCTGAAACCACTCCCCTCAAATAAGAAAAAAATATTTTTCAGAATTAAGGCACTCATTTCTATAATCATTTTGGAATGCTCTAGGAGACTCGCACTTCTTTGTCCTAGATAATGGTTTAGGGCTTGTTCACCTTTATCATTGATGATGCATGTATAAAGTCCAACAACATCAAACGTCACAAAACTCAAACCATCTTCCCAATTCAAATCCTGTAATTTGTTTAACACATCCATAGTGTCCCTTATGTACGCTGGCAGATTTATTACCAAAGGCTTTAAAAACACATCGACAAATTCTGACATGTGCTCTGTAATGCTCCCTATACTGGAGACTATTGGTCTCCCTGGTGGGTTCTGTAATGATTTATGTATCTTAGGTAACACGTAAATAAATGATGCAACGGGTTGGGTGACTCTAAGATATTTAAATTCATTTTCGTCAATGAGTCCCTGCTCTCTCCATGAATATAACCTTTCATTTATCCTACTGCTAGCCTCCTTCATAGGGTTGGAATGCAATCTGAGGTAACATTCTGTGTCATTCAATTGTTGTTTGATCTCCAAACTATAATCTTCCCTGTTCATTAACACAATGTTGCCGCCCTTGTCGGCCTCACGTATTACTATGCTGGCATCATTTTTTAGACTATTTATAGCCTTCCATTCTTGCTTAGATAGATTCCCCATAGCTCTGGTCTTATTAGGTCTAGTGAGCGATTGGTCTTGAAATTTGTGCACATCCTCCATGACCTTATCTACAAGCACATCAATAGCTGCAAACTGCGACCCTTGGGGTACAAATTTTGAAGCAGGTTTCAATACACTGGAGCAGGAGTAATCAACTGGTATATTTAACAGAGAAGTGATATCTTGTTCACTATACACATCACCCTCGGTTAAAGACAAAAGCAGTCGTACATCTCAAATATGCGCTAATGAGGTCTCAGATTGTGTACTCTTAGTATTGACACTCTTGACTCTATCATATGTTGAAAAAAAACTTTTTAATTTTAGTTTTCTTACAAACTTAAACAGATCGATTTCAATATCAGTAAAATTACATGCTGTGCTAGGGCAGAAGGAAAGACCTCTTTGTAATACAGAAATTTCATGTACTGTCAACACTCTATGAGACAATTTAACAACTTTTAAATCCAAATCTTGTTTATTCCCTTGTTCCCTGTCGAACTCCAGGCCCTGTGAGCTATTTCCTCAATTTGTCCTGGCTGCGGGTTCCTATTCTTGTATTTTCTATGCCTCCGCTTGCCCCGCCTAATTGATTTACCACTTTTTTCTTGCCTCGTTTGATACGCTGGAGCTCCTCGGAAAAAGACGATGTTTTAGCTGGTCCTAGTCCCCCTGCGCTAGCTCCACCTCCATCCTCATTTGATGAACGGCTTGAGCTACTATAATTTACAGAGCTCAAATCTTCTGGTGTCTCAACTACTTCGGTGACTTTAGACTTAACAAATTCATCGAATCCTCTACCAAAGGTGAACACCCTTCCCTGTTCATAATCCCTCTCATCCCTTCTTATTTTACTTAACTTTTTCTCTTTAATTTGTAATTGATGTCTATTAATGACATCTTTTAATATGCCATAATTCTTTTCAGTTAATTCGGGTAAGTTCATATCTTTGATGTCTTTTTCCAATTCCAATATCTGGGTCTTAAGTTTTTCTACTTTTCTTTCCGCATTCTTTATTAATATATGCATCATGCAGAATGACGAGGAATGTAAGTTGTCCTCCCACTCTCTAAGCAAGTCCTCATCCAAATAATCATAAGTTGGAAAAATTAATATCCTCAAACCCCTGGGCACTCTTTTCTGATCTATATAATTCTTCAGGGTAACTCCGTCCCACCATTTTGATAATTCAGATTTTTTCGATCTTTCTAGTTTAAGAAATTTTGTTCTCAGGCTTCCACTCGAGGAATCCTTTTTGTATCTAGTGAGCTTTTTTTGCTTTGAGCAAAAAGCTCTACGTCTAATTTTTCACGATCATCCTCCATCATAATGTGTGATACAATCCACTCTATTTTATCAAATACAAGTGATATCCAGTACCTACGACTGTGCAACTGCGCCCTTAAAAAATACAAATTATCCAGTTTCAGCGGTAAGGGCTTAACACATCAGCGCACTAGTCAATTAATAGTTTAAATTGAGATGTATATTCCTATGATGTTGGTGCTCACTCTTGTGGTTCACCGCTCCACAACCACCCTTCCAGAAAACTAAACTATACAGAGAAGGAGCGCCACAAATATCAATTAATATCCCAATTAATTATTGAAGTCTTTCGAATAACAAGTCCTCAGCCAGTCCATTCAGTACAAAGTTCTTCTTCTTTATTGGTTAACAACAAACATTCTTTTCAAGTTGTTCAATTCTCTTTTATAGTCAGCCGATCAATTATTTTTTAAAGTCAGCCAACGCGTTTCGTCCTAAAAGGACATCATTAGGGCTGAAATAATAGAAATAAAACATATATCAAAAATTGTTTCTCCTTACATCTTCCAGATAGTCAGATTTCAAGTTTATCCTGTCCATAGTGCATGCTACTAAAAAATCTCTTAACCTGCCTATATCCATTCTATTATATTGATAGCATCATGATGGAGAAAAAATAATGAACATCAAAGTAAAACATTTGAAAACACATAAATATTTAAATTTCTCTTACAAAATCCATATCGACCGCTATGCTGCCCTATTCTGAAGACCATGACCATTAAGCAACAAAAAATACCAACTATTATTGACATTGCCTTAGTGCCCTTAATCCAAAACGGACATTCATTGTACTTCCTCCCTCTATGATAATTAACAATTTTGGTCTAAATATTAACCAGCTACATACCTCCAATTTGTAACTAGAATCCGTTGTTTGATTTTTCCTTTAAAAAACACCTTATATTGTTCAATCAAGTTATACTCCTGTCTGGACTGTAAAATTAAACAAACTGAGTAAGTAAATTTGAAAAAACATGCAAGCTCCTATTTAAGTTCGTTTATGGTCATATGAAATATCCCACCTTAATATCGACGTAGCAGGCCTGTAATGCTTGCTATTTCTTTCCACCTTTACTTGTCGGTGTATTAATTCTGGTCTGTGAACAAATTAAAAAGGGTGATGTTACTCCATCTAACCCTCACAAGTGGCTGTGATGGCACTGCAAACCTAGCATCTTCAGTTATACCTAGCGCTCGTTATTAATTCAGTTTTGACTCGTGCTTAAAACCCATTATATGCACGAACCAATCTTAAGGGACAAGTAATGTCTCCCTCTTTGCCTATAAAGTCTCCTCATTTATAGTTACTCCCTAAAAACATGAAACCGTCACTCACCAATATATGAATTCATTTGTATTTATTCTTAGTTCGATTTTGCTGGTCCAATGTCCTCTAGTATGTATTCTACAATCAAAATCCTAGTGTCAGTAAATAAACTGCACTTGAAGTCTCCCTAATTCCTATTCAGGACAAATTGAGGAAATAGCTCACAGGGTCTTGGAGTTCGACAGGGAACAAGGGAATAAACAAGATTTGGATTTAAAAGTTGTTAATTTGTCTCATAGAGTGTTGACAGTACATGAAATTTCTGTATTACAAAGAGGTCTTTCCTTCTGCCCTAGCACAGCATGTAATTTTACTGATATTGAAATCGATCTGTTTAAGTTTGTAAGAAAACTAAAATTAAAAAGTTTTTTTTCAACATATGATAGAGTCAAGAGTGTCAATACTAAGAGTACACAATCTGAGACCTCATTAGCACATATTCGAGATGTACGACTGCTTTTGTCTTTAACCGAGGGAGATGTGTATAGTGAATAAGATATCACTTCTCTGTTAAATATACCAGTTGATTACTCCTGCTCCAGTGGATTGAAACCTGCTTCAAAATTTGTACCCCAAGGGTCGCAGTTTGCAGCTATTGATGTGTTTGTAGATACGGTCATGGAGGATGTGCACAAATTTCAAGACCAATCGCACATAGACCTAATAAGACCAGGGCTATGGGGAATCTATCTAAGCAAGAATGGAAGGCTATAAATAGTCTAAAAAATGAGGCCAGCATAGTAATACGTGAGGCCGACAAGGGCGGCAACATTGTGTTAATGAACAGGGAAGATTATAGTTTGGAGATCAAACGACAATTGAATGACACAGAATGTTACCTCAGATTGCATTCCAACCCTATGAAGGAGGCTAGCAGTAGGATAAATGAAAGGTTATATTCATGGAGAGAGCAGGGACTCATTGACGAAAATGAATTTAAATATCTTAGAGTCACCCACCCCGTGGCATCATTTATTTACGTGTTACCTAAGATACATAAATCATTACAGAACCCACCAGGGAGACCAATAGTATCCAGTATAGGGAGCATTACAGAGCACATGTTAGAATTTGTTGATGTGTTTTTAAAGCCTTTGGTAATAAATCTGCCAGCGTACATAAGGGACACTATGGATGTGTTAAACAAATTACAGGATTTGAATTGGGAAGATGGTTTGAGTTTTGTGACGTTTGATGTTGTTGGACGTTATACATGCATCATCAATGATAAAGGTGAACAAGCACTAAACCATTATCTAGGACAAAGAAGTGCGAGTCTCCTAGAGCATTCCAAAATGATTATAGAAATGAGTGCCTTAATTCTGAAAAATAATTTTTTCTTATTTGAGGGGGAGTGGTTTCAGCAAATAAGAGGGACTGCCATGGAATCCAGGCTTGCTCTTTCTTACGCCAACCTCTTTATGGGTTGGTTTGAGTGGGAGCATGCCTGGAGCAGAAGGGCCGCCAGATGGATGGACCAGATTCTCTTCTGGGGCCGTTTTATAGACGATGTACTGGTTATCTGGAAAGGTACGGATTTAGAACTTGAAGATTATTTGCAGTTTCTTAATGATAACGACTTTAATGTCACCTTGACAATGTGTCATCACAAAACAAAAATAGAGTTTCTAGATGTCGAATTATTCATTGTAGAGAATCAAGTTCATTGCAAATTATTTCGCAAAAAGACTGCCACAAACTCTATCTTAAGAGCTGACAGCTCCCATCCAACCTCTGTAGTATAAGGGATTCCGTATGGAGAAATGATACGGATCCGCCGAAACTGTAGTAGGGAGACAGATTTCAATTTAGAACTAGATGCATTGGAATGCAGATTGGGCAAAAGAGGATATTCTAATCAAAGCCTGGCTTTGGCCAGATCTAGAATCAAACAGGTTAAAAGGGAGGCTACTTTGGTCCAGAGAGAGAGAAAACAGACACCAGATCAAGTCTTATTCATTAACACATTTAGTCAACATCATAATAAGATTATTAAAATTCTTCATAAACACTGGAATTTATTAAAAGGAGTACCTGGCCTCTTAGGTGTTATTTCAGACAAACCAAAGATGGTTTATAGGAGAGGTTCAACCATAGGTAACCTGATAACCAGGAACTATTTGGACCCATTGAGAACACAGGGGACGAATTGGCTCCCCAGTCAACCGTCAGGGTTTTTTACATGTGGAAGCTGTAATGTTTGTGACATAGGCATTAATCGTATTCAAGAATTTAGTTTCAATACTAAGAAAAAATATAGCATCAGGGAATTCATAAACTGCAATAGCACTGGAGTAATATACGCACTCCAGTGCGAATGTGCGAAAGTGTAAATAGGAAGCGCTAAGCGTATTTTGAAATTGAGAATAGAGGAACACAGGAGAGCAGTGATTAATAAAGATGAGAGTTCACCAATATACCAACACATGAAGAATAATCATGCACAGAGAACAAGTTTCAGGTTTCACGGTTTGCAAAGAATGATGCCGCAAATCAGGGGAGGTGACTGGGAACGAGTACTGAGACAGCAAGAGGCGAAATGAATCAGTAGATGTAGGACAGTAACAGAGGGACTCAATAGTGACAATGAATTACATTACTTTCTCTAAGTTGATCTAGATTACGACTGTAGTCTGGTGGAAGGTGGTTAATAACAGAGATCTGGGGATGATATTTTAGTAGCCTAGAAGCATTATTTCTGGTTATGAAGGGAGGAGAACAAGTAGGTGAATGTAAGGATTTGTAAATTAAGGAGGATTCAACATGGTTGAACATATTCAAAATAATGATTATTAGGAAAAATGAATGGATAAATAAGGCAGGTAAATATCTCTGCTGATTACAGTGAGGGTAACTCTGACCTACGGGTCTTGTTTTTGTAAGTTGGTTTTATTATTCGAATGATGGAAATCATTAGTGTCTAAGTTGCAATATTGACGTCCGTATATTGGTACAGATCGACACATTGATACAGCGTTGTGGACGTCTTACTCAATAACGAGGGCACGCTTAGTAATGCATGTTGTGCTGAACAGTCAAGGGCTAGCAATTTTGGAGAATGTAATTACCCTGTTTGAACTGCAGGGGTTTTTTATATGAGGATCGGACGCTGTGCAACTGTGTGAGGAGCCAGTCATGGTTAATGTAAACCTATGATCGTAGTAGATATATGAAAGTAGACAAGTTGACCGTCGCGCAAAAGCGAGGTCTAATTGACCGATTCTTTGGTGTGAGATCAAATGTAAAATTTAATTAGAACATGCCTTAGAAGCAGGAGGTGACAGTACCGGGGTTTTAAGAATGTTTCAATTAGAGGGTAGGTTGGAGATAGAACAGGAGCAGAGATTGGCTGCAACAGATTGGAGTTTTTTTAATGAAGGTCACAGACCAGAGAGGGAACATAGCGTGAAGAATGCTGATTGGCGCAATACTTTGACAAGCACTAAATGGAGAGTGAGCATGCTATTGGCTGGCTATGAGAGCGGACCACAGAGGAAGCATAACATGGTTTTGGAAATAGACTTGTAACTCAACTTGCTGATAGGTGGATACGATAATAGGCTATGAGAGCGGACCACAGAGGGAGCATAACATGGTTTTGGAAATAGACTTGTAACTCCACTTGCTGATAGGTGGATACGATAATAGGGCATGAAGTTGGATTGGTCGAGCCACAGTTCTTAAGGAAGGTGCTCGTGTAGAGTCAAACACCAGCGGGATTTATCGGGCCGTGCTGAGTGTGAACACAAGGGAAAGACGTTCTGACGGTGAGTGTCTTGTAGGGCAGCCCCGGCTATATTCTTTGTTTATATTAAGGAGAAACACTTAAAGGGGACTTTATGTAGTAATTTTGGATCTCATATTTTGTTGCAGTGTATAAAGATGATGGGTTATATGAACAAGGGAGCTGGAGATTTTCTATGAATATTGGTGAGTGGCGCATTTAAATTGAATAGGAATTAGGGAGACTTCAAGTGCAGTTTATTTACTGACACTAGGATTTTGAATGTAGAATACATACTAGAGGACATTGGACCAGCAAAATCGAACTAAGAATAAATACAAGTGAATTCATATATTGGTGAGTGACGGTTTCATATTTTTAGGGAGTAACTATAAATGAGGAGACTTTATAGGCAAAGAGGGAGACATTACTTGTCCCTTAAGATTGGTTCGTGCATATAATGGGTTTTAAGCACGAGTCAAAACTGAATTAATAACGAGCGCTAGGTTTAACTGAAGATGCTAGGTTTGCAGTGCCATCACAGCCACTTGTGAGGGTTAGATGGAGTAACATCACCCTTTTTAATTTGTTCACAGACCAGAATTAATACACCGACAAGTAAAGGTGGAAAGAAATAGCAAGCATTACAGGCCTGCTACGTCGATATTAAGGTGGGATATTTCATATGACCATAAACAAACTTAAATAGGAGCTTGCACGTTTTTTCAAATTTACTTACTCAGTTTGTTTAATTTTACAGTCCAGACAGGAGTATAACTTGATTGAACAATATAAGGTGTTTTTTAAAGGAAAAATCAAACAACGGATTCTAGTTACAAATTGGAGGTATGTAGCTGGTTAATATTTAGACCAAAATTGTTAATTATCATAGAGGGAGGAAGTACAATGAATGTCCGTTTTGGATTAAGGGCACTAAGGCAATGTCAATAATAGTTGGTATTTTTTGTTGCTTAATGGTCATGGTCTTCAGAATAGGGCAACATAGCGGTCGATATGGATTTTGTAAGAGAAATTTAAATATTTATGTGTTTTCAAATGTTTTACTTTGATGTTCGTTATTTTTTCTCCATCATGATGCTATCAATATAATAGAATGGATATAGGCAGGTTAAGAGATTTTTTAGTAGCATGTACTATGGACAGGATAAACTTGAAATCTGACTATCTGGAAGATGTAAGGAGAAACAATTTTTGATATATGTTTTATTTCTATTATTTCAGCCCTGATGATGTCCTTTTAGGACGAAACGCGTTGGCTGACTTAAAAAAAAAATTGATCGGCTGACTATAAAAGAGAATTGAACAACTTGAAAAGAATGTTTGTTGTTAACCAATAAAGAAGAAGAACTTTGTACTGAATGGACTGGCTGAGGACTTGTTATTCGAAAGACTTCAATAATTAATTGGGATATTAATTGATATTTGTGGCGCTCCTTCTCTGTATAGTTTACTGTTCCTAACTTAGGATTTTGTAGGTTTGTCTGTGTGTTTCATGTTGGCGATGATTCAGCTATGTTATAAATGTAGGGCCTCATCAGAATCAAATGATAAGGGGACATCCTTATTACGTAGCCTTCGCTATAATCACAAAACAATATAAATCACTCCCGTGTGAAACACTGATTGGTGCGATGAGAATATAAAAATACTCAATCAGGGACCCAGTTTGGATATCCCTGAGTGTATATAGAGGGCGTGGGACTTCCAATAAGTAAGGTTGGTGTGAAGACCCGAGGACGAGTCCTTTTTCGTGTAAGGGAAACTTACCGCTTGTTCCCTGGAGGTTGGAATTGCAATGGATATTCCGCTATGGCGAGTTGCTCAGAGTGATCAGCCGGGAACATGAAACTAGTTGTCTGTGTTTGGTGGAACAAGATTGGTTCTTCTCAGTTCCTAATGAATGCCACACACCACTGATTCTACTTACCTATACCCTCTTGCTTCTGAGGCACAGTCAGGCTTACCTTGACTTTCCAATATTGACATTTTATTTTTGTACTCCACAGGCCATCTGGAATCCTTGCATTTGCTTTTATATTCCCTCAAATTCAGCTGGTGGCTTCCTCCTGTCTTCGCTTTCTTCCCCTGCCTTTTTAGTAACCTTTCTCTTGCCCCTCTTTTACATGTCTTTTGTTAACCGAAGATTATTGGTACTGAATAGAGGAAAACAGGCATAAGCATACTATTCACACACTATGTAGGTTGACAGAAGGCTTTACTGACCAAACAGTCCATAATACAGGTACAAACTAGAGATGGGTATCATGGACCCCAACAAAGGATGCTTGTCACACAATATTCCATGATGCTATAAGTCATGACAGCAAAGCATGGTAGGATACATACCACCATATATCCTTGCCATTCCCTTCCACCACGTCATTGTTTGTTTTTCCAATCCTTTCTGAGCCATATCCCAAACTACATTATGAAGCAAAATATTTTATATAGCATTGAATGGTTTACTACTTATTTGGTCCATTATATCTTTCAAAGTGATACTTTTGATTAGCAGATAAAATAGAGATAACACAAAATTAGTGATATATTGCTTTTGTAACTTGTGTAAAATAATGTAATGGCTACTTAGAAGAGGCATCTAAATATGTGTGTTATGTTTGTTTCTGCCTAGGTCCGAAAGTACTCCCGGCTCCTGGCGAGGATGGCAGAGACCACCTCCTAGTTGAAGGGGAAGGAGTGGCTGCTGGGATCAGTGGTGAGTCACTTTCCTTTTTCAATGACTCCTATTGCATTTGGTAAGGTAATCCTCCCTTTCTTCCAAGCTCACTTAGCAATCATTTTATAAATTATCCAGCCTACTATGTTGATGTCATCCTCCCTACCATTATGTTAGATGTAAAGGGGCGGTGGCCAGTGACTTATCACCTATAACTTACCCTATTCTTCCTGTCCCACCCAGCCCATAATTTGCAATCCCATCTCATTAAATGCCACATTTTCTCCTGCAGTTGCTTCCTAAGTGACTATTTTTCTTTTTCATTATTGTTTCATCTTCTACCATCCATTAACCATGCAACTAAGCCTAATAGTATATGACACCCAACCAGTCCATAGCCAAACATAAATAGACCTAGCCCAAGGCCTTCTCTTTATCTTACCCAACCTTACCCTACACTGTCACCTACTTGCCCCATTGCCAATGGAAAAAGTATTTGTAGAGAATTATTTTGGGTTGAGGGTATATTGTGAAACTCAGTCTGGAGTTGTACTCAGGGAGGGACTCAGGATGGATTAGGAAGAATAATATCAGGGCTATTGGAATTTAGGATGACACACCACTAGCTGTCCCAAAAGAAAACATGCAGCCCCTCCAGGATATCTCCATCAATGTTGCATGTTACAGTGAGTCAAGTAATTTATGCAGCATTAATTAAAGGTTCCCTATTCATCAATGGCAATATCTACTTATATTTAGATGCTCATTCATTAATTAACACACATTAAGCATGTGTTGCAGGTTTCACCCCATGGAATGAATTGATTTTACTTGTTATCCTTTTTAGTACAAATATCTACTTTTCATTATGGTGAAGATCAATGATCATGGATTGAATCCATGCACTGATAATGCATTGTGGGAAGTATGTATTGTAAAATGTGCCCTCTGCTCTGACAAAGAAAGAATTGCATCTAAAATAATTCCAATGGATCTAGCAGAAAAACAATATTGTGGCTACTGTACAATGGCGTGTGTACTACAATTTATGTTCAAAGACATTTAGGGTATGCTGGGTTTTGGTGAAGGGGAGGTACTTTGGTGGGAGGAGAGGGTTAGACCTTTATACATTGAATTTTTGTTTAATTAAATCAATGGGCTCTTGTTTATCATAAGTGTATGTCTTTACATTAGTTAGTGTAGCATCACACACAGTTAAAGAGTAAGTGCTACCAACACAGTAATGAAAGAGGTTGTTTTTATCCACAACTGTCCCATCGCAAATAAATTGTCCCTCTGTGTCCATCACCTTCCTCTTTTAAGTTTTCAATATTTCCCTACCCGATATCTCTTTCCATGTGTTGTTAACTATTCTACTTACTTTACCGCATCCAGTTCAGAGAACCCTTGCAAACAGTGTTGTAAAATACAATATGAATAACCTCACCATACACACAACCTTTCCACATGTGTTCGATGAGACTGAGCAGCACCCACCCTCTCAGTGTCAGTAATAACTACTACTTCCCTTTCCCTACCCTCTGTAACTACTAGTGGCTGCTAATGTGGTCAGACAACAAAAGCAACAATCCCTCTTTCCTGACAGTTTATTTTCTTACCTGAGTAGATAAAGCAATATCTGCTACCTCTCCTATAAAAGCACATATAAAATACAAATCAGTTAAAAACATTAAAATACCTCTAGGACAATATTGATTGATCATTTCCACCAAATGCAATATATATCAATGATTGTAGAACATACCTTAGATAAAGTGACTAAGTGCACAGATAATTTAAAAACAAACAGTGCAATTGATTAACAAAGAAAAAAAGCTAAAACACTGTTAAAAGAAAACTGAAAGTAACATTTTAAAAATACCTTCTAATTCTACACTATTTCCCAGCTAGTCTCCTGTAAACAGTATCACAAATCACATAAGTTTGGAGTAGCTGGAAATACTCCAATGCCTTTTTACATTTCCTGATATTTAGGTTCCACAAAGAAGGTCTCAATAAACAAATTCTCTGCTTTTTGTATAGTTCACAAAAGAAAGACAAGTGCAGTTGGTATTGGAGCGCTATAGAGTTACAAGTATATATTACCAAATTGTTCTCGGAATACACATTAGAGGGGCAGAAGACTAATCAAATCAGGTAAAATCTCTGCTGGTGTGGCACCTTAAGCAGGTATGTATGAATACCTGACATTGTGCATAGTGGGAGATATATCATGAACATCTTCCTCGATTCGACCTCGAGTCTCTTGACATCTAGTAATCCTAAAAATTCAGTTTTAACCATGGATTTAACTAATGGGTCTATACATGTTGGATTCTCAAACAAGTCCAACCTACTAATTCCTTGAAGACCCTCTTTCACATACATGAGACAATTAATTTTATGGGCCAGTGAGAGATTTAGACAGTCTGTGATCACTATGTGTGTTAGTGCTGGTTCTGGTCTATTCCAGATTGATAACCATAACAGAATAGGTGCCAATTGTACTGCATCTTCAATATAAGATAATCCCACTTCCTCATGCACTATTACTGAAGGGACTCTTCAGGGTAATGACGAAAGTCTCCTAAAAAAGGTTTTTACTAATTTGCAGTTGTGTACACCCAGTGTACCCCCAAACCCCTGCTCCAAAGGTGGCAATCGATATGGGTCTAGCTTTATATATCATAATAGCAACATCTAGGGGCATAACCCCTAACTTTGCAGAAAATTTAAAAAGAGAAACAGGCTTGGTCAAACTATGTAAGCCTCACTTTCTTCAGGTGCTTCCAGGTGCTTGAATATTCACAAGGAACTCCGGGATAGGTGAATGTGGGAACACACTTAAGAGTGGTGCCATCAATATGAAAGAGAGTTAGCCTACTCTGAGGGAGGCCGCACACCATGGCAAATGATTTTGCTTTATACATAGGAAGGCCCGTTTTAGACATAAAAGCCACAAAGCTATCAAGAAGCCCTTGAAAATCCCTCCCCGTTCTGGCCAGGAGCACACAATCATCTGCGTACATGAGTACAGGTAGCTGATGAACCCCAATCTTAAGAGGGTCAGCTGCTGCACTAATCAGACAATCACCTATGCCATTAATATATTAACTCAATTGAGGGTTTTTCAAAGGACTGACCTAATACTAGAGGTGGGTGACCAGCAGCGCTAACTGGGACAACATCACAAGGATTGCAGCTGGACATGGTAAATGACCCTGGTGAGGTGAACTAGTGCATCACAGTCACCAACTAAACAAAAAGAAAATAGATTGAGTGGAAAATTCAAGACTGAGACTACCATGATAAAACAACAATTAGCAACATAGTGTTCAGTTACTTACTAATGTAAGCATTATTTATGAATGCCTCAAGTCTCAGCAGGAGTCAGGACATATGTTGATGGTAGAGATTAGCACACACCTCATCTGATCACACAACCTGGAGGAAGCTGGTTAGGGGTTTTCATAAATGGATGGGTAAGAGGAATTAGGGAAAGCACAACATTCATCAAGTTGATGAGCTCATCACATTTGTGGTGGAAGGAAAATATTCAACATGACTTACTAGCAGCACCAGCAGCAATGGCAGGTGTGAAGGCTGCTTTGGTCCTGCAGGGCAAATTGGGGTCAGTGATGGTGGACTGTCCTGAAACAAAGTAAAAATATAGAAGGTACTCTTAAAAAAGAGGGTTATTTTAGAGGCAAAAAAATGTAGAGCCTTACTAAGCAATCCTTTACTTCATTTCTGTTCAACCCTAAACACAAAATAGTAAATTGCATCTCCACCTTGCTTTATACAGTTTTGAAATTATGAAACTCTGAAAGTTATGGACAAAGTCAGACTCCCTTCATGTACTGTATCGCTCAGAGATGGGGCATAGATATGTACAAGAGGGTTGAGGGGAAGGTTTCTGTGACCGTAACAGTGGGTGGAGAATAATGTAAAGGCTACAGACAGGAGGAAGGCAGAAGTGAAAGCAGGAAATAAATAGGAAGCACAAAGAAATATGTGGGAATAATAAACATTAAAGGAGACCAAGAGAGGTTGGGAAATTGAAACATACAGAATGATGAAAATAAGCAATAGGTGGAAATAGATAAAGTAAATAATAAGTTAAAAAGATTACTTGCCAGCAGCAACAGGAACACTATCTGTGGCCGGGTATCACCAGCTCCATTGACTGCTTCTGGGTCCCAGCTATGATGCTGGCAGCTTTTGGTTCTTCGAAAGGAAGAAAGATAAAAGGGACAATGTAGTAGTTTCTGCAAAAGGACATTCAAGCATTCTACTGTCTGACTAACCAATCCTATTCCATACAAAACAGGTATATTTGCTACACATTGTTTGCTTCCTACAATTATATAACTACTCCAGTCATAGAATTTTTCCATTGATGGGCTAAGTCAGTCTTCCTTCATGTATTGCACCTCATGGAGATGGAAACTGTGTTAATAACATAAAGTCATAGAGGATGCCAACCAACAACCCTGATATCAGGCTATCCTTGTAACTAACATCCATTAAAGCCCAATTATGCACCTGGCTCACCCTGGAACACAATACAGGTTGCATTGAATGAGTGACTGGATGTTTACTCCACATCCCTCTAAGTCCTTTAGTACTACACCCTCCCTATCAGGCTGGCACAGTGGCAATATGCCCAACTACTCTGTGGATCACATGCACAGTTCACAGTTATGCCCACTCCTTTGAAATAAAGACAGTGGATGCAGGCACGCTCTGGTGCAAAAATGTAATTTATTTAAGTGGAACACATCAACATTAATAACCCCAGAAATGAGCCTTGTCTGCTGTTAACATGGGTCAAATTTATCAAAATGTCACTCAACACAGCAAGACAGCTTGCTGCACTGTGTGACAGGGAGAGAGAAAGAGCACGTCATTTTGACTAAGATATTATACACAATGTGTTACTGAGTGCTGCCTAGCGTCAAAGCAGACACCCTTGTGCCATGGTGTATGGACACCTGCTTTATGGGCAGGATTGTTTTGTGCAGGAAGGGACACTTTTTAAAAAGTTTAGCGGCCCCAAGGGATGGGTTGCCTGGGCCTTTATAGGCTTGGGGAGGGAGGCTGCAGAGCCCCCCTCTACTCTAAAAATACATCGGGCCCTTGGGGATGGGGTTCCCAAGGCAGAAAACTGCCTGACGAGGGGAGTGTGTGCCCTTCTCCCCCTGAACAATGCATCCGGCCCTGGGGGATAGGGTCCCCAGGGTTTAAATCAGCCTGGGGAGGGGACTGCATGCCCCCTCCCCTGAAAAAAGATGTTGGTTCCCAGGTGATGGGGTGCCCAGGGCCAAAATCGTTCCGGACATGGGGGACTCATGTCCCCTCACCATAAAAAAGATGTCAGGCCCTGAGGAATAGGACCCCGGGGCCAAAATCGGCCTTGAGGCCACACATGCCCCCTTCCCCAAAACTTTGGGGTATATTCACAAGAACGTGTGCTAAACATCTCCAAAAAATGTTAACGCAACTTTACATATCGCAGCCCATCGCGGGAAAATAACCCCGTGTTAACATGGAATTCACAACACAGCGGTACCATGCGATAGTCTCCCGAAAATGCGGACAATGTCCGTGATACAACCACCTCGACGGAGATAAAAACACAAACCCCAACACCAAAAAACATGCGATGAGCCCATTCGCGAGGAGGAAAGCAGCGATAAGCAGCGCAAGGCCCGCGACACATGTACGGCATGCGGGAATTAGCACAACAAAAGCAGGAAAAAGAAAGACAAACCAAACAGAAAACAGCGAAGCACAATGGAGGCAGTCGGAGCTAGCACACAACCCCACAAGCACCATTGGCAACAAAACATTAGACATGGCAGGCCATCGTGGACAAGGTGAATGCAGCCGGAGAGCGGAGGAGGACAATGGCAGAAAACCAGAAGAGCTGGATTGATGCTAAACGCACAAACAAGCACAAACACGCCAACAACCAGAAGGCAGCAATGCAAACCGGAGGTGGGAGCCCAGCGCCACACCAGGAGCTGGATGACATGGAGGAAATGGTGTCCGCCACATAAGTCTGGAGATGGTGGCAGGAGTCGGGGACCGGAAACTGCTCAAAATCAACAGACACAACAGCAACAGGGAGAGGAACGACCAGGGACTGGGGGGACGGGGGGAGATGGGCACAATGGCACACATGCACAATTAAGCACAGCACAACTGCAGACAAACCATGCCCAAGAGGAACAACACCAACGAAGAGCACAAGTCACACAAGTCGGCAATATCACACCACTGAACAAGCACAGAAGTGAAAACCACACTGCCTGAAAGGGAGAAGGGTGAGCCAAATCAGAGCCTAAGGACCATCTCACACACAATGCAGCACACACACATAGGAAGCAGAGCACCCCAACATCCAACACAATGTGGTGAAAACACCAACATCTGCACAACCGAACACAGGACAAAAGTGCACCCGCTTGTGGCCGGGAAATGGCCATACGCATCTGGCAAAGCACGAAACAGGGACATGATAATGCACAAGTACCAACCCACAGCCCTGATGGGGCAGCAATGCATGTAAGGCAGGGACCCAGATAGGTCGTGACACACACATTGGCATACAAATAAACACTCAACACAGTTGGAGACAAGTGAACGTGTGGAAACTTTATCAACAATTGCATGTCAGTACGGCCAAGGGAAGTGCCACGACATGCAGACCAATGCAGCAGCATGTCTGAATGAGGAACGTTGGAAAGCGCCCATGTCCACCCCGGGGGAGTCCATCACAAACACAAGTCATTGCCAACCCGCGTATGTTGTCCACGCATAGATCAGGAGTCCAGGCCAATGCAGCAATGTCCACTGTCTCCTAGGGACATGGACCAGATCCCCAACACGTTCAATGGGTCACATGTAGTCCTGGCTCCAGGTACCTTGTCACTCGTCTATGAACGCGAGTGCAGCAGCGTAGGCCAACATTTCCAATGCGAGATCGTTGTCCACCACATCTGACATGTCGGCGACGTAACCCATCAGCTGTCCCGGACAGATGTGCTCACTCCAACCCCTGGCCCCAATATGCACGAAAGCCCAATCAGGGAGCGGCTCAATGTGGTCACTGCACACGATGACTCCTGCAATCTCCCAGGTCCAGTTCCCAGCATGCATGCCAAACATCCAGGCATGCCATAAACAGGCATCACGGTGACACTCCTGGTTGTGGTCCAACAGGGGGCGCACACACACGTCGAGATCCAGGTCAGTTACCGTAACGTTGGAGAGGCAGACATCCATGGACCACTCGAATATGCACGAGCAACAGTGCAACACAGGCTGAATGCAGGTGACGTTGGCAATGCGGAAGCTCAGCCTGTAACTGATCCGCAGCACTGCCAATGGCAGTGCCCCCAGTACATGCAGCAGACGTGCACGGTTCAGGTCCACGTGACTGGTGTAGAGCATGTGTCCGGGATTGTCTGCCATTGCGTCAGTGGCTCTGCTTGAAGCGGCACTGTGAGGACCTGCGCCAGTCCTGTGGATGAAACGCCACAGCTCGGAGCAATGAGCAGTGTCTGTGTGCAACGGGTGCAGGCCTGGGGTGAGGTGGGAGTACGAGTGAAGGCCATTTCACGCACGCAAACTACGACCAAGGACTTCTGCGTGTGGGATGTATACACGTTGGCCTCACGTCTGGCAGTGCGTAGTGTGGGAGTCGCCTGGTAATGCTATCCTATCTGTCAGGGGGTGCTGGGCACATGCAAGTCACATCTAGGAGCTGCAGATATGCTACCGCCCGATAGTGCAGACAAAGGACCATTCATCCCTACAGTAACTTCACCAGCTGCATGCATACAGGAGATGCACAGAGGCCTATTGTGGGTGGGGTGGGATGTCTGCGACCCAGGGAATCATGGATGACATGCCTAGCACGTGGCACAGGAGCGGAATCACTGTGTCACGTTGCCTCACAGCTGCTCCTCCCTCCCACGAGCCTCCAAACATGTGTGCGCTGCATGGTTGTATCACGTGCACTCCTACGGCACACCATTGTCATGCCTGTCCGCGCATGTCCAGCGGCATGCCAACAACACCTGTAAGCTGGCCATTGAGGGTGTGCGGCCACGTGAGTGTAGGCCAATGGTCTGGACAGGGCGGACACAGGTGTACAGTCCATGGCTGGCTGTGACCGCGCCGCGATTGGGGCCAGACACCTGACTCATGCAGCCACAGGATTGATACACATAACACTTGGCATGCATGTGCCAAGACCCCGAGCGAGCTTGCGCTCCTACATTTCCCGTACGTGCCGGCCCGCCCTCCGGGTGTATGCTACATTGCAACATCGACTACTGTGGCCCTGGTGGCGACAACACCCCAACACAAGGACACACTTACCTCACTTCCTGTTCAAGGCCAGACCAGAGCCACGCCCTGATCCCCCTGCCGAATCAGCACACCCCTGCACTGACCTGACGTACGCCGGACCAGCACCCGCCGCTTGTGCATGCAGGGGGGGGCAGGTGAAGCTACATATCCAAGGTCTCAGCCACTGCTGAGGTGACATGGTATCCTCCGCTGCAGACAGCACACTGATGTTGCAGGGCTCTGGCCCATCATGCTGACATAATGACCACACGGACACACTTGCTTAGATGTTGGGAATGGTCACGGGCACGTGCGCCCGGCCACTTTTATTAGCAGGCTCACATGTCGAGTGACACCTGTGTTGGATGTTTGTGGGGTGTGTGTACACCAGCCGTCATGGAGTGCCTGGTGCAGTCAAAAAAAAACAACAGTGTACATCGTAAAGGACACAACCATTCAACCGTAAAGGACCCATGACCTGAGCTGCACAGAGTTAGTGGCCCCGGATGCACAGCGTCCTGCACGGGCCTACCGCCACGGGCCGCTGACTTGCGGTGCACTGGGGCAGGGTCACGAGAGCAGAGCAGGTTCCCGCAGATGACTAGGGGGGTTGTCGCGGAGTGTCTCGGTGGACAGTGGAAGGTGTACCCCCAGGGCATGATGCCGAGGGCAGAACCACGCTGAAACAGTCACCATGGTGGAAATGAGTGGAGCAAACACATGTCAGACACCAAGTGCATCCCAGCCAGATGATGATGCAGACAACCCCCAGGCCATGGACTCAGACGCCACCAAAGTTCAAGCAGAGAGTGCCCATGAGTCATTGCGCACAGAGTTAGTGGCACCAGTGCTGATAGGGGATGCCGCCTGCGATGAGGCATGTTCAATGGTGTGGACTCCTCCATATCTTACCCAGGACACAGTTCCACATGTGTGGCCTACAGGACCGCAGTGTAGGCCTGAGGCAGCGGCCAGCAGGAGCCATTCACCGAGTGTCGCCGGCTTTGGTTGGATGGTCCCACCGGCCTGCGTAGTTCAGGTTCAGTGGCACCACGGGACGCGGACTTGCGTTGCACAGGGTTAGTGGCACCAGGTCAGTTAATGCTAGTGTTCGGTCACCTCCGTAACGAGGATCCGGCTTTCATCCGGACTGAACCACATCTTCCTCCTACTCCTCTCCGTGCATTCACTGGTATGGACTCTGCCATCCATGAATCACGACTGGGTGCTGGATGTGGGGCCTACTAGTCCGCAGTGTAGGCCGGGGGCAGCGGTCAGCACGGGCCCACAGAGACGTGTTGTGTGCTTGTGATGCATTTGTTTGCTTCACTGATAGCAGGGAGTTTAGTGATATCACCCCTGCAGTAGACATCTGGTCACTGCCATTCATGACTCAGGACACAGTTCCACATGTGGGACCCACTGGTCCGCTGTGTAGGCCTGTGCCCTCATCCACTTGGCGCCGGCTTGCGTTGAACAGGGTTAGTGGCACCATGTGTCGCCGGCTTGCGTTGAACAGGGTTAGTGGCACCACGTGTCGCCGGCTTGCGTTGAACAGGGTTAGTGGCACCCCGTGTCGCCGGCCTGCGATATGGAATTATGCCTCACTGATCGAAGAGAGTCTGGTGCTGTGGCCACTGCCACGGACTTGGGGTCACTGCCATTCATGACTCAGGACACAGTTCCACACGTGGGACCCACTGGGCCAAGGAGGACGCCGGTGGAGTATGTAAATGTAAAAGGAGTACTGTGGGCCTGCGCCGTGGAGGCCAGCGATGGTCTGCGGAGGCTGCAAAGGTCGCGGGCCTGGGGCCTGGGGCCTGGAGCTTGAACGGCACGTGGTGGGCCCTCTTTTACACATGCCGGTGTCGGCAGGTGAGCGGAGCCTCGTTGGTGCACTGGGGCAGGCATGACGGGTCTGGGGCCCAGCGGCCCAGGTTGCAGCAGGCGCACAGGGACGCAAGCCCTGCTGCGCTCGGCGCAGGACTCGTGGCGGACTGAGAGGCGCTGCACTGGCAGACGCGTTGTCCATCACGAATGAGAACCACGCCCAGTGCGACAGGCTTTTTGTTCACACCCCTACGCAGGCCTGGCGTATGCAGGTCCAACCCACTCCGCCCGTGCATGCAGGGGGGGACGTAATGTGTGACATTTCTGCGTTCTGCCCCACAGCCTGTGGGGACATGGTAGCGTCCACTGGCCACTACACTCCATGCACCAGCAGTTGATCTCCACATGGCAATTTCCGTGATTTGCACGCTGTGGTCTGTCCGGCATCTCCACGCCACATCTGGCATTGGGTAGGTTCCCATTCCTTAGACACTTGTCGCTCTCGCACATGCCTGCTCCATGCCTCTCCTCACATCCTGCTATTGTGTGTCTGTGATGCCATGCCGTGGCTGGGTTGTGTGCATGGCAAAGCCAAGTTCCTAATGGAGTCGTGTTGTCATGTCTGGTCGGTTGGCATGTTGTGTGGCATGTTGAATGTAGTTGTGCTGCATGCCCATTGCCAGTGTCGTGAGTTGCATGACTGTGGGCTGGAGGTGTGTGATGTGTTCATTTGGTACTTACCAACGAGCACTGCATTGCCATGGGTGCCATCCTGGGAGTGCTGGGTGATGATGTGACTGTCAGGAGATGTGTGAATCAGGCACTCTGCCTGGGGAGTTGGCCACAACATTGTTGAGGGGTCCCGGGCGGTCCATTATTGCCTGCACATTCATAGGATGCGTGTGCTTTCTGTTGTGGTAGTTGGGTGCAGTGTCGGCAGGGGGCACGAGGGGTACATGTGTGCAGTTGGCCCCGACACGTGAGGGAATCCAGCTATGGCGTAGGGGCCTTGCTTGGTCTCCAGCTGCTCCTGCGCAGTGTGGGTGAAGTGGAGGGGCTGGGGTACCAGGCTGATGTTGGCATCCAGGACAGGTGTGATGACCTTGGATGGGGCTGGCTGTGTGACTCCTCCGACTCTGGCAGTTGTGGTTTGGCTGGTACCAGAGGCCGACATGTGCTGCGCAGCCGGCAGCTTTGTCTGCGGAGGGATGTTGGTTGTCCGCTGGGTTGGTACCATCAGCAGGTGGGGGATGTGGGTCAGGATGCGGGGGTTGGTTGTCCTTTTGGGCCTGTAGTGGGAAATGTCCTCCTCTGGCGTTGGGTCTGGGCGGCAGGTGCATTTCAGGTGGGTCCGATGTCTTTGTGTACGCTGCCTCTGTGGTGTTCCCGGGGCGGGACGGGTCCTGGGGGTGGTGGCGGGCCTGGGGGTGGTTGCGGTGGGTGTTGTGTACCTCATGGGTCTCGGAGCTGCATGATCATTGTCTCCATGGCATCTGTGGGTCTTCCGTTGTGGCTCTGTGCTGGGCTCCCTTTCGTACTGCAGGTAGTCGTCCTGCTTAACACCAGCAGAAGGCAGGTGTTTTATCCCTGCTGCTACCGCGGCTTATCGCCTGTTTTTGGTTCGCATCGCAGATCTGGCAGTTCGTTGTGAAAGTGGTGTTGTGGTGTTTTCGTGTGTTTTTGCACGGGAATGCCTTCTCTGCATCTCATTAGGGTTAGTTGGTGGTGTCACCCGTGGGGGTAAATGTTGAGGCAGTTATCGCGGGAATACTTGCGTTGTCTGCAGTTTGCACCCGCTTGTGAATGGGGTGTTAAATCTGTCACCACTTTTGTTGCGTTAAGTTGCCGATAACTCAGAGATTTGTCCTTGTGAATATCCCCCTCTATGTCTCATCCCCCCTGGGCCCCCGACCACCCCGGGTGTTTTTAAAAAACAAGCATGTGTACCGAGCTTATTTTTTTATTTTTCCACAGATTTGAGGATCCTATCCTGTCCTGAAAGCACACCTGTACTGATATCTAGATCCCTAATGCTGATTTTTGTTGTCGTAGGCAAGCACAGATCATGCATGTGTGCCATGACATAGGCCTGTCTCACAGATGGTGGTCGTGTTGGACTGGGAGGGGTGCCAAAAGCACTACCCTCACAGTGGTGGAAGTTTACTGCCTTCACCAAGAGTTAAGCAGCATAAGCGTGGTGGTGACAGCATACCCTGTAGTGATCAGTAGAAGTGAACAGGTCCATTTTACCCTCTGTAACTGGAGTGAGGCCTACAGACTCACTCACCTTTTAAAGTTCTGCTACTGTGTGCTTAACTCGTCCTTGGCCTACATGAGGTTGGAGTGAAGTGCTGTGAAAAGCAGAAGGTGTATTTGCTCTGGGTGTATGTGCACATGGGGAGGGTGCCATATAGGGACAATGCAGTACTGAGCTATGCTGGAGGTACATGGGCCCGAAAGTGGCGTTGTACCTGAAGGATGTAGTGCTGTGCAGTGCATGCAGAATAAGTGCATGTGCTGGGTATATGTGTACCACCAATGAGTGGTACAAAACATGATGTTTGCAGGGCGTGCAGGATAAATGCGTGTGCTGAGTGGATGTGTACCCAGTAGTGGTGCAATACATGAGGAGTGCAGTGGGTGTAGGATGAGGGCATCTGCTGGATGTATGTGTGCCTGTAAGTTGTACAGTACATAAAGAATACAGTGTTGAGCATTGCACACATGGTAAATGCAAGTGATGGATGCATGTGCGCCTCTGAATGGTACAGTACTTGTAGAATACAGTACTGTACAGTGCGTGCATGCTGTATACATGCACTGGGTGAATATGTGACTGTGAATGGTACAATAAATGGAGGTTCCTGGGTTCCATTTTGGGAGACCAAGTCCTGCATGGCGAAACATGGAGAGGAGGTAATTGGATCCCCCCAGAGAGATTTGTGGATTGCTAAATTGCTGTATGTTGAATGGGACGCACACTGGGTAGTGGGGGTGAGGTCTTCCCTTGACACTACAAGGAGTGGTCTTTGATTAAGTAAGAGGTCTCAAGGATGGGGCCTTGGCACATCTCAGGAAGGAGATGGGGCTGATAAGACAACCATAAAGAATAGATCTGGTAACCCTGGGCTAACCTTTTGATGCACATATCACTGTGGCTGACATCCAGGTGTGACCTCAAGTTACTCCTATGGCCTGTGTTGTGGGACTTACAGCTTTGGATGCATGCCCGCTGTGAAAGACTGCTTTTCAAAAGGAAGAGGGAACAGAGGGGCATACACTTGAAAGACTCAGAACACCAACACACAACCTCAAAGAAAATGAATTTTCAAATGTAGCAACCCGATTTTGCAAGTCAGTAACCTATCACCCACTCGTAAAATAGGGTTTGCCAGTTGCTCTTAGGAAGGAGGGTGTCAAGGTCGTCCCTTCCTAATAGCAAGTCACACTGGTATGTAGGAATGATTTGCAACCATGAATGCGTCGCAAAGCATTCGCAGTAAACCACCAATTTCAAATTGGTGGTAAGCCATTCGCAAATGGGAAGTGGTTCCAAAGGGACCCCTTCCCCTTTGTGAATTGGCGGTGCCAACATTTTTGCAGAGCTGGCAATGGTCCCAAGAAAAATTTCATTTTTATTTTTAAAAAGCATCCCTTTTTTTTTCTTTAAGGAAAACGGGCTGCATTTAAAAAAAAACTGATATATTTGAAAAACAGTCACAGACATGGTGGGCTGCTGATCCCAACAGGCCACCATCCCGGTAAGTGCGGGCCATGCCCAATGGGTCGCAAATTGCGACCTGCCTAATCGCAAACAGTGTCTCCGATTTTGCGATTTGCACCTTGCGAGTCGAAAAAAATCGTGATTTGCATGTTCCAAACCCTGATGGTCGAACATCTGGCCCTTAGACCCTAAATCACATTTGGTGTCTGGAAATGGACTATAAGAAGGAGAGGTTGGGACCCCAAAAAATGTCATGAATCAAGCAGCCAGATGGCTGTACGAGGAAGGAAAGTTCTGCAAGACTCATGCCTCTGATCAGGACTGGGCCGAAACGCTTACTAGTCTCCCTGCTGAGTAAGGGGACACCACTCAGGAAATCCAAGACCATATGCCCTGGAGCCTGAGTGCCTTCCGGCTTGCCAAGACCAGTTTTCCCTGTGAGGAACAGGAGAGCATTGGAGGGAGCAAGATCCAGTGGGGTTCTGTGTTGAGTGGACCCCCTATGCGAGGTGTGGGGAAATGGCTGCTGCACCGATCGGGTGGTTGCCCATGCAACAAGGGCCCAAGTCTTGCAAGTTATCAGTAGTGGTGCAGCGACCCTGTATGCTATAAGGGGCCATTGAGGTGAAAGACTGCCGTAAGGGCCAAAGCCTTGTGCACCAGTGGTGCTGCAAACCCGTCTGCCAGGAGGGGCAGCCATAGATAACTTTGCCATGTTAATCAGGCTGATGCCTGTGGACAACAAGATGTGGCGACCCAGTCATCATGGGAAGCAACAAGGACTGTGACCGGATTGATCCGTGTTGGACGTGTGAGGATGCCAGGGGAGCACTGTCACCCAATTGTAGAATCAAGAACGGGATTGTCATAGCCGTACCCCCATCAAGAGTGTGTATAGGCTTTTCCTTCAGGGGAATCCACAGGAATCCTCCAATCGCTGAAGACGTGTGACCACAAGGGAGAAAGAGCCTTTGCCACCGAGTGCAGCCTCTGAGTATGTGTAAAGCTCCCTCACTTGCCTTGGACTGGAGCTGCTGTGATGCCTGGGGACAGGGTGCAATCCAGGACACTCAACGCTTCACTTCTGCTGGTTAGGTAAGACTCATTTTGGGCCTGACAGCACAGTGGAACTTGCTGCTAAATCCATCTTGTGTGTGCTGGAACACTATAGACATTAGATCAGAGCCATAGCTGAGACTCAAACTACTAGTGGGGCATACCCTGGTTATTACCAATAGCGAATGGGGAATAACCACAATCGCTAATATGAGGAGTGAGCAAGACAGGGATCCTCTAGGTAGATGCTGGAGCCCTTTGGTAAGGATTGTAATTGTGTGTGTATGTCGTATTCTTTCTTTGTGTGGATAGCAGTAGAAATAAAATACTTTTCTTTTGTAGAAAAAGTCAGTATTTGGCTGGATTATGACGTATTGCTCCTGCTGCTACACTTACTTTGAGTTGTGAGCCCATGTTCACTAATTTGTATCCACACCTCCCTCCCCAAGGGACCCTTGGACTGCTCAGACCACGCGTAATGTGAGAGTCAACTGCAAAAGGGCTACTTGCTCTGTTCCTCAAGATCCATAGTAAGTTTGTATTACACCAGTCAACCTTAGGGTGGTCTTCCCAAAACATAAACATTTTGCCTCCTGGCCTCCAATTTTTCTGAATTCTTTTTGTTGGCCTTAGGACTCTGAGCACTTTACCACTGCCAGCCAGTGCTAAAGTCATGTGTTTCTCCCCTAAAACATGGTTTGATTGACCTTTACACATTTGGCATATTAAATATATCTATAAGTCCCTAGTAGAGTGCACTACATGTGCCCAGGGCCTCTAAATTAAATGCTACTAGTGGCCATGCAGCCCTGACTGTGCCACCCACGCAAGCAGCACTTTAAACAATGTCTCAGTTCTGTCACTGCAGAGTGTGTGTGTGAGGTTTACACTGCTATGTCGATTTTGCATTTAAATCCCCTTGACAAGCCTTAAACCCACCTTTTATTTCACATAAGTCACCCCTAAGGTAGGCCCTAGGTCAATCAATCGATCAGGGGTTTGTTAAAGCCCAACTACTCACCCGTAAGGGTCTCAAGGCGCTTATAGGACAGGGTGCTGTATAATTAAAAGTTAAGACATGTACTTTTAAGTTTTGCATGTCCTGGCAGTGAAAAACACTCTAATTCATTTTTCACTGCTGTGAGGTCTACCCCTTTCATAGGTTAACATTGGGAATTCCTTATGACACTTATAAGCTGCAGTTCCTTATTGAGAAGGAGTAGCTCTTTCATGTTTCATGTCATTGGAATGCTGATGATAAATCCTCTTTACTGGTATACTTGAATTTATCATTGCCTTTTTAAAAATGCCACTTTTAGAAAGATGGTATTTTTCTGTTCTTAGCCCTGTGTGCCTGCAGCCTGTCTCAAAAACACATATGAGGTGAGTGAGAGCTGGATTTTGTGCATTCCCTCTAGACAACCACACACAATGGGAAATTAGGTGTTACTGAGTGCCAACACCATCCTGATTGGTCATCCTGGGTAGGATGGGAGGGAGGAGCTGACACTTACACCTGAATAGGATGTGTCCTGTCCCCACAGAAATTACTGCATAACCCCCTGGAGTGAGTTGTAGCCAGTGCTGAGAGGGAGGACCTCTGTGCACTTCAAAGCCCCTCTTTGAAGTCACCCCTACTTCAAAGGCACAACTGGGTATAAGCACTAGGTCTCTGACCTTACCACTTCAGTACACTACTGGACCTGTAAAGACTCTGGGGCAGATTTACAAGAACTGACGCATCTCTGCATACCAGCAGAGATGCGTCAGTTAATTTGCGTCACGCAAAAAACCCCTTGCGCCACCACGGATGCGTCGCATTTGCAATGCGGCGCACCGTGGCGCAAGGATTGACAGATGCGTGACGCATCTGTAGGTGTAAAGACAACGCATTGTTGGAGTCGTGTCGCAAGCACAACGCAACTCCAGCAATGCTCAGGAATGCCTATTCCTATTATGCTGCGTCACTCCTTACGCCTGCTTCAAGCAGGCGTAAGGTTTTGACGCAGTGGCGTCGTAGAAGTGATGCCGTGAAATCTTGCAGATTTCACTGTTTCACTTTTACGAGGCTTTATTACGTCGGAACGCCCACCCTGCATACATTATACCTGACGCAGGTATAATGTAGCGCAGGGCTTTACAATCTCCCTAGATGCGTCACGTTGTAAATGTGTCGCAACGTGGTGCATTGTTTACGACGCCGTTGCTTCACAAAAGTGATGCAACGGCGGTGTAATAGTGTCGCAAGGGGCTTGTAAATCTGCCCCTCTGCCTGGAAGAAGGACTGCTTTGCTGCAAAAGGACTGCCACTCTGCTGGACCGCTGCTCTGGAAGAGCTGCTTTTCTGCTGTGCTGCCCTGCTGCTTGCTATTCTATGGCCTGACTGAGAGGAACTGGATCCACATCACTTGAACCCAGGGTGACTCCTAGGACATGCTGTCTTGCTCCTGTTCTAAGTCTCAAGGATGTTGTAGATTTCAACTCACCCTGCTACAGGACGTGGACTTTGCTTGTTGCAAGTCTTGCCCTGCCAAGTGGTGTCAACCCAGTCCTGGGCCCTTGGAAGTGAGTATAAAGTACTGCTCCAGCAAGAATCAATGCATCAATGGCATTACGCCACTTGGAACCAACGCATCTCCATCAACGCTGATGCATCGCTGCAGTTTCAAGGTTCAGGTACCTCGTTTCACTGACTGCTTAACATATCTCAGACTTTGCATGACTCTGAAATGGCACATTCCAATTGACGACGACTCATCGCTGCGGCTGCAAGGATCAGATACATCGTTTTGTCTGCTGCTCACCACATCGCCTCCGTTACCTACGCGTCCTCAGCTTTGCACAGCTGGTTCCTGTTGTCATGGATCCAGTCACCTATCAACCTGTTTGCGCCACTGCATGGTCTTGGTGGCCATCCATCCCTTGGTATAGATGTGAAGTGCTTTAATGAGCTCTCATGTCCCTGGTGACAGTGGTGGGGCTTTTATTGCAAAATTGTTTCTGGGCAACAAATGTTATATCCCTGGTGGCAGTGGAGGCACATGTACTACTGATTACATTAAGCTCTGCTTCTGTACGGACTGATTGTTGAGCACAAATAAACCAGTGTTTCCAAACACATACACAAGCGGCTCCAGACAATGCTTTGTTCCCCGTCATGTGACACGTGCAAACCGCTGCTTCCTTCCATGTGTGCACAGCAGGCTTCAATTAAGAAGACTGTTACCGTGCTACACGAGCAGAAGCACACCTGTGCATCTAGCGGTTATTTAAGCCATGCCCCAACTGGAATCCTTGCTTAGCCTCTTTGGATCAGCACTTACCTGTCATTCCAGTGCCTCCGCGATCCCCGACTTGGTGCTCCCTGTTCCTAACTTTGGCTTCCTTCCGACATCGGTGTTCAGCCTTCGGCACCTCGCATGGCATCAGCATTCCATGACTTCCTGCTGCAGAGAGACAAAAACACAAACAGAGAAAACGGACTGGTGCATGTCAGGCATTAGACTCCGGGCAAATCTCTTGTCACTCGGGCATCAACCAGAACCAGGTAAAAACATGCTTTTCGTATTTTATGGAACCAGGACTGCAAAATTGCAGCTATTGCTAGGCTCCTGCAAGAAGCCTAGTGTTGAGATATTGTGACTAGACAATGGCTTGTGATTATCATTTGTGTGTACGACTAATAGCTTTGGTTGTCTTTAGTCTGTGATTACAATTGAACTCCATATTGCGTATGAAGAGAGGAGACTTAGTCACACAGCAGCAGTGACATCAAAGGAAGCATTACCTCTATGACATATGGTGCAATATGTTGGAACAGTGTTCCTAGAACTTTTGATCATTAGACTTTTGGTATGAACAAATAGAATGTGCATTCTATTATACTGCCTATGACTCTGTATATTGTATAATACTGTCTATGTCTCCATATACTAGATTGATAATCACCTGTGTCTAATTGTTTGTTACAGGTATTGTCCTGACACACCTTACCTGTCAGGTTTCTGTGAGTTGCACCTCAACCAGAACATGCAGAACACCCAGAAACCAGAAACGTAGTCTGGTGCCATCAGCAAGGGTCATTGAAGAATCCAGTATTGTTTCTCCTTCTCTCTCTCTTCCGAACCCCATCCCCTTGGGGAGTACTCTTGCTATGGTGTCCTGTATTACTGCTACCTGTGTTAGTCCTCAGATGGGTTTGGGGATAGTCGTCACCCTGCCGGAACCACATGGGGTTTCAGGTGAGTGGCTCGCAAACCTGTACCCGACCCACTCTCAATTACTGTTGGCCTGAATTTTTGGGATTTGACCCGGCCTAGCATTACCAGCAGGGGTGGCTCCTCCGCTAAGGCGGAGAAGCTTTGCACCACTAAGCAGGTCAAAAAGGAAAAAATAAAATGATAATAACTCATTGTTATTATCAATTTATTTTTCTGTGTTGCTCATCTGGGAAGGGGCAGAGCGGGGCAGGGCTGGGCTCTCACAGAGGAGCTGGAGGAGGAATGGTTTGCACTCTCTTAAATGTGCAAGACCGTCATGCACGCTTCGCATGTTCTCCCCGTCATCACGTACGTCTCTGTGAGAGCCATTGCTGTGTGCCAGAGCTCACTAGGTTACTTGCCAGTAGGCCTTCACTGAAAATGTCTGCAAGGATTGCCTCCAGAATGGTCAGTCCTAACAGAGCTGCCACTTCTTTATGATCTGTGAAGTGGACTGGTTTATCCCGGAAGGCGAAAGCTATTCCAAAGAAATATATCCATCTATACCGAATATTGTCTTTGTGCAGTTTGTCAGTTAGAGGCTTGAACTGTAGGTGCTGAGCAAGAGTTGCTGGGATATTCTGAAATATGGAGCAGGATGCTCCCTGAAAGGAAACTTTCTCAACCTTTAGTTTTGATGGAGTACATTTTTGCCAAAGTATCTTGCAGTCGCCTCCCCTCTCCCTGGATCAGAGGGCCTACTCTATGAACTTGCTCTAGCTTATTTGGGGTCATTTTGCCCTAGGAATTCCGAGAACAGGCTCACTATGAAGGCCTCTGAACCTGGCCCTGCTGCCCCCTCTTCCAAATGTCATATTCTGATGTTACTGCGTTGAGAGTGATTTTCTAGATCTTCGCATCTTAATAGAACAGCTTTTGAATGGGTTTGGAGATGCAGAGAGGAGCGTTCAAGTAGGCTTGTTCTTTGATCAAGGTATTGCAGGTATTTTCCAATTCAAGAGTCCGTGCCCCAACAGAGTCCAAATTTGCTGAAGAGCTTTGAGCTTCAAGGTGAGGTCTGAACTAAGCGTTTCTAAAGAGGTATTGAGATCAGCATTAAATTATTCTCATAATTCCTTTTTAGAGGTATGGAGGGAGTATAATAGATCTTCCCTAGTGTGTGCCATCGGACTAATCGGGGGAGTAGAAGGACTCTGATCCCTTCTTTCAGTAGGTTGAAGGTAACTCAACATCCTATTCATTTCGGAGACAGGTAGAGCTTGACTAGGTCCATTAAACAGGGACCGGTTCTACAATTGGACCAGTAGCCCTACTAGACACGTCTTTTAAAGATGTTCTATGCATTTCCAGTGCTTCTAGATTAATCTCAGGTTTGGTTGATAAGGTTCCTTGTTGTAATCTACTCTCCAGATGCAAGGGAACTTTGTTTCCTGGTTTTAGTGTTCTTGGAATCATCACTCCACAAAAGGAATGGACCTGCCCTTTAAGTGATGGTCTGGCTTGTAAAAGTCCACTTTCTAACTACTACGATGACTGTGAAGTGGGTTTGCTAGACAGTTCCAGTGACTCTCCAAGAAAATATTGTGACCGTACTCAACTTTATCAATAATGGATTCCAATCTATCAGGATATCTTGTTGCAGTAAGGTGTCTTCTGAGGTCAGGAAGAGAGAGTGCCAGACCTGGCATCTTCCCATCGACCAGCACCTTCACCCTCAGTCTCTTCATGTCTATCTTGGCCATCCCCTCTCTTGAAGAGTGTACAGATCACCTTACAGCTGAAAGGGTGCACCAGCAAGAAGAGACCAGGCCTGGATATATTTAGTTAAAAGAACTAAGTGTCCCCAGAGCTCTAGTAGTCTTAGGTAGTCCTTAATAATTGTCTTGTATGGACCAGTTGTCCCCACTCCTAATCAAGGGTGCACCACGATTCAATCTTCAGGGGTCAGGGACATCGCCTCTCTCCTTTTAATCTCCCATGGGCAGCTTGTGAGGGGGCTAACCACCTCGTGTTGTGGCCGCCATTTTAAAGTCAGGCTTGGAACGTCATGGGAACCTCAGAGTTCTAATTCAGCCATTTAGGGCACTACGGCCTTCCTACTCCTCATGACCCGTCGCCGCCACCTCACAGAGTATCCTGTACCCCGAGGGATACAAAGGTATGGCTATTCCTCCCAGAGTCTCCCGATCAAATTACCTGGCAGAGGTTTCTCATTACTCCGTTTTGCTCCAGGGGTGAAAGTTGCCTCTGAGCGGCTCAGGGATGCACCACCATGGACCCTGGAGTCCACCACACGGGTTCTGCCAGGTGGCTAAGCTCACCCCAGTGTTTCTCTCCAGCTTGAGTGGGTGGTGGCGCCGCTCGCCTCTCAGGTCGCCAAGGCAGATGCCGAATCTTATGGGAGCGCTGTCGACGCGAGTGTCAATTCAGCTTACCCCCCTCATGATTCATAGAAACAGGAGCTCATATGGGTCAACTTGCAGGCAGATTGTTGCAAAACCAAACCTCAATCTTATAGACAAATGCAGCAGAGCTTACACGGATCACGTCCCCTTTCATCTTTTTTGCAGGGCAATTGAGATTTTACCAAATGTAGTGAGCCAATAAATAGAATACACTAGTGTCCCTTGATTGTATACTTCATCAGAGTTAATAACGTAGAAAATGTGGCTCTAGGGTGTTTTTGAGAAGGGCAGCTCTATTAGTATTCCTTGCATATGTCTATGGCTTTTTAATAAGTCACTGTGGATAATGTAATTCTTTAAAATTATTTGGCCTGTATGTTACAATGAAGTAGGTCTTGAATTTCTGGGAGGTTTTCAAGCAATGATTTCTCACGGTGTCACTGAAAACTTCCGGCTGTTGGTATTGATAACAGTAGGATGTAAGTAATTTTATTATTTGCAGAGTTACATAAAACCATTGCAATACGTACAAAAAGTAAAAGCAATTATATAAAAGACTGATTCGCAATGATAAAATTTCATCATAATTAAACTATAAAAACACTTCCATTACTAGCAAGTTAAAAATACCAGTTTAAACGTACCAAGAGCAGTCACTATGAGTGCCCCAGCCAATACAGCGATTATTACTCCCACTGACCAATTGAAATGGATTGTCCAACAGCCCCTTTGCCCCAAAAAAGCTTTAGTAACAATTTGGCATTTTTGCCCTGGCTGCTCCAAGAAACTTAACTAATCTGGAGTTCAGTTATGGTGATGCTGGATTTCGATCCAGCATGCTTCGGCATGCCAGAACTGCTTGCCTCCTTGTCCGAATTCCCCTTTGGTTGAAGTGGATTTTTAGCAGTTGCCTCCTTTCCTGAAGCATCTCCGTGCAAGAACATAAGGTATGGATAATGTCGCCCTGGCCATTTTTGCACAAACTGCATACTGTAAAAGTCTGCACCCTTTTCCATGGTGGAAGATGCTGCGTGCATGGTATCACTCCAAGTCGTAGCTTTAAGAATTTTAATTTTTGTGCTTTTGGATAGCCCAGATTAAAGTATTTTTGGGGGGCTAAGATCTTATAAGAATTCAGAGTCATCCAGGCATGCGATCTAGCTGAAAAAGCTGCTTTATCCTCCACCAGTGACTGTTTTTTCAGCGATTTCCAGACTAATTTCTTCAGAGTTGAATGATGGCACTGTGTATTCCATAAGGGCGACAGGCCTGTGTTTGCCAGTGCCTCCTGAAGATACATTCTTGTGGGCGAAATCTCCCTCTGTTGGAGATCTTGCCACAGAAGATGGTTTAGTGATTTAGGGGTTGATGTTCTGATTTTATTCCAGCAGTTAATATATGCTCCATATCTGGCCCAAGATTGCTTTAACAGGCCAAACTCCAATCTAAGTTGTGCCGGGGAGGTGTAATTTGGGAGGCTGAACATGGTTCTATATGCTTTTACTAGTGTTTTATCCAAAAGATTGGCATCTCTCCCTCGCAGAGCTTCACTACCATAGGTGATTGTAGGTAGAATTTTAGCCTGTGCTACCATTAAAAGAGGGCTCAGCGTTGGTCCCAATAATTTGGCTGCTAAACTTTTCATGGTTAAGGCAAGGATCATCCCTTTCCTTTTAATCTCTTCTTGTTGGCGAGTAAATGATCCTTGTTTATCTAAGTAGACACCCAGATACTTATAAGTCTCCGCTGATTCAATGTGTGTGCCGCCCAGGTGGCAGAGGTGCCTTTTTTTCCGTTTGCTGTTAATTGTCATGGACCTGGTTTTGTTTAAGTTAATTGAAAGGCTATTTTCTACTGCATAGTCCTGCAATCCATTAAGGAGATGTTGCAAGCCGACTACCGTATGGCTGAGCAGGACTACGTCGTCCGCGTATAGTAGGTTGGACAGAGTAGTGCCCCCCAGTCTGGGCGCATGGGAGTTACAGATGTTAAGTGTCTGTGGTAAGTCTGCCATAAATAAATTAAATAAGATAGGAGCCAACACGCAGCCCTGTTTCAGTCCTTTCGTTGTTTTTACTTTTCTTGAGAGATGAAACCCTGATCCTAATTTCACCTGTACCCAGGTGTCGGTGTGTAAAAGCATTAACATTGTTAAAAGAGCATTTGGGATGCCCCATCTGGCGAACTTTGTCCACAGTTTAGACCTCGAACATTATCAAATGCGGCACTAAAGTCAATAAAACAGACGTGCAGCTGTGTTTTCTTCGTTTTTGTTGTGTCCATAATCAGCGAGATTGCCAAGATATTAGATATCGTGCCAGAATTTTTACGGAAGCCTGTCTGGTTTAGTGGGATTATTTCATTGTCTTCTGCCCAAGTTGTGAGCTCATCTAGCAGTGTACCCGCAAAATATTTCGCCTCGTTATCGATCAGTGCCACTAACCGATAATTGGCTGGCAAAGCCTTACTGCCACTTTTGTGGATCGGAATAATCGTAGAACCTTTCCAGGAGTCTGGAATGATGCCCAGTAATCTTACTTCCAGAAATAATGGATGGAGTATTTTTGCCCATTCTTCCGCCCTATGTTTAAACACTGCGGGCGGGATTCCATTCGGCCCCGGTGCTCCTTCCTTTCTTCCCTTCCTAATCTGTTTCCTAATTGTTAGATGCTCAGTGACGAGTGGCCCTTCCTCCTGAAGGTGGATAAAAACAGGAGATTTGGATATATCTCTTGCCATTGGTCGGGAAGCAGCATAGCAGTCAGGGGGGTTATTAATGCCTCTTTCCTTTCTTCCAGTAGTAATATGGTATTCATCCAAATCTGCTCTTCTCTGCTCTGGTTTTGACAAACTGTTGGTTTGACTATTGAAATGGGAATTTAAATAGCTTGCCCAGGTTTCCTCCAAAATGTTGGATGAAATTCCCCCATGTTGCGGGTGGATGATTGTATTTACTGTTTTCCAGAAGCGATCACTGGCATTATGATTTATATTATACAAAAGTTTTGCCCAGAAGTCCTGTTCATAGTTATTGTTAATATTCCATTTCAGCTTCTTTAATTTAGTTCTTTGTTGCCGCAGCGACGAAAGGAGCAATGTATTCCCTGGATCGTGTCGCAGAGATCTTATAGAGCCATTTATTATTCTCTTAAGGGTTTTTATTTGCACTCTTTGGACCTTAGTTATCTTTTTCTCTTGTACAAGGACCGTAAAGCTCCTCATTTTTATTTCCGTAGCCTGTAGTTTGCTAAGGTTAATGGTGAAATGTTCCCAGGTTTGTATAAAATCTTTTTCAAACGGTTGTGAGAGTAAAAGGTTGATTGCTGTATCTGTTAAGGACTCTATGCTCTCTGCCGTATACTTAATCCTCTTATAATTTGTCGTGTAGCTTGAGCCTAAATATGGGGCAGGCTGAATGCCAGACGGTGCGGTTGCTGCTAAAGTAATCTCTTGTGGATGGTGATCACTGTCCCCCTTGTCACCCATGCTGAAGCCTGTTACGTATGAGAACAGCGAAAGACTAGCAAATGTATAATCCAGAAGCGAGCTTGTTAGTGCTGTGTAATAGCTTGCCACTGGAGGAGTGTTGTCAGCTGATCTTCCATTAAGGGCCCTGAGATTAAGATGTTCTAATTCTTCCAAAAGGAATCTATTTTCCCTATTAGGCCTCCCATACGTGAAGATCCCTTGTGTTGGTATATTATAGTTTGTGGATAGGAAGCAGACTTCATTTTCTTTTGATGATCCCATTAAATATTGATTCAAGTCCCCTGATAGTATAAGGTTTGGAATTTCGGCGCTGCCTAAATAAGTAGTTATTTGATCAATTAACTTCGCCAAGTCGCTTGCTATCCGTTTTGGATGAATATATACATTAAAAAGAGTTACTTCATTTTGTACCCCTGCCAGGTAAAAAGTGAGTTTGACCGCTAGAGCTACCTCTGTTTCTGGGCCAGCTTCCACAGCTGTTGGTATGGAGGTTGTTGAGATGTAGGTTGCTAGCTCCCCTGAGGAATGACCTGTTTTCCTGCCTCTAACGGCTGGGCGATCAAAGCAGAGAAACCCTTGTATGTATAGTAGTTCCATAAGCCATGTTTCCTGTAGCATAATAATATCAAACTTGTTAAGATATTGCAGGAATTCTGGGTCAGAAATTTTTGAAGCTAGGCCATTAACGTTCCATAAGCAGAGACGGATCACGGGTTCTTTTTGTCTGTTATTGCCAGGATTTAAGTGGCTATGATGTCATTGAGTTGCTGAGACAAGGTTTATAGTTCTAATAATTGGCTCAGCATACCGAAAACTGCGTCCGCATGACGTTTCATCCCTGGGAGATCCGTATTGTGCGCCTTGATTAAAGGACCTTCGTGGTGCAGAATAGCCCAGTGCCCCTCTTAAAACAGATGTTGGGGGCCTTGAGCATTGCTTGGAGCCTGGCCTTGGGCTAGTGATTGAAAGCGGCGCTGGGTAAGCCGGAGAATGATAAGGGGTGACTTGAATGCCCCAGTCTTTAAAGATGAGGTGCTGATTTAATACTCTCTGGGCAATTGCGGTTGTTTTCCACGATGCCCTTGTTACTTCTGGCATTGCTGGGTTTTCTGGTGTAAGAAACTCTATTGCGAGTAGGTCAGTTGTGTTCAAATCTGTTAGGATGGGGATAGCCCGTAGTAATTTCAAAACGTTGCCCCTATTCAACATGTCATGATGCCCTTTTGAAGTGTACTCTGGTTTGAACAATGTGTAGCTCAATGCGGATGGCGAGTCATTTAGGGGATAAGAATGAATTTCGAGTGGCCCCATCCACTTGGCAGCAGAGTTTTGTTGTGTTGGTTGGAGAGGCTCATTCGAGTCAGATAGCGCATCTACTCGGCAAAAATTTGAATCTGTTTCCATGTTTGTTGTTAAAGTTGAAGTTCCGCATTGTCTCTGTTGTTGCCAAGGGTGAGAAGCCTTAGGAGATTGGTCCGGGGCTATCCGCGCTTGCTTCCCTTCCATTGGAATTGCCGCAATCTGGGTTGTACAATTAATTTGCGTCGATGTCTGGTCATTGCCCGCAAGAAGGACAGTAGTGACTTGCCCGGTTACATGCGGGCTGGGCTCCAGTTTGCATTCATTTGCTAGGACCGTAGTTTTTTTTAAATCATGAGGCCCTGCAGACCAATTTGAGTTAGGTATTGAGGTTTGAAGCGGAAGTACGAGAGCTGGGCTAGTGGCGACTTTGTCACTTCCTGACCCAGGAGCCAACTTGACTTGCTTCAAGATCCTGTCCCCAGTGCCTGCTGAGGTCCCTCCAATGTCATAGGAGCAGGAGGATGCTACTAAGTCTTGGTGATTGTTAGTTTGAGCCAGATCATTATCTTGCTTGTCACCCTCTTTTAATGCGGCAATTGATTTAGGGCACTGTTTGCTGAAAATTGAATAGGTAGCTGCTTGATTGAGGAGGAGTAATTTTTTATTGCAGCCTTTTCTTTTCAGCTGACGGCGTTGTTTAGCGTTTATTTTTGTTGCAGCTGGTGTGGCTGAAGCTGTCTTTCAGGGATCGCTGCTACTGCCAGAGACACCCACTCTTTGCTGTGTGTCAGATTTAGTGCCTTTGTAGTTCTGCTTGGTCAGGATGGCGGGATCTTCCCGTGAGTTGCTGTCAGCTAGCGGGTCTGCGACGGAGACGTCAGCGGTAGAACTAGCACTGGCGGCGCAGGTTGGTTTATTCTTCAGCTCCTTGAGCATGGTGGAGAGCATGGTCAGAAGAGTTGACAGCTTGTCCACGATCTGGCTACACCCACAATGAAGGTATGTCTCAGTTTGTGCCCTTCTTATTAGGCCATTGAGATCCCCCAGTTATTCATCAATCCCTGCTGTAAACACTGCCAGCGTGTTTAATAAAGAGAGCTGAATATCCATCTTGTCCGATTTATATTGTAGCACCTCCACCGACAGTTGCATAGTTTTTAGAAGAGAGGCCCAAGCGCTCCCATCATGCGCTTTTGGGTCACCCGGCCCCTTTGGCCCCGCTTTCTCCTCTCCCCGCGAGAGCTGATTATCGGCTAAAGGCGGGTATGACTGCTTCAACTTCTCTGTGAAAGCTCCCGTATGGCGGTCTAGGGAATATGCTGCCAACATATCCTCCCATTCTTGAGTTCCTAGGTAGGATAAGGCAGCCCTTCCTTCATCCTGTTTGGAAACATTTAAATTAGCTGTCGGGAGCGTCGTAGCTGATCTGGCTTGACTAATGGGGCTAAGATCGCGCTTAGCTGTATTAACAGTATCACCACTAGGTGAATTTAAATCCTGGGGTCCGATGGCGATTCCTTCAGCTGTCTGTGAGGAGTGGTACTTAATCCGCTTGTCTTCTAGGCTAGATGAATCTTGCCAAGACTGGTTACTCTGGTCAGTCTGGTGTTCCTTTTCCGTGGCCAATGAGTGGCCTACTTCTGTTAAAGTCATCAATGCTTGCGCAGTCTGAAGCGCTCCTGTTGTTTTGAATAGAGATGTTGCCGTTAATGAGTCGGCTGGGATAATTGGAGCCTGATCTTCCAATTGCTGAAGTTTATGGGGTCCTAGGGAGCCTGTTGTTGAATCCGTTTGTGTAACAAAGTGAGTCAGGGTTCCTCCAGGGCAAAGCGAGTCTCCCATAATCAACTTATGCTGCGCCGTGGGGCTAGTTGAGGGGGATGAAGCCGCTAAATTATTCTGAATGTTACTCTGTAATGTATTGTTGTATGACACTACTTTGGTGTGGTCCACTGTAGATGATGTAGATGATGTAGGCATCTCAGTGGATTGGGCCGAAGCTTGAGAATGGACTTGTACTATGATTTGCTGTATTCGCTGAGTTGGCTGAGGTGGCTGCCCTGTTGATGGTAACAATACTGGTAATTGATCTGGTAAAAGAGGGGACTGAAGACCTTTCAGTGTGGCATTGCTTGAATAAAGAGCGGCACCAATGTCTTTTATTAAACTACATTTTGTATACATTTTGGGTTGAGTTAGAGGGGCAATGAATTCTGCTATCTTTGGGTTTCAGTTTCAGTTTCAGTTTTAGTTTGAGAAACATCAGTTTTTGGGTCCTTCATGAAATGCAAATCTCGATCTTTCACTCTCAGCTATTTTTGGAACTCTCTTGTTTCAATTTCCAAACTCTCTCACATGAGCAGGAGGTTATGTATATATCACTACCATCAGTGGCATAACTCAAAATGATAGGGCCTCCCTGCAGAATGTCAAGAGGAGCCCCAGTGTCTCCCATATCGTACAGATATTCATTAGTCTTGGGCTCAAATGGGGCACCCTAAACGGTTGGGGGCCCCTACACCATAGGGGCCTGCAATTTTCCCCTGCCATGGACAGGGGGATATGGGGCATCTTTTTCTCGCCTCTGTTTGCCAGCAATGTTAAATGAACAGTGTTGCTTTTCTGTTTCTTTCTACTCAGGTAAGCAGAGGGGTGTTCCTGAGCATTTAAATGTTTCACATTCTATGTCATTGCAAGCATTCTGCCAGGCATGCAATGGCATGGCTTAAAGGCTGGGTGCCCCCCCTCCAAAATAAGGAAACCTGGGCCCCCCTCACTGTGGGGGCTGCAAGGATCTCAGTGCCATAACAAATCTTGAGGGCCCCCCCCCGGTCATGGAGGGGGCTCCGGACCCAGTCAGGAGCTCTCAGGACAGGGGCCCGTGCACAGTGCTAGTGAGGACTCCCTGGAGCTCGGGGTCACCCGCACTGCGTGGGCTAATGTTATGCCACTGAGGGACCTCCGTTATGCCCCCGATCTTGTTTATGAATGAGTTTTTTAGGGTTGTCATGCTGGAGCACGAGGGTAGCCCATGCTAGTGCCCCCTGTCTGGTAAAAGAAGTGTTGTTTAAATTGGAATTGGAATTGACCCCTTGGTATTATTATTATGGCACTATCAATTTTGAAAGCAATAGCTGTTAGGTAAGCCATTCTGAAGTAAAGAAAAGTTTTTCAGTTACTCGTACGGTTACTTCCTGTGGAATAAAGCATATAGTGCATCTACATCAAATCGGTTCATGACTTAAATGGTTGGATTAAAATGAAAGTCTTTGAGGAGACTCAGTGTCTTTTGTGTTTTTAAGTGGTTATATTTGTGTCCCAAGAGGCTACACAAAGCAATCTACAAATTATGTATTGATTCAATAACGTAGCTGACACCAGACGCTATTGATCTCCCTGGAGGCACATCCACAATCTTGTGGATTTTGTGTAACAGTCTAGTTTCTTTTGGAGAAAGACATTCTGTTGTTTATATAAGCGTCCTCTTGATTTTGCTTTCTCAACAAGTGATTCATTCTGTCTCCTGATTTGTTCTGTTGAGCCCTCCTAAGGTTTTTGGAATTTTTTAGAGCACCTGCAACTTTACAGCATTCAGTTTGGTATGCTTTAATCCTATACCGCTATAGCTCCAGTGGGTGGATGCAGATAATGAATTCTAGTGAATGATTGGTAAAATGATAGTGGTTATGGGGAGGAGGGAACATAGGCAGTGGAAGGATAGTGAAGGGAGTGAATCATTCATCATCTGCCATCCACCCATTTACTATTCATTCAACATTCACTCTTCAATAAGCATCCATTTACCATCTCTTTTTTATCCACCTGTAATCATCCATCAGCCATCATTCTACCATTCATCTTCAACACATCATTAACTCTTCATAAACCCTTTATCTATCCATGACCCACTATACATCCATTGACAATGCAGTCAACATCCATCCTTCCATTCACTATGTATTCACAATCCATTGACATTCATTGTCCATTCATCATTCCCCATCCATTCAAAATCCATTCATATTACATCTCTTCTCATGTACCATACATCCACTATTCATCCACTCACCATTTATCATTCTTCCTCAATTCAGCAACCCCTCTACCATCCATAGCCTATCCATCTTTTCACCACCTATTAATTTACAATACCTTTTCTGTTCATTGTCCAAAACACCATCAAACATTCATTATTTCACAATCAATCCATTCATAATTAACCACCCATTTACAATAAAGTATCCACAGATTCACTATCCACCATCTACCCATTCATTACCTGTTCATTCACTGACTAGACATAGATTCAGACACTTGGAAAAATAATCCAGAGGACCCCTCCCAGGATACGTCCCGAATAGGGGTTTGTGATAAACTCTGCTATGCCGGTGGAGTTCGTGGAGTTTTGCCTACTCCGCTTGGAGCTTGGACTTCCGGAAAAATTCTGCCAACTGCCGGATAGCAGAGGTTTTTCTCGCATGCGGCTTGCCAACGTTAAGTTGGCAAGCGAGGAAATCGAGCACCTCCCGGCGAGATGTCTCAACGCGGTTGCTACCGTTCGCGTTAAAAAAGCTGCCGCTCAAGTAGAAATTTCTACTTGAGTGGCAGAAAGAAGCACTACCTTTTGGCACACCACATGGTACCATTCATGCTGTTTTTACAGAGCAGAACAAGCTCCCGGCACTAAAAATCAGGGCGAGCAGTGCAATCTGCTGAATTCCGCTGCTCCACGGAAGACGCAGAGTTTTTATGTAACTCCGCCGACTTCCACGGAGTGAAAATCCGCGAGTTCCACCCACCCCTAGGTATGAATTGCTCACAATATGATAGAGAGTGACCTCTAAACCAGGCCCAACACTCTATGGGTGTCACGCAGAGCTGGATAGAACTAAAACTAACATCCCTTATGGAAATTTCAGAGAATTAAAGGCCACAGAAACAAAATGACTTTGTATTCACAAGCCAGTGTGATGCACTGTGCCTATATATGTGCAGAGGCAGAATTTTCATAATGCAGAATATGGGCATGCAACATGCAATTGTTCTTGAGAAGTACAATGGCCATATTGCAAGGTTGAGTCAGACGTGTAAGGGGAAGAAAGTGTTTATCCTCCCTCTTTGCTGCTTGCAAAGACATGCATTAACGTCCATTTCAGACATTCATGTGGTCGGAGGTGAAAACTTCTATTTTGTGTCTTACAGCTGCTAGCAACAGTTGTATGTTAGAATGTCATGAACGTTAATAACATGCTACAAGGATATTGTAGCTAAAATATCGACTACCAAAATGTAAAGCAATACATAGCTAAGTATAAATGTTCTATGCTTAACTCTGCATCTGCTTACCATGAAAAAATATCCATATATCTATCTATCTATATCAGTTGTAGTAAACCTATTTTTAAACAATATATGTAAATGTCCAGTATTTGTAAAGCGCGAACAATTACTCGAAGGTGTCAAGGCGCTGGGGGCCGTTGTCACAGACAGGGATCATGTCTACAGCAAGAGGCAGAAACGGTGCCAGAAAAGAGCAGCCGCCGTACATGGAAACACTGTTTTGTTAAACCTTCTAGTGAAATATTGCTTTGAAAGCATGCAAGGTAAATCATGTTTCATTTTCATGCTCTAAATTCAAGAATGACTTTTTGTTTTAAGGGGATTTATGTGTTCTCCCGCTAAAGATCCTCTCTCCTAAAGAATTTCAGAAAGAAGTATCTTCTGTAGTGTCCAAGCGCCTAAAATAAACATTTCACTGTGTGCAAACCAAACAGCATTCCGGATAAAATTATTTCCCTTTTTTGGTGTTTTCTCCCAGCTAAACTGTTTGATATTTTAATCACTGAAGAATGTTGCATGAAATGAACAGAAGGTCAGGGATGACATTAACATTTACAAGACAGTGACATTCATTTATCAAGAGTTACAGAGGAATGGTGTTGCGCTGTTGCAAGAGAGCTAATTTATCAGTAGGGCCCTGGTACCACACTACATACAGTGCGCTGAATTGTGTCAGAGAGGTGGATGTCGGCTCCCGTCCTTCCATAGAAGTTGCAAAGTAACTCAGGGAAATGTAAAGTTCTTCAATTCGCTGTATTTAAGCAATGGACAGAGGTGTTTAAAGATGAAGCTGTATTGCTACTGGGATATAGTCAGGGCCCTGGAATTAGGTGTCAGAGGAGAACCAAATTATTTGTCAGGGCTGACTAAATTATACAGCAAGAAAGGGCAAATTATGCGGCATAATGTGCACATTTTGTGAGAGCATCAATATTTTGTTCTTTTTACACTTATTAACGCTGTTTGGGCTTCACCTAATTACTACCAGTTTAACCCCAAAATATAGCAATAAGCAACAGAAAGGTGACCAGTCAACCTTTGTGAAGGCCCTTCCACTGGGCAGCAACACATGTGCCATTATTTTAGTAACTTTTGATCCATATGAGCTAGAAACAGATTTTGTTTTGTTAAAATCTGCACATTATGCAGCAGATGATGTATTATGTGACAAATGTGGTATATTCACAATTATTCGACAGCAAAATCGCTTAATTTGTGTGGCCTCGGATATAGTCAATTTACAGTGCCACCTTCAAAGTAATGTGGTCCGACTCTGTACTATATATACCGTTCTAGGGTTCAAAGACCGGAGCTGAAGAATACTCCGAAGCATACCAAAGGGGTAGCCCTAGAATCAAACTTTGTGCAGATGAGAAAAAAACCTGCAACCAAACTAGTCCGGTTGCTCTGCATCTGATCGCCCAGAAGGTAGGAATGGCTTGTTGGGAAATCTGACAGTGCAAGAAGGTCACGTCTGTCAGGTCCTGTGTGTGCCATTTTATTGGCTGGCTCTGGGCTTGTTTTATGGCCTGGTGGGTCACTTTTTATTGTACATTTCACTGGACATTGCCGGCAGTCAGCACAAATTCATCCGGTCTCCCTTGCCGTGCAAAACACCTGTACATCATCTTTCCAAGTTGAAAACTGTTCCGTGTTTAGGTCGAGCATTCGAGACCTCTTGTATATACTTTAGTATATACTTATATGTGTATGTACTTTGTGGGCTCTGGAGATCAGCACTAGGACATGTCTGCTTCCGCTTAGGGACTTTTTTTCTGTTCAACTGCCTCTATTTGACTGTCTTGATAGAAAACGACCAGCAGAGGTCAGTAAAATACCAGAATCACTTCAGCATTCTCTAGATTCCAGTCCAAAGAAATTGTCTTACATGAGAACCCGTAGACAATAATATTTTTTTTAAATCTTGTATTTTCAGTGATATGACCACCGAAGGCCCTGATTTTATATTAAAAACAGAGCTTTGGACTATACCATTTCCCGCTGAAAGGCAATATTTCTCTCCATGTGTTCCCATACCTGGCGTGTCAAGCAGTTTGGTGCTTACTCCATGTTAAAGAACAGTAGATGTTTCAGCACCCAGGCTAATGTGCTGCATAGCTAAATACATATAAGGTCCCAAAGGCGCGACCGATTGCATTGCAAATGCTTGTTTTTTTTAGCGGTCGGATTTGGTAATGGGGACAACTTTAATTTTGGTGCCAGAGCTTATTTTCTGTCCCAGTCTGAACCTGATCATGGAGCAAATAGGGGTGGCGAATAAGGAATATCCATGCAGTATTGCAAGATGTATGATTCTTTACTTTTGTTATGTAAAATACAGACTTTCTAAAGTGAAAGTTATCTTGATCTTACTATATAATTCTCACATATGGTGCTGTTACAAATTAAGAGATGTTTCTGCGAACATGGTTATATTTCTGCACAAATCAATTTAGCCAAACGTTGTACCTCGAAATCATCAGATCACCCTGAGACCCAGAGTAAATTCCCATTCCTTTAAGTGTATGATATTAAGCATGTTGATGTAAAATATTTTAATAGTATTTATTCATAGAAAAGACGACAATCAAGTTATCCCATATCATACCTTTGCTTTCTCTCTCTCTCTCTCCGTCTCTGTCTCTTTCTCTTTTTCTCTCTATCAGCCTCTATCGCTCTCTCTTGGTTCTACAAATGCACATATTAAAAGAGGTGGTCATGTTAGAAAAGGAAAACAGATCCCTGGAACTGGAATAATGTCTTCGAATCATAGCATTATCTGAAAAAAACCCAAACCCATTGTAAGACCTGTCATCCTTGGTTTGGTCTTCCCCCATACCTTTTGCCTTCTCCCCTCCTGTTTCCTGAATTTCCTTTTTTTTGGCATTTTGACTGTGCACTTTACCACTGATAACCAGTGATGAGGTGCTCGTGCTCTCTCCCTAAAACATGGTTTTATGGATCATTCCTAATTGTAATATTTACTTTACTTATGAGTCCCTAGTATATGGTAGTACATGTACCCAGGGCCGGTAAATGAAATGGTACTAGTGGACCTGCAGCAGTCATTGTGCCACCCACTTAGGTAGCACTGTAAACCCAAGCCTACCATTGCAGCCTGTTGTGTAGTTTTAAAACTGCTGATTCGACCTTGCAAACTAAACCTTTTTCCAGGCCTAACCCATCCTTTTTAATACATATGAGTCACCCCAATGTAGGCCCTAAAAAGCCCCTAACACATGGTGCATTGTATTTAGAAAGTAGGACATGAGTTTTCAGGTTTTACATATTTTGGTAGCGAGAAACTCCTAAAATCGTTTTTCACTACTGTAAACCTATCACTCCCCTTAGGTAAAATTGGGTTGTTGTATTGCATTTATTACTGCTTAAAATTTGAAAGGGAACAGGTAGGAATGTCCTTTTTGGACTCAAATGAATTGCACTTTAACATTGTTTTTGATGGTAAAGCAGGATTTTAGGTCACATCTGAAAATTCCTCTTTTGAATTTTCCTGCCCTAAACCCTTGGTGCCTGCTGCCTTGGTCCTGGGTCACATGGCTGTAAATAGCTTAGCTGCTGGCCTTTGTCTACTTCTGCGAGACAGTGAGACAAAGGGAGTAGGTGTTGGCAGAATGGGCCATCCCTGTTCCCTGACATAACAAGCTCCAGAGACCTAGAATCCTGCCCCTGGCCTCTGCTGGAATGACTCCTAACCACACAAGTGGTGCCTCTCAGGTCCTGATCCCTTGGAAGTGGTGTTAGAAATGGTTTTCCTGCCTAACCCTGAAAGTTGGGACTTGGAAACGTTTTCACTAAAAAGTGGCAGAAAAACGCACAGAAGATATATAAAGCAATAATTTCACAATCTTGTGATGGGAGACGCCCATGGGAATCTTGTGAGAGGTCGGGGAGAGGAAACACACCCTAAGGAAGGACTGCGATTAGTTTGTATGGATGTCTTTATTTAGAAAAAGAAGATTCCATCCTTTTTGCTTTATTTCCCTATTGGATTTTGGTGAGGGTGAACATATCTGGCTTGCTCTATGTTACAGAACAAGAGATACAAGTACACACCAATTTTTCTGTAGTACGCCATTTATTTGCCACATGTCTATGATACCCACAATAAGTAGGTATAAACACAGTTCATTTCACACTGTGTCTTGTCTTATAGCCTTCCTCCTTAGGACTTTCTCCAGTCTTCTCCCTCACAGGCTAAATGGCACCTTCTGGAAAACAGAAGTACAAGGCTATTAGCATCGAATTATCTCTTATCCATGAGCCCATCCCCGTTAGACATCTCAATGTATCTCAAAGCATATCCGTTTCAATGTGACACTTCATACATCTTCATTATCACTTATAAGAATTTCAAGAGCCAAAAGGAAAGATCTGTCAACCTCTCGCCGACCACTCCACATGTACCGACATGCATATAAAAGAGCCCGAACAGATTTCTCTCAAGATGTCTCTGCTGAGTCCTAGAAAAGGGCCATACAACCCTGTAAAGTAACGTGTGCAGCAAGCCAGTAACTAAGGGTGCGTGCACTTGTTCTCACTACTTGCCTTAAGACGTGACCCCTTGATGGAGTCACAGCCACCTCGTCTGGCTCGCATTTCCTCTGGTGCACTTGCACAATGCTGGTGGGGTAGCACCTCTCTCTACTGTCCGGCCACACTCGCAATATCGTTGCTCCTCCAGGTCCAGTCTCACCACTTTTAGCCACGCTCACCTGCACTTCTGTGTCCTCTTTCTGACTCCTCTGACCATCAGTCTTCTGCATCGATGCCACCGGCCTTCCTTCCACGTTGCGTGCACCAGCCTCCGGCCTATCACAAGTCTGTTGCACAGAAAGGGGCGGATCTCACACAAAGCGAATGCTAGCCAATGCATCCTTATTGCCCCCAGGGCCCTCGCCATCAGCTAGCACATGAGAAACGCCACAATACCTCCCATCCAGGCATGGATGATTGGGCCAGGAATCAACAGCCAACCAAGAAAGCAAATCAGCATTATCCTGCAACTTCCCAGGCAAATGCTGTATCTGTAAGAAAAAGGCTTGAAGAGCTAAGAGCCCCCGTAAAACATGGACATTGGAATCCTTGTGTCTTGCTAGCCAAACCAGAGGTGTATGGTCAGTCAACAGTACAAAGGAGCAACCCAACAAATAATACTGAAAGCCTCCACAGCCCACTTGATTGCAAAAAACGCTTTCTCAATGGTAGGGTGATGGGTTTCATGAGGCAAAGATTTCATACTTAGGAAAGCCATTGGATGTCACAAACCCAAGCTGTCTCGTTGGCAGAGCACCACTCCCAAGCCTCTATTGGAGGCATCCATTTGTAGGACAAATTGTTATGAAAAGTCCAGACAAGGCAAACTTTGGTCCTCACACATCAGACCCTTGAGCTGATTAAAACTCTCTTGATGAGTGGGTAATAATTCCTTAAGTTGGTTAGGTTGAGTCTTTGCTAGTAAATCCATCAAAGAAGCTGCCACTTCTGAAAAGCGGGGAACAAAACACCAGTAGTATCCTACCAGTCACAAGAATTACCTAATTCCTTTCTTAATAGTGGGACGAGATAGATACTTGATGGCTCTGACTTTATCAACCTGATGCCGCATCATACCATCCTGTATATGATAACTGAGATATTGTATTGAATTGGTGCCAAGGGTACATTTCTCAGGGTTAGCTGTTAAACAGGCCCTTTTCAAACTGTCGAAAACAGCCTCCGGGTGACAAACATGTTTTTCCCCAGGTCTGGCTATACACAACAATATCACCCAGTTTTGCTACTGCATGGCCATGATGTTCCCTAAAAATCAACGTCATCAAACGTTGGAATGTGGCTGGAGCCCCATGCAGGTCAAAGGGCAAAACCCTAAACTGGTATAATCCAGAGGGGGTGGAAAAAGCTGTTTTCTGCCAATAGCCTTTGGTTAGTTCTAAAGTCGTCAGATATTGTGCAATACCTAGGTTCTAAAATATTTCATCGACTCTGGGCATTGGATATGTGTCAAATTAAGACACCCCATTCACTTACCTAAAGTCAATGCAAAATCAAATGGACCCATTAGGCTTTGGAACCAAAACCACTGGAGAACACCAAGCACTACTAGATGGTTCAAAAATTCCCTCCCACAACATCTCCTCCACTTCTATTTCAGCCGCTTACCTTCTAGCCTCTGGAATCTAATAAGGACAAAACCTAATTGGCCTAACCCTCTCAGTCTTGATATCATTTTGTATCAAGTGAGTTCTTCCTGGAAGTTTTGAGAAGACATTACTATACCTCCCTACCATGTCAATGAGGCATTGTTGTTGAGAGGAGGGAAGTGTGGGACCCAATAGGACTAACTCTCCATCCTCAGGTATACCCCTGATGGGAAAGGAAATTTCCAGGGATTGGGAATCAGTCACTAAAAGATTAGAATGTACTTCTTCCTCAAGGTCTTGCTTATCCACCCACTTCTTAAGTATGTTAATATGATAAATCTGTCCTGTTCTTCACATATGGGGTACTGCTACCCTATAAGTCACTGGGGTAACCTGAGCTGTCACTTTCTTATGGCCCTGCCATTTAGCCAAGAATTTATTATCTGAGGATGGAAGGAGTATCAGAACTTTATCCCCAACATGTAACTCCCTAAGTGTGGTGTTACGATCATAACTGCTCTTTTGCTTGTCTTGGGCCTTTTCTAGATTTTGGCGTACATCCTCCCAGACAGTAGTTACCCTTTTCTGTAAGTTAGCTGCATATTCCAGGAGATCCAGTCCCTCATCCTCCCACTGTTCGCCTGCCATGTCCAAGAGAGTCCTAGGTTTTCTACCATAAACCTACTGAAAAGGACTATACTCTGTAGAGGATTGAGTATGGGCCGAATGGCAAACAGTACTAATGGAATCTGTCTGTCCCAGTCCCTACCAGTGTCTGTCACAAGTTTTTTCAATATATTTTTAATTGTGTGGTTATACCGTTCAACAAGACCATCCGCTTGTACATGATATACTGAGGTGCGAATTTGCTCAACCCCTAGTACTTTACAAACCTGGGCCATTCATGGTGACATGAATGGGGTGCCTCGGTCAGCCAGGATCGCTATTGGACAACCACATTAGTTTTCATACTGGTCAATGTTTTCTCCTCCAGATACCTGGTTGCATAGTCAACCAGTACAAGAATGTACTGGTAGCCACGTGCTGATGCAACCAAAAGGCCAAATAAGTCCATACCAACCCTAGAAAAGGGAACCTCAATAATTGGTAAGGAATGCAGGGGAGCCATTGGAACTTGAGGCAGATTAACCCGTTGGCACCTTTCACTTGCCGCACAGAACTGCCTAATGTCTGAAAAAAACTCAGGCCAATAGAATCTTCTCAGGAGGTACTCTTCAGTCTTTTTCCTACCATAATGTCTCTCACCTGCCTGTCCATGAGCCAAGTTTAGCACCTGCTCCCCAAAGAGAAGAGATACAAGTAGTTGGGATATTATCTCATTAGGTTTCCTCACCCTCTGATACAGTAAGCCCTAGTAGATACAAAAATGAGGTCTTACTTGTCTGTCCTCTTCCAAGGTGATCAGGGCCCACTCATTCTCTAAGTTGGGGTCATCTTTATGAGATGCCCTGAAGCTGCGATGGTTGCCCCACTCCCCAACTGTAGAGGAAGAAACAGAAGGAATATTAGTCATACCATTCAGAACAAACCATATATTATAGATGCCTCTTTCTCAGCGGGAAAGCTACGTTTTATACCTACCCCATCACCTCTTCAGTTACAAATGGGGCTTTCTCAAACCAGGCTTAGTCCTTTCTCTCCATTACTGCTCTGGCCAAAAGGAGAGGAAACTCCTCATAGTCAGTTCCCAGAATCATCTCTTCAACTAACTGAGGAATCCCTCCTGCTCGTATAGACTCCAGCCGCAGCCCGTGGAGGTAAGAGCGGTGGGGCCGGGTGGGGGGGATTTCAATGGACGATGACAAGGGGAAATTCATTTTTTATTTAATTTTCCCTCGTCATCGTCCGTCGAAATCCCTCCACCCGGCAACACAGCCCCACCGCTCTTACCTGCACGGGCTGCGGCTGATAGTCTCTTCTCTTCTCTTTCCTTCTTGTCAATATCTACAACAGCAAACACAAGGAGATGATGGACGGACCGCTGAAACTACAACAGCCACAGGATAAGGCTTGCTGTCTCCATGGACACAGGTTATCACTACAGTTTCCCCAGGTTGCCAATAGTGAGGTTTCACTTTTTCACAACTAATCACAGAATGATGATAGCCTCAGTCAATCAGAACTTTCGTAGGGGATTGATTGGTCTTTATAAACATGTGATATCTATCTGGAATAGTCCCATCCCACAAAACCTGACCCCTGGAATATCCAACTTCCATAGGTTTAGGTATGGATGCCTTCTGAGGACAGTACCGGGCAATATGACCCCACTCTGCACATTGATAACATTGTGGTCCTTGGCCTACTTCCCTATTAAGGGGATGGGGTTGTAGTCCAACCTCTGGTAGTGGTCTAGGAGTAGAAGTTGGTGACGAAAACCTCCAATGTAAAAAAGAGGGTCACCATCCATGGTTGAGATACCCTAACATCAGTGGGCTATGATTGAGACACCCTAAAATCAGGAGCCCTGTGATCGGCACATGCCAGTTCTATAGCACTCCTCACTGTGACATTCAGATGCTGTTTGATCCATTATCGATTGGGATTTGGGAGCGCATCTAGTTATTGTTCCAAAAATATTTCATCAAGGACTTCTTTTTCCATTGTTGAGTAAGTTGGCTGCAACCAACTATTACCCAAATCTTGATCTCAATAAAAGAAAACTCTAGGATTGCCCTGGGAGTTCCATTTTCCCCACATAATTTTGACCAATAGTACTCACTATCATAGCCCAGACGTCCCAATATTATCCTTTTTATCACGATACAGTGTTTTACCAGCCAGATTCGCAGCTTGATAGGCCGTTTGCAGTTTCCCCGATAAAAGGGGTGCAATATACAGAACCTCGAGAACTGGGGGCCAGGTTGCCGAACTAGCCACTCTCTCAAAATTGGTAAAAGAGAAATCGGAATCTTCAAGAGACTGGTATTTTTGTAAAACTGAGCTGGGGACATTTGGATGTACCTTTGTACTAGAAATGGTGTCTGTCAACTTCTGTATTGCAGTATCCTGTACTGCCTGATTATTAGCCATAACGCCTACCTGGGCTTGAAGGTCCTTCTGTGCAGCAGTAGCGTGTCCCTCTACAACTAATTGTAAGTGAAACTGACCGTCAGCTACTTGCTTAATCATATCGACCAATGTCACCGGCTGGACCATCTTTTAGTCCTGTAAGGGATACTTATCCCACTTCTGACACAACTGTTACAGGACAAGAGATACAAGGTCACACTAATTAGCTGTAGTATGCATTTTATTTGCCACATATCTATGATAATCACATTAGGTAAGTATAAACACAGTTTGTTTCACACAATCTCTTGTTTTAAAGGCTTCTTCCTTAGGACTTTCTCTGGTCATCTCCCTCACTGACAAAATGGCACCCTTGGGTAAACAGAAGCACAAGGCTATTAGCATCTAATTATCTCTTACTCCATGAGTCCATCACCGTTAGACAGCTCAGTGTATCTCAAAGCCTATCTGTATCAATGTGACACTTTGCACAACTTCAGTATCTCTTATCAGTATTTCAAGAGCCAAAAGGAAAGATCCCTCAACCTCTTGCAGTCCATTCCAAGTGTAGTCATATACAATTAAAAGTCCCCCAACTGATTTTTCTCAAGATGTCCCTGTCAAGACCCCGGAAAGGGCACTATAACCCCACCAAGTAAGCGTGCACAGCAAGCCAGTAGCTAAAGGTGCCTGCACTTGTTTTCACTACTTGCCTGAAGCCGCGACCCCTTGTCGGTGCTACGACCACCTCTTCTGCATTGACTTCCCTCAGGTGCACTTGCACAATGCTGGTGGGGTAACGTGTCTCTCCGCTGTCCAGCCACACTTTCAGCACCGTTATTTCTCCAGGTCCGGTTTCACCTCTTGCCACCGCACTTCCGAATCCTCCTTCTGACTCCTCTTGCCATCAGTCTCCAACGTCGAGGCCGCCAGCCTTCCTTCAACATTGTGTGTGCCAGAATTCGGCCTTATTGAAAGTCTATTGCAGAAAAAGGGGCAGATAGCTCACAACTAGAATGCTAGCCAATGCATCTGTAGTGCCCCTGGGGTCCCCACCATCGGCCAACATGTGAGAAATGCCACACTCTTCTTTCCTGTTTCCCTTCAAACATAAAGATGTCTTTATCAGATTCTGATGAGCAGCCAGGGGCAAATGTTCATCAGATCCTGATGTAGCAGTTCTCCTTGGGGTGCCCGTTTCTTTTAATGAGGCCAGTTGGCAAGAAGGTTTCTGCAAAGTGCGTCATCTGTAGACTTTGCAAGAAGGAATTTAGTCGGGGAGCAGAAATAAACAGTAGAGTACCACAGGCATGTGGAGGCACCTCAGATCTATGCATCCACAAAGGCTTGCTCGGGCAGAGTTGGCTCATGCTGCAGTACTAGACAACTCTTCAGGAGTTTCCACATAATTTGCTTCGGGAAATACTGTGCCTGTACAGGTAGTAAGTACAGGAGCAGACAATAACCCTGCTTACCTGAATAAAGCACTACGTTTCTGCTTGTGTAAGGAGATTATTTCTTTATCAGCGACAACCAGGTCTGCCCAGGAGAAGCTTGTCCAAAATCACCAATGCACCCATAGGCAGTAGGTTTTTTTAGCAGTTTTTTCCAAATTCATCTCCTTTCAAATAAATCACTACTAACTTTACACTTTGTTTATTACAACAAAATAATTTAACATTAGCAAACTACACCAATTATATTATTAAACTATTTGAACAACTGCAAAACAAACACAACTACAAAATTATTTAATTTATAATGTCGTCATCAGATTATGATGAGCAGCCTGGTGTATTTGCAGCACCTCAGCCACCACAGCCACGTCGGTAAAGAGTCTTTGGTATAGCAGTTTTTCATTTTGAGGCCAACTAGCAAAAAAAAGTCTCAGCAAAGTTTCCCATGAATACCGTTTTTTAAGGAGTTCACAAAAGCTAGCTTGGGCAGAGTTAACTTGTGCTGCTGGACTGGAAAGCTCTTCATGTGGTTCCACATCTTTTCAACCTGGATACACTGTGCCTGCTCAGGTATTTACTGCTGAACAAGACATTAATCATGCTTTATCTAATAAGGCACTTTTTTACTGCTTATGTAAGCAGATCATTTTGTCATTATGGACAAGTAGACCTGCAAAGGACAAGGTTAATCAAGACCACAAATGATCCCTTAGGCAATAACAACATATTCATTTCTCCAATTAATAGTTATTTTCCCTGATTTTCCACAGTTATCATTTCCTGTTTCTTTGAAAGTGAACACGTTTTCTTTTTCTCCTCTATATATTTTTTGACATGGTAGTTTTCTTTTTTACAAACTGTGTTTTCCATTTTCCTACTAGAAAAAGACAAAATAATAAGAAAATGAAAACTTACATACTGGTTAATAATTGACAACAGTGATTCATCACTATATTCTTAAAACATTTCTACATATTTCACCCACAATCACTTATTTATATCTAATGTACCTCTAATATGTTATTCCTTTCTCCTGAAACGTTCTACACCCTCAACCAGTGCATTTTTTCCCACAATTAAATTATAACATCCCTCAACCCTGGTTCCATAAAAGTTTATACAGTAAAACATTTGTCTTGACACACCTTTCCTAACAGTCAGCATTATGTTTCACTCTATAAATAGTAATATCTCCATTTAAACATGTAATTGGGTAAAAATATGTGTGCAGTAAGGTTCATAAACACACTAGAGCTTCTATTAACAGATTGCAGATTAATCATTATATAGTTTGAGAAATACTGCCTCTTTTACTTACAACTACATACAGATTAACAGTTTTTTTTTTCAAACATATCTTTATTGGTGTTTAGCATATACTTCGTATATTACATCCAAAACAGTATCCAAGCCTTAATACAAAGCTTCGCATTTGTTAGAAATAACAAAGTTGAATTTGCATGGTTAGTCCAAGTCCAAGCCTTCTAGCGTAACAAACCTAGTTAAACAAGTACAGTGTCTAATAATATAAAGGCATGGGGTGTCCCCACCTTAAGGATGCATACGTTCAACCCGTCTTTCTTTTGCGACAGGATTTTTCTTTACCCCTTCCAACTGGGAAGGTACCAAAAAAATTAAAGAGAAACCCCCCTCCTCCCCCCCCAACAGACAACATGGGTGGTGGCGGCTGCGTGGAAAGGCGGAGTTTCACGGTATATACATTTAAAATTGAAAGAGATGCATACCCCTAACCGAGGGCAGACAAACGGCCAAAGGCAACCCTCGCGTAAGAAAAGTAACCAGAGGTCCCCACTTGTATTCAAAACTTTTATAATCATTGCGGAAGATATCTATCATCCTCTCGAGACAGAGTAGTTTCCAGAGCCAGGAGTGCCACAGTGACAGAGTGGGAGCTGCCTTTTTCTTCCATGCTGCTGCGATAGTTACTTTCACGGCCCCTATGTATGTCCACATAATGGCCTTATCTGCCTTGGTTTGGTGTTCGAGAGCTGGATCACGGATGCCTAGGAGAACCCCCTCTATGGTGGTCGGTATCGGGTAGCCCAACATGCTCTTAATTTGTGCTAAGATCTCCTCCCAGAATGGTCTTATTGTGGGACAATCCCACCAAATGTGTTGGAAATCGTCCAGTAATCCGCAGCCCCCCCAGCATCTATCTGATGTATTCGGGAAGATCTTTTTAAGCTTGGCGGGATAGAGGTACCAGTCCATCAGTGTTTTCAAGTGGGCTTCCCAGAGTTCCAGAGAATGGTTACATTTTGTTATATCTGACCACAACCCGGCCCATTCCTTATCACCTATGTCTCTGTGTATTACCCCCTCCCACATATCCATATACCTTGGAGGAGGAGAGTGTGTGGATGACAGAAGGGAATTATATAGGAATGAAATCACCCCTCTCATAGAGCCTACCTTCAGCACAAATGTCTCAAAACTTGTTTTTTCTCTTGTAGCCGCTTCGCGAATGTGCGGGGTGAGAGCCCAGTGTTTGAGTTGGAGATAATGAAAGTGTTCATCAGGTTCTAAATGAAACTCTCGTCTGCAGTTATCAAAAGTGAGAATGTCATAATTGTGAAAGAGATGGAAAAGCGCAATGCACCCGCCCTCTCTCCAGTTATCAAAGGGTCCCTCTTGAAGTGCTGGGGGGAAGGTCGGATTGAAGTGTATAGGTGTAAAGGGGGAGGGAAACGTGGTCCAGTGATCATCCCTGGACATAGAGTTTCACACTTTTAAAGTAGTGCGGGTGGGGCTGCTAATATAAGCATTCGCTGGCCTATCTTTCTTGGGCTTCCATATGAGGTCCCAGATCGTCCTCCCGGCGATGGCTCGGTCCATATGGAGCCAAAGTTTCTCTGACTTCCTTTTCGACCATTCCGCCACAATCCGTAATTGTGCAGCTTTATAGTAAAGGCCAAGGTCAGGCAATCCCACTCCACCCTCCGTTCTGGAGCGTCTCAAGATCGAGAAGGACAGTCGGGCCCTTCCACCTTGCCATATGAACCGTGTGAGCAGTGATTTAACTTTTGGTATAAATTCCTTACCGAGTTCAATAGTCAGTGCCTGAAAAAGATGTAAAAGTTTAGGGAGTACCGTCATTTTTATTGCGTGTATGCGGCCTAGCCAGGAGAAAAAGAGGGGTTTCCAACGTTTAAGATCGCTTTGGAGTTGGAGAAGAGCGGCCGGAAAGTTAGCTTTGTAAAGTCCTTCCACGCGCGGAGTCAACTGGATTCCCAGGTACTGAAGGGAGCGGCTGGCCCATTGGAGTGGAGAAAGGGTCTGCAGTGTGCCCACCTCATCATTGGGGACCGTTAGATTAAGTATATATGATTTATGGAGGTTAACCTTGAAACCCGCTACTGCCTCATTTTTGGCCAGTTCTAACTGCAGTGCGGGGAGAGAGAGCGACGGGTCTGTGAGAGATAAAAGCACATTGTCCGCAAAAAGCGAAATTTTGTGGGTATCCCCGCCAAATAAAATCCTCTTAATCGCCGGCGTCTCCCGAATGCAGATCGCTAGCAGTTCAATGCTTAGAGCAAACAGCAGGGGTGACAACGGACACCCCTGTCTGGTTCCCCTCGTCAGAGAAAATGGGGCCGAGAGAGTTTCAGTAACCTGTACTCTAGAGCGCGGTTGCGTATAATTAGCTTTGATCATAGTGATAAATTTGTCCACGAAGCCAAAGCGCATGAGTGTGTGAAACAAGAATGACCAGTCCACCCTGTCAAAGGCCTTTTCGGCGTCTAACCCCACAAGCACCGCTGGGATCTTCCATTTGGAGACTTTCTCAATGAGATGTACTATTTGTCTTACATTATCATGAGTCTGTCGCCCTTTTATGAAGCCCGATTGATCAGGATGGACGAGGTCTGGCATCAGATCATTCAGTCGGGCAGCTAAGATGGCTGAATAGAGTTTCGCGTCCAAGCTTGAGAGAGCAATGGGCCGGTATGAGGCACACAGGTGTACATTTTTCCCTGGCTTAGGGATGATCGTGACAACTGCCTCGGCCATCGAGGGAGTTACCTCTCCGTCCTCTGCCATCTTGTTAAAAAGACGCGTGAGGGGCGGTATGAGGTCGGGCGCAAAGGTTTTATAAAATGGAGCCGTCAGCCCGTCTGGGCCTGGGGCCTTATGGAGTTTAAGGGAAGCAATGGTTGTGCCCACTTCTTCCGGGGTAATGGGAGCCGTGAGTCTATCGTTCCACTTTTGGGAGACCTGGGGGAAGTGGAGAGCCTGAAGATAACTATTTTGCAGCTCTATATCCCGTGATTCCCCAGTGTAGAGCGTTCTGTAAAAGGATCCAAAAATATCGGCTTTGCCCCTATCTGTGTGGACCAGCCCGCCCTCCCCGTCTTGAATGCCTCCAATGTATTCTCTTTCACGCTTCTCTTTCAGTTGCCTCACTAGGTGTTTGCCTATTTTGTTCCCCTGAGAGTAGGAAATTTGGCGAAGTTTTAATAGTGTGTGTTCCGCCCAGTTAGTGTAGATTGCCTTAAGCTTTCCCCGTAGTGCCGTAAGAGCGCACAGTGAGCCCCTGGTGGGTTTATGCTTATGTTCCTTTTCCGCTAGTTCCAATTCTGTTTCTAGGCTTTTTCTCTCCTTAGCTCGCTGTCTATTTAGGGTGGAGTTGAGTTCTATGCTCTTTCCTCGTATGACCGCTTTGAATGCGTCCCAGTTATTGAACAATGAGGTATCTTGCGGCCTATTTAATTTTAAAAACTCTGTAATCGCTTCTCGCATTTCTGTTCGCAACACCTTGTCTCTTGTGAGTGAGGCCGGGAAGTATCATTTTGGCGTTGTAGACGAGGCCTCTCCCCAGTGTAAACAAACCGAGATGGGGCAGTGATCTGAAATGGAGAGAGGAAAGATTTTGGTTTCCCGGAGAATGCCTGTCAGGTTCTGACTGAGAAAAACATAGTCAATTCTGGAATATGTATGGTACACATGGGAGTAGAATGTGTAGTCTCTAGTCTGGGGGTATAGGGTATGCCAGGCATCTCTAAGACCCAAATCGTGCATCCTTTGCTTAATGGCTGTGGAGAAGGAGATAATTTCTGATCTGTGAGATTGGGTGCTATCTAAGTCTGCTTGCCAGGTAAGATTGAAATCCCCCAGAAGGATTGTTGGACCCTCTGCAAAATCTCCCACTTTATCTAATAGTGTAGTTAAAAAGCCTGCTTGACCAACATTGGGCGCGTAAGCTGTAATAAAGGTACACAGTTTACCCCTCAGAGAGCCCTTGACCATAACCATCCTACCCTCCTTGTCTGACTGAATGGCCAGTGGCTGGAACTTTGTCGAACTATGAAAAAGGAGTGCGACCCCACGGTGTTTGGTATGTGCGGAGGACCTATATATAGGAGGATATTGTTTGTGCCTAAGCCTCGATTCCTCGTCCCTCTGTAGGTGCGTCTCTTGAAGAGCCACAATATCGAAGTGGTGGTCCGTGAGGTATTTCCAGACTTTTTGTCGCTTTTGTGGTGAATTAAGCCCCTTAACGTTCCACAACCTTATTGAGAGTACCATCTGTACAGTGTTGTGTCCTCCCTTGCTCTCATAACCCCCTGATGCATGGCGTCACCTCCGGCCCAGGTTGCTAAGGGGAATGAACTACCCAATCCCACCCGCCGCAGTGAGTGCATCTGTTCCACAATGTGTCTGTGTTGGAGACCTAAGTGGAGCCGCCATCACTCCCAAAACCCACCTCACCCAAAAAACATGAAACAAAAACCCCAAATCTTAACATTACCAACAGGAACATGCGCCGGATCGATGACAAATCTCCGGCTGTAGGTGCATTTATCCTACTGGGCGTGTTGGTGGATGGAGCAGCCATAGTCCCCATCCGCGCCCATCTCGAGTGCCCAAGGTAGTCAATGACCGCCTGCTAGGGTGGGCCGACATTCCAGAGTGGTCTTAGCCTGTCCATATTTCGGGATCCATCGGCCGGTCGCAGTCCTCAGTAGTCCCTGGCGAGACATAACTGTTTCCCTCTGAAGATCATGCAGTTCTGCGAGCAATGCGGAACCATCGCGTTTAGTCATGTGGCCTTGTCATCATTTGTGACCCCCTCTAGAGCTTGTGGACCATTGTGATGTAATCGGGCCATGTCGATCAGTCCCCTTGGGTGGTCCCTGTAGGGTCTCAGGCTCAGCTGAGGGGAGGCCCAGCAAAACCAATCCTTCCTTTAGCTCAGTAATATGTCGTTTTTAGGTCTCGCCTACGCAGCGCGCATGCGCTGCATAGGCAAAAAGACCTTTTGGAATCGCTTCGGCTTTTCAGCCAAAAACGTGCACGCGTTCCATTGCCTTCAATGGCAACGCGTGCACGTTTGGCGATTCACTTGCGGGAGCGAGCAGCGCCATATGGTAGCAATTATCGCTCCTGGCGCCGCTTGCTCCCGCAAGGGAAACGCTTTCACTTTTGCTTGAGGCGCGCACGCTTGTTTAACAAGCGCCTTATTCCGCGCTTTCACTGTTATGGTGTCCCTGCTACTTTCTTTAGACGCTGCTCGTCTCAACAAAGGTGCGCGGCGGCTATTAAAGTGAAAGCACGGAATGGGGCGCTTTTATAAAAAAAAGCATTTGTTTGTCGACTTTAGAAACAAATGCGTTTATTTGTAAAAGCGCACCGTTCTGCGCTTTCACTTTAATAGCCACCGCGCACCTTTGTTGAGACGAGCAGCGTCTAAAGAAAGTAGCAGGGACACCATAACAGTGAAAGCGCCGACCCCGGCGCTTGTTTCAAATTATTCCCCCCCCTTCCTCCGTGCCCCAGCCACCCCCCTTCTACCACCGCTACTGAGTGTTGGATGTTTTGGAGTGGGTCGAGTTTTCTCCGCCTCCGCTGCCTACTGTTGCTGGCTCCAGTCCTGTGAGTACACAAACGTCTTTGTTCACAGGATCCCGTGCAGCGGCGCTCTGCTTAGAGACACCGCTTGTTTTTCTGTGGAAATAGACTACTATGGAAAGCTCTGCTGCTGTATCAGTTTTCTGTGTTTTCCTTTACAGTCACATTGCCAGCAGGAGAAGGCAAGCAATGAAAGGTTGAGCTGCCAACTCTTTATCTGGTGTCTGGTCAGCGCATTTCCAATTAGTAACTGTTGTGGTTGCAAGCCCCCTCATTATGACATTGTGAAATGAACATTTAAAGTAGATTTGTCACTGGCCCATGGGCTTTAAAAATAAATCCCAATTTGTGTGCTGCGCTGTTCTGTGTCTGACGCCAGTTTACCGCCCACCCACAGTCATTAAAATAATCTCATCCTAGATTAGCTATCATCATAAGCAATATGGTTATTTCCTGGCGTTTCTATCTGCGCAGTAAGGTTATTACTGTTTCGCAAGACAAGTGCAAAAGGTTTTTAAATTCTGTTTAAAAAGGCGAGATTTTGGAGTGTGGAGTGAAAAGCGTGGGATACAGACACCAAGCCAGTATTTAGTGTTGCAGAAGATTTGTGCAATAAATAGTGAATATTTAGTTGTGAAAGAAATTCAACGTGTGCACAATGATACATTCAGAGAGTAGGAAGGGCGGCATTCCCAGTGGGAGATTCCACAACACTGTGCAGAAGGTATGCTTGTGTGCTGAATTAGGGGCTGCTGGTCTTGTGTACATTTAAAATCTCTGGGTGCATCATGTCGACACTTTAGGATATGGCGTGCGTTTACAGGCCTGTTTAGTGTTCCGGCCATGGAAGGGTGCGGTCTGTACAGGAATTTGTGTTTCTCATTCTCTGGATAGGATTACATAACTATTATGCCATGTACAACATTCCAGCTCTGAATCAATTTTTGAACAAACACCAGGTTGCTCTTGTTATTGGAATGCCTCTGTTAATTTTGTCAACAAATAGAAGGTGACGTAGATGCAGTACGTAATTTTGTGAGTCTCTGCTACTTTCAGAATGATGAGCCTTATTTGGCCAGGCGTCATTTTTGCTGAAAACAAGGATTGTGTAACTTCTTTTCATCCGCGGAAGCAAAGATGTTGGTAGGAGTCAGCTAGGGCTCTTAATGCAGAATAAATATTTGTGCTGCGTCTTAGTCAAGACCTAATTTATTTAGATTTGACGTCATACCAAAAAGGAGAATTGTATAGTATAAATGCTTTCTCTCACCCTATAAATAGGTTTAACCTCCCTTTTCATGTGCTTTTCATACACTTTCCTTTCGTGACTCCTCTGGTTAGTCGTTAATCCATTGTGTCTGTTCTCCTTTGTTGTTTACTGGGATCTCTGTCCATAAATGTCACTTCAGTTGTAACTGTCCAGTAATTGAGTACATTTTATGTTACACAGAATTAGATCCCACTTTTTCAGTTGCATCATGCCTCCCTTAGGCTAGCTGACCCTGTGTTAGGAGTAAAGCTCTGTGACGAGAATGTGTTCCAGTCCCACACAAAATGAAGCAGATTGACCACTGTTCTCCAGATACTGAAAGAAATATAGTAGATGCTCCATACTTTGTCTGTTGGATGCGGCGGTTTGTGTGGCCTGGTTGCACTGCATTTAGAAAGGTAGAAAACTGCATCCCCCCATAAGAGATTACTTTGATGCAGTCTATGTAATTCGCCACTAGTATGAGAAGCATGCCTATTTTTGGTGCCCTCATATCTTGACAACAATGGGGGCAACGATCACAGGCTGAACTGCTGCTTCACTGTAATCCTTACCCGATGTGCTGTCTCTCTATCTTAATTGAATTACTTTAAAATGAAATCGATTAATATAAATTAGCAATGACGAGCACAAGCAAGAGTGCTTTAAAACACCTGCTGCTTGTGCTCTTTTGAAAGATGGGAAATTACAGGTTTTCGGAACATGCGGATTCAAGTTTTCACTATAATTGTTTCTTTTATTTGTTCTGCATGTATTTATTTGCATATAATAATGTTGTATCCTCAGAGCATTAGGAATAGCCACAAATCGTTAAACTCTGCAAACATGTACGGGTTTTATATTCGAACCACTGTCACAATGAAAGTTGAGCTTTAGAGTACTCACCCTAACTCGCAAATGCCTTGCATTAATGGCTGACTCACTCTCACTGACTATCACACTCTCACTGACACTGACACTCTCACTGACACTCTCACTGACACTCACTGACTAACTGACACTGACTCACTGACTCTCTCTCACACCGACTCTCACTCTCACTGACAGACTCTCCCACTCTCTCTCTCACTCACTCACTCTCACTGACAGACTGACTCACTCACTCTCACTGACAGACTGATTCTCCCACTCTCACTCACTGACTGACTGACTCTCACTCACTGACAGACTGACTCACTCACTCTCACTGACAGACTCTCACTGACAGACTGACTCACTCACTCACTCTCACTGACAGACTCACTGACAGACTCACTCTCACTGACAGACTCTCACTGACAGACTGACTCACTCACTCTCACTGACAGACTGACTCACTCTCACTGACAGACTCTCACTGACAGACTGACTCACTCACTCTCACTGACAGACTCTCACTGACAGACTGACAGACTCACTCTCACTGACAGACTCTCACTGACAGACTGACTCACTCACTCTCACTGACAGACTGGATCACTCTCACTGACAGACTCTCACTGACAGACTGACTCACTCACTCTCACTGACAGACTCTCACTGACAGACTGACTGACTCACTCTCACTGACAGACTCTCACTCACAGACTGACTCACTCACTCTCACTGACAGACTCTCACTTACAGACTGACTCACTCACTCTCACTGACAGACTCTCACTGACCGACTCTTCCACTCTCTCACTGACTGACTCTCCCACTCTCTCTCACTGACTGACTCACTGACTCCCTCTCACTGACTCACTGACTCCCTCTCACTGACTCCCTCTCACTGACTCCCTCTCACTGACTCCCTCTCACTGACTGACTCTCGCTAAAAGACTGACTGACTCTCGCTAAAAGACTGACTGACTCTCGCTAAAAGACTGACTCACTCTCACTGACTGACTATCACACTGACTCACTCTCTTTCACTCACTGACTGACTGACTCTCACTCACTGACAGACTGACTCACTCACTCTCACTGACAGACTCTCACTGACAGACTGACTCACTCACTCACTCTCACTGACAGACTCACTGACAGACTCACTCTCACTGACAGACTCTCACTGACAGACTGACTCACTCACTCTCACTGACAGACTGACTCACTCTCACTGACAGACTCTCACTGACAGACTGACTCACTCACTCTCACTGACAGACTCTCACTGACAGACTGACAGACTCACTCTCACTGACAGACTCTCACTGACAGACTGACTCACTCACTCTCACTGACAGACTGACTCACTCTCACTGACAGACTCTCACTGACAGACTGACTCACTCACTCTCACTGACAGACTCTCACTGACAGACTGACTGACTCACTCTCACTGACAGACTCTCACTCACAGACTGACTCACTCACTCTCACTGACAGACTCTCACTTACAGACTGACTCACTCACTCTCACTGACAGACTCTCACTGACCGACTCTTCCACTCTCTCACTGACTGACTCTCCCACTCTCTCTCACTGACTGACTCACTGACTCCCTCTCACTGACTCACTGACTCCCTCTCACTGACTCCCTCTCACTGACTCCCTCTCACTGACTCCCTCTCACTGACTGACTCTCGCTAAAAGACTGACTGACTCTCGCTAAAAGACTGACTGACTCTCGCTAAAAGACTGACTCACTCTCACTGACTGACTATCACACTGACTCACTCTCTTTCACTCACTGACTAACTGACTCACTCTCTCACTCATTCACTCTCACTGACTGACTCTCACTCTCACTGACTCTCACTCTCACTGACTGACTCTCTCACTCTCACTGACTGACTCTCACTCTCTCACTGACTCTCACTCTCTCACTGACTCTCACTCTCTCACTGACTGACTGACTCTCACTCTCTCACTGACTGACTCTCTCACTCACTGATTAACTGACTCTCTCACTCTCTCACTGACCGACTCTCTCTCACTGACTGACTCTCTCACTCACTCTCACTAACTGACTGACTGACCTTCACCCTCCTGTTATTTATGCCCCCCATAACAAAACAAGCATTGGCATAGCCAATAGGTCTCGCCTTTGGGACCTTATAAGTGTTTAGCCATGCAACAGTTGATGCTGTTGTACCAATGATATTGTGCTGCATAACTAAATACTTATAAGGTCCCAAAGGCGAGACCTATTGGCTATGCCAATGCTTGTTTATTGTTATATTCAAAACTCAAACCAAACGGGTATGTCCAACGGTATCGGACGTGATAGTCGCGCAGTTTTGTTGTGATGGGTCGAAACTGCTGCCGCCTCGCCAGTGTGGCGGGCACCAAGTCTTGGTAGATACTGCATGTATGACCTTGGAATGTGATATCACTTTTCTTCCGAGCCGCTTGTAAAACCGCTTCTTTCACCTTGTAGGAGTGGAATTTAGCAAGTACATCCCGTGTCCGTCTCCGTTCTCCAGTGGCTGGGCCGCCCACACGGTGCGCCCGCTCCAACTTGATCTTGAGGGTTTGTGGGCTTATAATCTCTGCAAATAGACCCTCGAGGAAAGCTTCAAGATCGGACCCTTCTGCTCCTTCCTCCAGATTTTGGATTTGTACATTGTCTCTCCGCGCCCTGTTTTTGAGGTCTTCGGATTTTAATTGGGTTTGGTACAATTGTTCCTGGAGGTCCCGCAATTTATCTTGTGTTTCTGAGGTTGGTTGGTCAATATCCTGGGTCTGTGTTTCCAAGTCCACCACTCTCGTGCCCACAGAGTCCACATCTTGTTGGAGTGTGGCCAGTCGATCATTTAGATCGGATTTTAGTTGATCAATGGAGGCCTTTATGTCCTGACCGAGTTCCATCCGGAGTTCCACTTTAAAATCTCGTATAGATGCCATGAGGTCGTCCTTTGTGAGGGCCATGGTTTCTGTAGAGTCTTCACGTTCCGACGGCAGGGGCTTGTCTGCTGGCAAAAACAAGTCGGAGCCTTTATTCAAAACTTTGTTTGAGGTCTTCTTTGGCGGCATAGAGGTGGGCCTCGTGCTACCCCCCAACACTCTGGTAGGGGCGACAAGCACCTGGAATGCCTTTTACTTCTTTGCGCCCTTCAATGCAGTGTGCTAGTAGTGGACAATGGTAGTAGGGGTTCACCCCTTCAGTCGACCCCCCTCTCCAGGGAGCGTAGGTGCCCTCCATCTATGTGTTCGGCCTCCTCATAGATAAACCACTGCTGGACGCCACTCTCAGTGTCCCATCTCCAGGGGGACCCGGGTGTATTTCATCTTTTCGGCGGCCGAGCAGCCCCGGATCCGCCCATGTCTTGAAGCCTCGCTGCCCAGATAGTAAACTTCACAGTAGGAGGCTTGATCTCGCCACCGTCGCCATCTTGGAAGCTGACCCTGACTCTGAAAAGGGGGTGTTTGATCAAACCATCCGTCAAATCGCGCCTATTAATCAGGGAGTCTGGGGGCCCACTGCCGTATGTCCGTGCACGTTGCTCAGTGCCCAGCCTTAGTTCATCCCGAATAGACGATGTCTGCGCCAGTGCATTACTTCGTGGTTGGTGTCTTTCTCCGCGTAGGTGCCACCCTGATGCAGCTAGGGAGGAGGGTTCTCATGACCGGAGGGGAACAGCTTTTATGGTGAGGCCTGTCCTCGCCTCGGCTGCCATCTTAAGGTCAGGCGTGGAGCTCCGGGGGGGCCAGATAGTCAGCAAGAGCCTCCTAATGGTGGTGCCCGGGTGGATCTCCCACTCTTACACTGCCCTGCCCTTGGTCCTCTCTGCTGTGAAATGAGGCGGTGTGTCTGCAGTGCACTTGATGAGCTTACCGGCATCTCGCGTGTTGACAATCCGCCCTCGGTGTAAGCTCCGCAGCCACTAGATCGTCGCTGCTGACAGGACGCGTCTTCGGTGCAGGTCTGCATGAACCCCCCGTATGGACGACCGGGGTTCCACGACACAACCAGCTTCTCGATCACCACCTCCTCTGGCGGGAGCCTTCGCACTGCGGGCTGGCGGCGGTCGCCATCTTGAGGAGCCCCCTGGCCATTCTGCCTCAGTCATAATGGAGCTCACCGTCGGGAGCCCGAGCCAAAATCCGGATCTCTCTGCAGGCTCTAGATCTGGAGCTACAGATTGATGTCCTCGGCGGCACTTTGGCAGTGTCCATCTGCTGCTAGACCCTCGAGATGCAAGCGCGGACCGGGAGCCGAGACGAATTATGTCCGCTCGGTCATCTTGCCCGGCCACGCCCCAGATTAACAGTTTTTTAACACAATGTGCAATACTTGTTGTTATCTCTCTACATTTTAATGTCTACTTTAGAAACGATATATTTAGAAATATACACCTCTACAAACAGCATTTCACTCAGTAAACCGTGCGTTGAATAAGTTTACCAACAGTAGTCCACTTACTAACACTTCTCAACAAAGTTTAGAAAATATATTATTAAATACCTGAACTTGCAGCTGTTTCAATAATGCAGCTGAAGACACCGGTCTCTTTCAGTTAAAAATTAAGTCACATTTGATGAGCTCAACTCAGAGACTTCCTTCTCTTCCAAAGTGCCAAGGACAATCTGAGCTATCTCTGCCTCTGCAGCAAATCAAATCACATAATTTCTTCAACCATGTGACAAGAATGTTAACTGTCAGATGACGGGTGTAAGTAGTAGGGTGAGTGAATGGACTGGCCTTTCCTTTCAGACCTCTGTCTTGAATGATGGGTGTGCATAGAAGAGTGTGTGGATGGACTGACCTCTACTTTCAGAACTCTCTCTCTTAGATGACGAGTGGCATAGTAGAGTGTGTGGTTGGACTGGCCTTTCCTTTCAGACCTCCCTCTCAGATGACTGATGTGCATAGTATGATGTGTGGATTGACTGACCTCTCCTTTCAGACCTCTCTCTCACATGACAGGTGTGTGTAGTAGGGTGTAAGGGGAGTTACAGATTTCTCCTGTCAGACTCTCTCTCAGATGATGTCTGTGCATAATAGGTTGTGTATATGGATTGCTGTCTACTTTCAGACCACTCTCTCAGATGACAGGTGTGTCAGTAGAGTGTGTGGATGGACTGGTCTCTCCTCTCAGACCTCTCTCTCAAATGAGGGGTGTGTGTATAGTAGGTTGTGTAGATGGACTGGCCTCTCATTTCAGACCACTCTATCAGCTGAAGTGTGTGCATAGTAGGGTACGTGGATGGACTAGTCTCTCCTTTGAGACCTCTCTCTCTCACATGACAGGTGTGCGTAGTAGGGTGTATGGGGAGCTACAGACCTCTCCTGTCAGACTTCTCACTCAGAATATGAGTGTGCATAGTAGGGTGTGTACATGGCTGACCTCTCTTTTCAGACCTCTCTTTCTCAGATGATGGGTATGCATAGTAGAGTATGCGAATGGACTGGCCTCTCCTTTCAGACCACTCTCTCAGATACCTGGTGTTATTAGTACAGTGTGTGAATGGATTGAAATTTCCATTCAGACCTCTGTCTCAGGTGACAGGTCTATGTAGTACAGTGTGTGAATGGACTGGCCTCTCTTTTTAGACCTCTCTCATACATGAGAGGTGTGCATAGCAGGGTATCTGCATGGACTGCCCTCTCTTTCCACACCTCTTTTTCAGATAACAGGAGTGCATATTAAGCTGTGTACATGGACTGCCCTCTCCTTCCTGACCTCTCTCTCAGATGCCAGGTTTGCATAATAGGGTGTGTTTAGAAACCCTGGCCTCTCCACTCACTCCTCTATCTCAGATGATTGGTGTACATATTAGTGTGTACATGTACTTGCCTCTTCGATCAGACATCTGTCTCAGATGACAGATGTGTGTAATAGGCTGTTTGGAGAGAGACTGGCCTCTCCACTGAGACCCCTCTTTTGGATTGCATTTTTGCATAGTATGCTCTGTCCAGGAATTGTCCTCCCTGCTAACATCCCTCTCTCTGATAATGGGTGTGCATAGTATGGTGCGGCAAAAGAGTATACTCTACTTACAACTCTTACAAAGCCGATGGATGTAATATTAGACTCTGATAAACACCATCTCCAGTAATACTCCTTCCTACAGTAACAAGTGTGCATACTAGAGTGTGATAAAAAATTACCTACTCTTTCCTACTTTTCACAATCCTCCGAGAGTCTTGTGAGATCATAACTTTTTTAATATAAGATTTAACCATCTATTCATCACAGTACTTATCTCTTACACACTTCCTATCAAAAACAGTCATTATGCATTCCTTCCATTCCTCCCCACTCCCTTCTATGCACACCCATTATCTGAGAGTGGGGGACTAAGCGGTGAGAGCCATTCCCTCCCCACACACCGTTCTATGCACATCCGTCATCTGAGAAAGAGGTCTCAGTGGCGAGGGCAGTCCTTCAACACACTCTACTATGCACACCTGTCATCTGAGAGAGGTATGAAAGGAGAGGCCAGTCCCTCCCCACACCCTACAACACACACCAGTCATCTGAGAGAGGGCTCAGTGGAGAGATCAGTCTCTCTCCAAACTCTGTCCTATGCTCATCCGTCATCTGAGAGAGAGGTTTGTGTGGAGAGGCCAGTCTCTCCAAAACCCAACTACACACATCTTTCATGTAAGAGATGGGTCTCAGTGGAGGTTCGCCCAAAAAATCCTGACTCATAGCTCTGGGAGAGCAGTGACTCTCACCCCACACTACTGGCATGACACTAACGATTACAAGAGAATACTACTGTGCTTATTATCCTCTTCAACTGTTGATGTCAACTACCATAACATACTGAATGTTATACAGTAGAGAGTGGAGTGTATACTCTGTCCAACATACTAGTATTTTTGTCGTGATTCAGTGAGACTCACGCAAGAGAAGCTGTAGTCCGGTGGTGGCTCTCTCCTCCCTCTTCAATTCGGAGGACAGATTGAGAGCAGAGGTAGACCACGGTCACAGTCTAGTGTTTCCCGAAGATGTCACGACGTCATCCTCTAGACGGGATGAATCGGCCACTGAGGTAGCCCTACAAAGAGTGTTGCCGGAACTTGTTGGAGGTGAGGAGAAGGAGGAACCAGAAGCAATCACGGAGGTGATGTGTACGAAGGAACGCCGAACCGAAGAAGGCGCCAGAAGCCCAGGAACTATGAGGACATCGAGAGGCAGAGGCGAACCATCAAGAGCATCGGACGGATAAACCCTGGACACCGCATACAAGCCCAGTTGTCCTGGAAAGCAGGCGGATACTGCGGTACACTCTGCTGAGACCCAGGAGGGTCGCAGCCTCAGGCAAGTCTTGTGGGCTGGGGCATCTGCTATACAGAGGTGGTGGGATAGGATTAACGGGTCCCAAAAGTAAAGGGGGGAAGAGTCAGGCACCCCAAATCGGGGCACACTCGAAGAGCATGTAGCATGGGGATGCACATTTGAGCAGATGGTCTCGAGAACTAAGAGCCAGATTTATGTCAGGAGCACTGAGTAGTTTTGCACAAGTAATCACATGCACAGGTGATTGATTGAGGGGAAGAAGGCATCTCATCACATAATGTGCTGACAATTTCCTGTACTTTACATTTGAGGGTTGCCCGAAGCCTGTGGGCCCGGAGAGGCTGGAAGCTGAGGCAAGACACAGTTGTTAAGTTGGCCAAAGAAGTGTGCAGATGCGACTTGAAGGAAAAGCAAGCCTGAACAGCACTTGCATTTCCTGTTAACTCCCAATAAATACCATTGTACTTTTTTCTGGTGTGTCTGTCCTTCGCCTGTGCCAGTTTACAATAGCCCACAAGCTTCAGACAGTGAAGCTTGCTGCATGGATACATGCAATCATGCAAGAGGTTCACGAGACATGATGGAAAATTACTGAGCCTGCAACAATGTGTTTTACGATCCTGCAAGAGTCTGTGCTCTGAGAAGTGTCAGTAACAGAACTACTCTTGGTAACCATATTCTATACAAGGTTTAGTGAGTCAAAGCTGTTTTTGTAGAGGCGTATGTTTCTTAACCCCTTCGATTCTTAGGACGAGCTGGACTCGTCATGGCACACAGTGGTCATGTGCTCATGACGAGTCCAGCTCGTCATAAGACCACCCACGGGGGAAGCGCTGGCGCTCCCCCCGTGGGAATCCGATCGTTGGTTTTTTAGGGGGAAGGGCTTCCCCTGCCTCCCCCCGCCCACCCTTCAATGACGTCAGCGCGCGAGGCGGGCTGACGTCATTGGGGGTTTCCCTTTGTTCCCCGACGCACTGGAAGCCATTTGCTTCCAGCGCGTCGGGGATCAAGGTGAGTTTTGGCTCCGGGAAGGGGGGTTTGAAACAAAAGAGGCATCGAGGGAAAGGGTTTTCCTTTCCCCCGATGCCTCTTTTGTGCATTCCTGCTGCACGATCATGCGATCGTGCAGCAGAAATGCCCACTAGACACCAGGGAATTATTATTATTTTTTTTTTTTTATGAAAATACTGTTTTGGGGAGTGGCCCCTTGGGCAAGGGTCGCTCCCCTTTTGGGGGCCATATGTTTTTGGTGCTCTGCCCCCCGGGGGGAGGGCAGTTTTTTTTTATATAGCACGGGTTTCATAGCTGCCAAGGTTTCAGATTGCTATGTGTGACAATTCCATAATTTCAGTGTAATTATGAGTGACATTTCAACAACTATGAGTGACACTTTCTCGCGTGCAAAATCAAGCAATGAAGACGAGGTAAATAAATAAATATCACTAATTAGATCCATTTGACCAACAGGAAATTAGAGGAAGCTCTACAAAGTGTTGTAAAGCAGCAAAAATGGAAGGGTGCTAACATATTTTAGCAGTTATCTTAAGCAGTACTTTAGCTTTGCTCCCAAAAGTCATCATATCACGCAGTAAAAGATCTCAGCTCCTATAATATAAATCAGTTATCTAGAGCCACTGTATGCTGACCTCGCTGCCCAGCCTGCAGAGGCACCATTTCAGTGTAACCCGAGGACACAAGCAGTGAGCTACAGGCTCATGCTGACGCACGCTCAGCTTTAAATTAAGTATATTGAGAATGAGCACTAAGTAAATGTGTGCCACGGCAGCGACGAGTCTCTGGCAGCCGGTCCTACTGTCAGCTGAGCAGAGTAGAGAGCTGCACAGAGGACTGTATAGAAGTGATTAATCACGATGCTAGTTTGAGCTGCTGCATCTGGACTTTTATTACGTGCTTGTCCTTTCAGTGCAACTAAACTCAAGCGCAACTCAGAGAGCAGTCAGAGGAGTTTCTTTCACGATACAACATGAAGCAGCAACTGGCTGCAGTCGCGTGTCTCTCGCACTCCTTGAGAAATCCCCTCAGCCCCGTGCCCCCAGTGCCCCTCCCACCGCTGATATCCGAAGCCTACAATGCCACGGAGCCTCGGCGGCCTGGGCCCTCGATGAAATCAAATAAACTCAGAGGAAGGGCAGGCTATATTCTCAGCCTGCTCCGTGTGGTCCACGCTCACCACCAGCCGGCGGTAAAGTGGTTACCGTCGTCATGATGTGTCAGCTGAGCGCTGCTCAGTGACGCTCTAAAATTTAATATTTTTAAAGTCCGATATTACAGTCTGACCTGAGAGTCAGTGATGGAGAGCCAAGCGACGACGAGTCTCCAGCAGCCGTGCGGTCGAAGGGACGTACTTGCATGAAGAAAGCCACAGGCAACAGTGCGAGGAACGGTGGGGCTGCCTGTGCCAAACGAAACTTAAGCATAAACTGCCGCCCGCTGATCGCGCCAACGCAATTCATGGAGACAATGTTGCAGTCATGTGACGCCATCTCACTGACTGCCGCTGCAGAGCAGCGCACTTCTGACTAGACTGTCACATACACTGAGCTGCCAGATGAGTGCTAATAGCAGCGCTCCCATCTCCTGCGTAAGCTGTTGTCAGCAACTTCACAAGGCTCTATTAATGCGTGACTTTGCATTTTCGTGCGGTGATGCAGATCACCACACGAAAATGCGTTAGTCTAACGCTTGTTGCGTGATACTTGGCAGGGCTGGGGCTTTACCCGAAGGTGTCAGAGCGCTTCACAATAGGAACAGTAACATTACATGAGGAGAAGGTTACAAGTGAGCATAATACAAAAGCAAGCGTTACATTACATGAGGAAAAAGTGACAATTGTGCAAATAAAACAAACAAGATACAAAAAGAGGTATGCGTTACAAGAGGAAAAAGTGACAGGTGTGCATGATACATGAGATACAAAATACAAATAGAGGTACAATACTGCAATAAGTGGCAGTCACTCAGAACACACTGGGAAGGCACTTCTATAGGCATGGAGTACAGAATTTCCTATAGTGGAAGAACTTCCTTGAGGGAGTAGAGAGGGCGTGAATTAAACAGGAGACTTAAAATGAAGGGTACACAAATCCAGCACAGCACGCAAGGGTGAGGAATGTACAGGAAAAAGTACAAATTTACAATGAAGAGCGAACTTCCTAGAGGGGGCTGAGAGTGAAAGTATTAGTTCTGAAAGTGTCTTTGGAAGAGAAGAGATTTGAGGTCAGCTTTGAAGATCCGGGTAGAGGAGGTAGCACGGAGCAATGGAGGAAGCGAGTTCCAGATTCTCACCGCATTGCCTGAGAAGGATTGCGCCATCGATCTTTCCCTTTTGAAGACGGCGGGGGGGCTCAAGCAGAAGCTTTTCCGCATTGCAAGAAGGGCGAGAGCCACCGGACAATTTCAATTTATTCACCAGGTAACGAGGGGAGGACGTGTGTAAGGCTTTGTGTGTGATGCAGGCAGTTTTGTAAATAGATCTTGCCTCGATCGGAAGCCATCGAAGAGAGGACAGGATAGGAGTGACGTGGTTGCTTCGTTTAGACCCTGAAATGAAGCGAGCTGCTGAATGGAGGATGGATTTGAGAGGGGAGAGGTGGGATTTGGGTAGGCCCGTCAGAAGAGAATTGCAATAATCCAGTCTTGAGAGAACCAGAGATTGTACCAAGGTTTTTAAGTCTTTCTCCGGGAAGAACCGACGGATCCCCCATAGAAGGCGCAACTGGTAACGTGCGTTCTTAGCAATAGAGTTGATGTGGGAGATTAGGTTGATTCTTTTGTCAAGAATGACACCTAGGGATTTAGCGCTGTCGACAATGATGGGTTTGTTGTTGAGTAGGTTCAGCTGATCCATCCAAGATTGAACAGGAGGAGGTGAGAGAGAGGTAGAGAGGAGGAGGAATTCAGTTTTGGCGGGATTCAGAATGAGTTGGTGAGCTAACATCCAGTTGTGAATAGAGTTGAGAGTAGAGTTGAGTAGTGAGAGATCGTGTGCGGAAGATAAAGGTATCTTCCCACTAGTCCACCAGGCATTTATTTGTGGAGAGTGACCCCTTGGGCAAGGGTCACTCTCCTTTGGGGCAATATTTGTGGCTGCGTCTGCCCCCCTGGAGGGCAGATCGCCATGTTTTTTTAAAAAATTGGGCCCACTAGCCCACCAGGGATTTGTTTGAGGGGAGTGGACCCTTGGGCAAGGGTCGCTCCCCTATGGGGAGCATTAATTTGGCTGTTTCTGCCCCCCTGGGTGGGCAGATCGGCTGATTTTTTTTGTATGGCCACTAGGCCACCAGGGATTTTTTCCTACCACCCAGCAATCCCCCGTGTCTCCCGATAAAAATGGTGCCTCACTTGTGTGGGAGGCCCAAGTATCCGCGACATGCAAGGACACAAAACGTTTTGAGGCAACATCAACATTGCCTATCAAAAAATGATTTGGGCCCTTGCCTGTTGCGGTTACTTGGGCCTCCCACACGAGTGAGGCATCATTTTTATCGGGAGACACGGGGGATTGCTGGGTGGTAGGAAATTTGTGTGAGCCCGGTGATGCCACACTTTCCCACACAAAAATGTCTGAAAAAAGTGATTTTTTCAGCTAAAATTGAGGTTTGCAGGGGATTCTGGGTAAGGAAACGTTGGGGGATACACGCAAGCCATACCGCCCTGGAAGCCCCCGGGTGTCTACTTTTCAGAAATGTGTGGGTTTGGTAGGTTTCCCTAGATGGCCGCCGAGCACGGGGCCAAAAACCCAGATGACCCCCCTTGCAAAACCAGGTGGTTTTGAGATAGGCAATTTTGATGTCGCCTCACTCCGTTTTGGGCCCTTGCCTGTCGCGGGTACTTGGGCCTCCCACACAAGTGAGGCACCATTTTTATCGGGAGACCTGGGGGAACGCTGGGTGGTAGGAAATTTGTGTGAGGCCAGTGATGCCACACTTTCCCACACAAAAATGTGTGAAAAAAGTGATTTTTTCAGCTAAAATTGAGGTTTGCAGGGATTCTGGCTAAGGTAACGTTGGGGGATCCACGCAAGCCATACCTCCCTGGAAGCCCTCGGGTGTCTACTTTTCAGAAATGTGTGGGTTTGGTAGGTTTCCCTAGATGGCCACCAAGCACGGGGCCAAAAACCCAGGTGACCCCCCTTGCAAAACCAGGTGGTTTTGAGATAGGCAATTTTGATGTCGCCTCACTACGTTTTGGGCCCTTGCCTGTCGCGGGTACTTGGGCCTCCCACACAAGTGAGGCACCATTTTTATCGGGAGACCTGGGGAAACGCTGGGTGGTAGGAAATTTGTGTGAGGCCAGTGATGCCACATTTTCCCACACAAAAATGTGTGAAAAAAGTGATTTTTTCATCTAAAATTTAGGTTTGCAGGGGATTCTGGGTAAGGAAACGTTGGGGGATCCACGCAAGCCATACCTCCCTGGAAGCCCCCGGGTGTCTACTTTTCAGAAATGTGTGGGTTTGGTAGGTTGCCCTAGATGACCGCTGAGCACAGGGCCAAAAACCCAGGTGACCCCCCTTGCAAAACCAGGTGGTTTTGAGATAGGCAATTTTGATGTCGCCTCACTACGTTTTGGGCCCTTGCCTGTCGCGGGTACTTGGGCCTCCCACACAAGTGAGGCACCATTTTTATCGGGAGACCTGGGGGAATGCTGGGTGGTAGGAAATTTGTGTGAGGCCAGTGATGCCACACTTTCCCACACAAAAATGTGTGAAAAAAGTAATTTTTTCAGCTAAAATTGAGGTTTGCAGGGGATTCTGGGTAAGGAAACGTTGGGGGATCCATGCAAGCCATACCTCCCTGGAAGCCCCCGGGTGTCTACTTTTCAGAAATGTATGTGTTTGGTAGGTTTCCCTAGGTGCCGGCAGAGCTAGGGTTCACAAACTACAGCTAGGCACTTTGCCAAAAAAGGGTCATTTTTCACTGCGAAATTGAGGTGTGACCACGTTGCGTTTTGCACCGTTTCCTGTCGCGGGCACTAGGCCGACCAACACAAGTGAGGTACCATTTTTCTCGTAAGACTTTGGGGAACGCGGGGTGGGTGGAAATTTGTGGATCCACGCAGATTCCAGAACTATCCACCACAGAAATGTGGGGAAAATGTGTTTTTTTGACAATTGTTTAGGTTTGCAAGGGATTCTGGGTAACAGAACCTGGTGGGAGGCAGTCAAGTCACCCCATCCTGGATTCCCCTGGGTGTCTAGTTTTCAAAAATGTATAGGCTTGCTAGGTTTCCCTAGGTGCCGGCAGAGGTAGGGTTCAAAAACTACAGCTAGGCACTTTGCAAAAAAAGGGTCATTTTTCACTGCGAAATTGAGGTGTGACCACGTTGCGTTTTGCGCCGTTTCCTGTCGCGGGCACTAGGCTGACCCACACAAGTGAGGTACCATTTTTCTCGGAAGACTTTGGGGAACGCAGGGTGGGTGGAAATTTGTGGATCCACGCAGATTCCAGAACTTTCCACCACAGAAATATGGAGAAAATGTGTTTTTTTGGACAAGTTTTTAGGTTTGCAAGGGATTGAGGGTAACAGAACCGGGTGGGAGGCAGTCAAGTCACCCCATCCTGGATTCCCCTGGATGTCTAGTTTTCAAAAATGTATAGGTTTGCTAGGTTTCCCTAGGTGCCGGCAGAGGTAGGGTTCAAAAACTACAGCTAGGCACTTTGCAAAAAAAGGGTCATTTTTCACTGCAAAATTGAGGTGTGACCACGTTGCGTTTTGCTCCGTTTCCTGTCGCAGGCACTAGGACGACCCACTTAAGTGAGGTACCATTTTTCTCGTAAGACATTGGGGAACGCGGGTTGAGTGGAAAATTGTGGATCCACGCAGATTCCAGACCTTTCCACCACAGAAATGTGGGGAAAATCTGTTTTTTTTTCAATTTTTTAGGTTTGCAAGGGATTCTGGGTAACAGAACCTGGTGGGAGGCAGTCAAGTCACCCCATCCTGGATTCCCCTGGGTGTCTAGTTTTCAAAAATGTATAGGTTTGCTAGATTTCCCTAGGTGCCGGCAGAGGTAGGGTTAAAAACTACAGCTAGGCACTTTGCAAAAAAGGGTCATTTTTCACTGCGAAATTGAGGTGTGACCACGTTGCTTTTGCGCCGTTTCCTGTTGCGGGCACTAGGCCGACCCACACAAGTGAGGTACCATTTTTCTCGGAAGACTTTGGGGAATGCGGGGTGGGTGGAAATTTGTGGATCCACACAGATTCCATGACTTTCCACTACAGAAATGTGGGGAAAATGTGTTTTTTTTGACACATTTTTAGGTTTGCAAGGGATTCTGGGTAACAGAACCTGGTAGGAGGCAGTCAAGTCTCCCCATCCTGGATTCCCCTGGGTGTCTAGTTTTCAAAAATGTATAGGTTTGCTAGGTTTCCCTAGGTGCCGGCAGAGCTACGGTTCAAAAACTACACCTAGGCACTTAGCCAAAAAAGGGTCATTTTTCACTGCGAAATTGAAGTGTGACCACGTTGCGTTTTGCGTCGTTTCCTGTCGCAGGCACTAGGCCGACCCACACAAGTGAGGTACCATTTTTCTCATAAGACTGTGGGGAACACGGGGTGGGTGGAAATTTGTGGATCCACGCAGATTCCAGAACTTTCCACCACAGAAATGTGGGGAAAATGTGTTTTTGGACAATTATTTAGGTTTGCAAGGGATTCTGGGTAACAGAACCTGGTGGGAGGCAGTCAAGTCACCCCATCCTGGATTCCCCTCGGTGTCTAGTTTTCAAAAATGTATAGGTTTGCTAGGTTTCCCTGAGTGCCGGCAGAGGTAGGGTTCAAAAACTACACCTAGGCACTTTGCCAAAAAAGGGTCATTTTTCACTGCGAAATTGAAGTGTGACCACGTTGCGTTTTGCGTCGTTTCCTGTCGCAGGCACTAGGCCGACCCACACAAGTGAGGTACCATTTTTCTCGGAAGACTTTGGGGAACGCGGGTGGGTGTAAATTTGTGGATCCACACAGATTCCAGAACTTTCCACCACAGAAATGTGGGGAAAATGTGGTTTTTTGGACAATTTTTAGGTTTGCAAGGGATTCTGGGTAACAGAACCTGGTGGGAGGCAGTCAAGTCACCCCATCCTGGATTCCCCTGGGTGTCTAGTTTTCAAAAATGTATAGGTTTGCTAGGTTTCCCTAGGTGCCGGAAGAGCTAGGGTTCAAAAACTACACCTAAGCACTTTGCCAAAAAAGGGTCATTTTTCACAGCGAAATTGAGGTGTGACCACGTTGTGTTTTGCGCCGTTTCCTGTCGCGGGCACTAGGCCGACCCACACAAGTGAGGTACCATTTTTCTCGGAAGACTTTGGGGAACGCGGGGTGGGTGGAAATTTGTGGATCCACACAGATTCCAGAACTTTCCACCACAGAAATGTGGGGAAAATGTGTTTTTTTGACAATTTTTTAGGTTTGCAAGGGATTCTGGGTAACAGAACCTGGTGGGAGGCAGTCAAGTCACCCCATCCTGGATTCCCCTGGGTGTCTAGTTTTAAAAAATGAATAGGTTTGCAAGGTTTCCCTAGGTGACGGAAGAGCTAAGGTTCAAAAACTACACCTTGGCACTTTGCCAAAAAAGGGTCATTTTTCACTGCGAAATTGAAGTGTGACCACGTTGCGTTTTGCATCGTTTCCTGTTGCAGGCACTAGGCCGACCCACACAAGTGAGGTACCATTTTTCTCATAAGACTTTGGGGAACACGGGGTGGGTGGAAATTTGTGTATCCACGCAGATTCCAGAACTTTTCACCACAGAAATGTGGGGAAAATGTGTTTTTTGGACAATTATTTAGGTTTGCAAGGGATTCTGGGTAACAGAACCTGGTGGGAGGCAGTCAAGTCACCCCATCCTGGATTCCCCTGGGTGTCTAGTTTTCAAAAATGTATAGGTTTGCTAGGTTTCCCTAGGTGCCGGCAGAGGTAGGGTTCAAAAACTACACCTAGGCACTTTGCCAAAAGGGTCATTTTTCACTGCGAAATTGAAGTGTGACCACGTTGCGTTTTGCGTCGTTTCCTGTCGCAGGCACTAGGCCGACCCACACAAGTGAGGTACCATTTTTCTCGGAAGACTTTGGGGAACGCGGGGTGGGTGGAAATTTGTGGATCCACACAGATTCCAAAACTTTCCACCACAGAAATGTGGGGAAAATGTGGTTTTTTTGACAATTTTTTAGGTTTGCAAGGGATTCTGGGTAACAGAACGTGGTGGGAGGCAGTCAAGTCACCCCATCCTGGATTCCCCTGGGAGTCTAGTTTTCAAAAATGTATAGGTTTGTTTTGTTTCCCTAGGTGCCGGCAGAGGTAGGGTTAAAAAACTACAGCTAGGCACTTTGCAAAAAAAGGGTCATTTTTCACTGCGAAATTGAGGTGTGACCACGTTGCGTTTTGCGTTGTTTCCTGTCGCAGGCACTAGGCCGACCCACACAAGTGAGGTACCATTTTTCTCATAAGACTTTGGGGAACACGGGGTGGGTGGAAATTTGTGGATCCACGCAGATTCCAGAACTTTCCACCACAGAAATGTGGGAAAAATGTGGTTTTTGGACAATTTTTTAGCTTTGCAAGGGATTCTGGGTAACAGAACCTGGTGGGAGGCAGTCAAGTCACCCCATCCTGGATTCCCCTGGGAGTCTAGTTTTCAAAAATGTATAGGTTTGTTTTGTTTCCCTAGGTGCCGGCAGAGGTAGGGTTCAAAAACTACAGCTAGGCACTTTGCAAAAAAGGGTCATTTTTCACTGTGAAATTGAGGTGTGACCACGTTGCGTTTTGCGTCGTTTCCTGTTGCAGGCACTAGGCCGACCCACACAAGTGAGGTACCATTTTTCTCATAAGACTTTGGGGAACACGGGGTGGGTTGAAATTTGTGGATCCACGCAGATTCCAGAACTTTCCACCACAGAAATGTGGGGAAAATGTGTTTTTTTTGACAATTGTTTAGGTTTGCAAGGGATTCTGGGTAACAGAACCTGGTGGGAGGCAGTCAAGTCACACCATCCTGGATTCCCCTCGGTGTCTAGTTTTCAAAAATGTATAGGTTTGCTAGGTTTCCCTGAGTGCCGGCAGAGGTAGGGTTCAAAAACTACACCTAGGCACTTTGCCAAAAAAGGGTCATTTTTCACTGCGAAATTGAAGTGTGACCACGTTGCGTTTTGCGTCGTTTCCTGTCGCAGGCACTAGGCCGACCCACACAAGTGAGGTACCATTTTTCTCGGAAGACTTTGGGGAACGCGGGGTGGGTGTAAATTTGTGGATCCACACAGATTCCAGAACTTTCCACCACAGAAATGTGGGGAAAATGTGGTTTTTTGGACAATTTTTTAGGTTTGCAAGGGATTCTGGGTAACAGAACCTGGTGGGAGGCAGTCAAGTCACCCCATCCTGGATTCCCCTGGGTGTCTAGTTTTCAAAAATGTATAGGTTTGCTAGGTTTCCCTAGGTGCCGGAAGAGCTAGGGTTCAAAAACTACACCTAAGCACTTTGCCAAAAAAGGGTCATTTTTCACAGCGAAATTGAGGTGTGACCACGTTGTGTTTTGCGCCGTTTCCTGTCGCGGGCACTAGGCCGACCCACACAAGTGAGGTACCATTTTTCTCGGAAGACTTTGGGGAACGCGGGGTGGGTGGAAATTTGTGGATCCACACAGATTCCAGAACTTTCCACCACAGAAATGTGGGGAAAATGTGTTTTTTGACAATTTTTAGGTTTGCAAGGGATTCTGGGTAACAGAACCTGGTGGGAGGCAGTCAAGTCACCCCATCCTGGATTCCCCTGGGTGTCTAGTTTTAAAAAATGAATAGGTTTGCAAGGTTTCCCTAGGTGACGGAAGAGCTAAGGTTCAAAAACTACACCTTGGCACTTTGCCAAAAAAGGGTCATTTTTCACTGCGAAATTGAAGTGTGACCACGTTGCGTTTTGCATCGTTTCCTGTTGCAGGCACTAGGCCGACCCACACAAGTGAGGTACCATTTTTCTCATAAGACTTTGGGGAACACGGGGTGGGTGGAAATTTGTGTATCCACGCAGATTCCAGAACTTTTCACCACAGAAATGTGGGGAAAATGTGTTTTTTGGACAATTATTTAGGTTTGCAAGGGATTCTGGGTAACAGAACCTGGTGGGAGGCAGTCAAGTCACCCCATCCTGGATTCCCCTGGGTGTCTAGTTTTCAAAAATGTATAGGTTTGCTAGGTTTCCCTAGGTGCCGGCAGAGGTAGGGTTCAAAAACTACACCTAGGCACTTTGCCAAAAAAGGGTCATTTTTCACTGCGAAATTGAAGTGTGACCACGTTGCGTTTTGCGTCGTTTCCTGTCGCAGGCACTAGGCCGACCCACACAAGTGAGGTACCATTTTTCTCGGAAGACTTTGGGGAACGCGGGGTGGGTGGAAATTTGTGGATCCACACAGATTCCAAAACTTTCCACCACAGAAATGTGGGGAAAATGTGGTTTTTTGACAATTTTTAGGTTTGCAAGGGATTCTGGGTAACAGAACGTGGTGGGAGGCAGTCAAGTCACCCCATCCTGGATTCCCCTGGGAGTCTAGTTTTCAAAAATGTATAGGTTTGTTTTGTTTCCCTAGGTGCCGGCAGAGGTAGGGTTAAAAACTACAGCTAGGCACTTTGCAAAAAAAGGGTCATTTTTCACTGCGAAATTGAGGTGTGACCACGTTGCGTTTTGCGTTGTTTCCTGTCGCAGGCACTAGGCCGACCCACACAAGTGAGGTACCATTTTTCTCATAAGACTTTGGGGAACACGGGGTGGGTGGAAATTTGTGGATCCACGCAGATTCCAGAACTTTCCACCACAGAAATGTGGGAAAAATGTGGTTTTTGGACAATTTTTTAGCTTTGCAAGGGATTCTGGGTAACAGAACCTGGTGGGAGGCAGTCAAGTCACCCCATCCTGGATTCCCCTGGGAGTCTAGTTTTCAAAAATGTATAGGTTTGTTTTGTTTCCCTAGGTGCCGGCAGAGGTAGGGTTCAAAAACTACAGCTAGGCACTTTGCAAAAAAAGGGTCATTTTTCACTGTGAAATTGAGGTGTGACCACGTTGCGTTTTGCGTCGTTTCCTGTTGCAGGCACTAGGCCGACCCACACAAGTGAGGTACCATTTTTCTCATAAGACTTTGGGGAACACGGGGTGGGTTGAAATTTGTGGATCCACGCAGATTCCAGAACTTTCCACCACAGAAATGTGGGGAAAATGTGTTTTTTTTGACAATTGTTTAGGTTTGCAAGGGATTCTGGGTAACAGAACCTGGTGGGAGGCAGTCAAGTCACACCATCCTGGATTCCCCTGGGTGTCTAGTTTTCAAAAATGTATAGGTTTGCTAGGTTTCCCTAGGTGCCGGCAGAGCTAGGGTTCAAAAACTACACCTAGGCACTTTGCCAAAAAAGGGTCATTTTTCAGTGCGAAATTGAGGTGTGACCACGTTGCGTTTTGCGCCGTTTCCTGTCGCGGGCACTAGGCCGACCCACACAAGTGAGGTACCATTTTTCTCGGAAGACTTTGGGGAACGCGGGGTGGGTGGAAATTTGTGGATCCACACAGATTCCAGAACTTTCCACCACAGAAATGTGGGGGAAATGTGTTTTTTGACAATTCTTTAGGTTTGCAAGGGATTCTGGGTAACAGAACCTGGTGGGAGGCAGTCAAGTCACCCCATCCTGGATTCCCCTGGGTGTCTAGTTTTCAAAAATGTATAGGTTTGCTAGGTTTCCCTAGGTGACGGCAGAGCTAAGGTTCAAAAACTACACCTAGGCACTTTGCCAAAAAAGGGTCATTTTTCACTGCGAAATTGAAGTGTGACCACGTTGCGTTTCGCGTCGTTTCCTGTCGCAGGCACTAGGCCGACCCACACAAGTGAGGTACCATTTTTCTCATAAGACTTTGGGGAACACGGGGTGGGTGGAAATTTGTGGATCCACGCAGATTCCAGAACTTTCCACCACAGAAATGTGGGGAAAATGTGTTTTTTGACAATTTTTTAGGTTTGCAAGGGATTCTGGGTAACAGAATCTGGTGGGAGGCAGTCAAGTCACCCCATCCTGGATTCCCCTGGGTGTCAAGTTTTCAAAAATGTATAGGTGTGCTAGGTTTCCCTAGGTGCCGGCAGAGATAGGGTTCAAAAACTACAGCTAGGCACTTTGCCAAAAAAGGGTCATTTTTCACTGCGAAATTGAGGTGTGACCACGTTGCGTTTTGCGTTGTTTCCTGTCACAGGCACTAGGCCGACCCACACAAGTGAGGTACCATTTTTCTCATAAGACTTTGGGGAACACGGGGTGGGTGGAAATTTGTGGATCCACGCAGATTCCAGAACTTTCCACCACAGAAATGTATGAAAAATGTGTTTTTTTGGCCAATTTCTTTGGTTTTCAAGGGATTCTGGGTAACAGAACCTGGTGGGAGGCAGTCAAGTCACCCCATCCTGGATTCCCCTGGGTGTCTAGTTTTCAAAAATGTATAGGTTTGCTAGGTTTCCCTAGGTGCCGGCAGAGGTAGGGTTCAAAAACTACAGCTAGGCACTTTGCAAAAAAAGGGTCATTTTTCACTGCGAAATTGAGGTGTGACCACGTTGCGTTTTGCGCCGTTTCCTGTCGCGGGCACTAGGCCGACCCACACAAGTGAGGTACCATTTTTCTCATAAGACTTTGGGGAACACGGGGTGGGTGGAAATTTGTGGATCCACGCAGATTCCAGAACTTTCCACCACAGAAATGTGGGGAAAATTTGGTTTTTTTGGCAATTGTTTAGGTTTGCAAGGGATTCTGGGTAACAGAACCTGGTGGGAGGCAGTCAAGTCACCCCATCCTGGATTCCCCTGAATGTCTAGTTTTCAAAAATGTATAGGTTTGCTAGGTTTCGCTAGGTGCCCGCAGAGCTAGGGTACAAAAACTACAGCTAGGCACTTTGCCAACAAAGGGTCATTATTCACAGTGAAATTGAGGTGTGACCACGTTGCGTTTTGCGCCGTTTCGTGTCGCAGGCACTAGGACGACCCACACAAGTGAGGTACCATTTTTCTCGTAAGACTTTGGGGAACGCGGGTTGAGTGGAAAATTGTGGATCCATGCAGATTCCAGAACTTTCCACCACAGAAATGTGGGGAAAATCTGTTTTATTTAACAATTTTTTAGGTTTGCAAGGGATTCTGGGTAACAGAACCTGGTGGGAGGCAGTCAAGTCACCCCATTCTGGATTCCCCTGGGTGTCTAGTTTTCAAAAATGTATAGGTTTTCTAGGTTTCCCTAGGTGCCAGCAGAGCTAGGGATCAAAAACTACAGCTAGGCACTTTGCCAAAAAAGGGTCATTTTTCACTGCGAAATTGAGGTGTGACCACATTGCATTTGTTGCCGTTTCCTGTCGCAGGCACTAGGCCGACCCACACAAGTGAGGTACCATTTTCCTCGTAAGACTTTGGGGAATGCGGGGTGGGTGGAAATTTGTGGATCCACGCAGATTCCAGAACTTTCCACCACAGAAATGTGGGGAAAATTTGTTTTTTTTGACAATTTTTTAGGTTTGCGAGGGATTCTGGGTAACAGAATCTGGTGGGAGGCAGTCAAGTCACCCCATCCTGGATTCCCCTGGGTGTCTAGTTTTCAAAAATGTATAGGTTTGCTAGGTTTCCCTAGGTGCCGGCAGAGCTAGGGTTCAAAAACTACAGCTAGGCACTTTGCAAAAAAAGGGTCATTTTTCACTGCGAAATTGAGGTGTGACCACGTTGCGTTTTGCGCTGTTTCCTGTCGCGGGCACTAAGCCGACCCACACAAGTGAGGTACCATTTTTCTCGGAAGACTTTGGGGAACGTGGGGTGGGTGGAAATTTGTGGATCCACGCAGATTCCAGAACTTTCCACCACAGAAATGTGGGGAAAATGTGGTTTTTTTGACAATTGTTTAGGTTTGCAAGGGATTCTGGGTAACAGAACCTGGTGGGAGGCAAACAAGTCACCCCATCCTGGATTCCCCTGGGTGTCTAGTTTTCAAAAATGTATAGGTTTGCTAGGTTTCCCTAGGTGCCGGCAGAGCTACGGTTCAAAAACTACACCTAGGCACTTAGCCAAAAAAGGGTCATTTTTCACTGCGAAATTGAAGTGTGACCACATTGCATTTTGCGTCGTTTCCTTGCGCAGGCACTAGGCCGACCCACACAAGTGAGGTACCATTTTTCTCATAGGACTTTGGGGAACACGGGGTGGGTGGAAATTTGTGGATCCACGCAGATTCCAGAACTTTCCACCACAGAAATGTGGGGAAATTTGTTTTTTTGACAATTTTTAGGTTTGCGAGGGATTCTGGGTAACAGAATCTGGTGGGAGGCAGTCAAGTCACCCCATCCTGGATTCCCCTGGGTGTCTAGTTTTCAAAAATGTATAGGTTTGCTAGGTTTCCTAGGTGCCGGCAGAGCTAGGGTTCAAAAACTACAGCTAGGCACTTTGCCAAAAAGGGTCATTTTTCACTGCGTAATTGAGGTGTGACCACGTTGCGTTCTGCGTCGTTTCCTGTCGCAGGCACTAGGCCGACCCACACAAGTGAGGTACCATTTTTCTCATAAGACTTTGGGGAACACGGGGTGGGTGGAAATTTGTGGATCCACGCAGATTCCAGAACTTTCCACCACAGAAATGTGGGGAAAATGTGGTTTTTTGGACAATATTTTAGGTTTGCAAGGGATTCTGGGTAACAGAACCTGGTGGGAGGCAGTCAAGTCACCCCATCCTGGATTCCACTGGGTGTCTAGTTTTCAAAAATGTATAGGTATGCTAGGTTTCCCTAGGTTCCGGCAGAGGTAGGGTTCAAAAACTACAGCTAGGCACTTTGCAAAAAAAGGGTCATTTTTCACTGCGAAATTGAGGTGTGACCACGTTGCGTTTTGCGCTGTTTCCTGTCGCGGGCACTAAGCAGACCCACACAAGTGAGGTACCATTTTTCTCGGAAGACTTTGGGGAACGTGGGGTGGGTGGAAATTTGTGGATCCACGCAGATTCCAGAACTTTCCACCACAGAAATGTGGGGAAAATGTGGTTTTTTTGACAATTGTTTAGGTTTGCAAGGGATTCTGGGTAACAGAACCTGGTGGGAGGCAAACAAGTCACCCCATCCTGGATTCCCCTGGATGTATAGTTTTCAAAAATGTATAGGTTTGCTAGGTTTCCCTAGGTGCCCGCAGAGGTAGGGTTCAAAAACTACACCTAGGCACTTTGCCAAAAAAGGGTCATTTTTCACTGCGAAATTGAAGTGTGACCACGTTGCGTTTTGCGTCGTTTCCTGTCGCAGGCACTAGGCCGACCCACACAAGTGAGGTACCATTTTTCTCATAAGACTTTGGGGAAGACGGGGTGGGTGGAAATTTGTGGATCCACGCAGATTCCAGAACTTTCCACCACAGAAATGTGGGGAAAATTTGTTTTTTTGGACAATTGTCTTGGTTTTCAAGGGATTCTGGGTAACAGAACCTGGTGGGAGGCAGTCAAGTCACCCCATCCTGGATTCCCCTGGGTGTCTAGTTTTCAAAAATGTATAGGTTTGCTAGGTTTCCCTAGGTGCCGGCAGAGGTAGGGTTAAAAAACTACAGCTAGGCACTTTGCAAAAAAAGGGTCATTTTTCACTGCGAAATTGAGGTGTGACCACGTTGCGTTTTGCGCCGTTTCCTGTTGCAGGCACTAGGCCGACCCACACAAGTGAGGTACCATTTTTCTTGTAAGACTTTGGGGAACGCGTTTTGGGTATAAATTTGTGGATCCACGCAGATTCCAGAACTTTCCACCACAGAAATGTGGGGAAAATTTGTTTTTTTGGACAATTTTTTAGGTTTGCAAGGGATTCTGGGTAACAGAACCTGGTGGGAGGCAGTCAAGTCCCCCCATCCTGGATTCCCCTGCATGTCTAGTTTTCAAAAATGTATAGGTTTGCTAGGTTTCCCTAGGTGCCGGAAGAGCTAGGGTTCAAAAACTACACCTAGGCACCTTGCCAAAAAAGGGTCATTGTTCACTGCGAAATTGAAGTGTGACCACGTTGCGTTTTGCGTCGTTTCCTGTCGCAGGCACTAGGCCGACCCACACAAGTGAGGTACCATTTTTCTCATAAGACTTTGGGGAACACGGGGTGGGTGGAAATTTGTGGATCGACGCAGATTCCAGAACTTTCCACCACAGAAATGTGGGAAAATGTGGTTTGTTTGGCAATTTTTTAGGTTTGCAAGGGATTCTGGGTAACAGAACCTGGTGGGAGGCAGTCAAGTCACCCCATCCTGGATTCCCCTGGATGTCTAGTTTTCAAAAATGTATAGGTTTGCTAGGTTTCCCTAGGTGCCCGCAGAGCTAGGGTTCAAAAACTACAGCTAGGCACTTTGCCAACAAAGGGTCATTATTCACAGCGAAATTGAGGTGTGACCACGTTGCGTTTTGCGCCGTTTCCTGTCGCAGGCACTAGGACGACCCACACAAGTGAGGTACCATTTTTCTCGTAAGACTTTGGGGAACGCGGGTTGAGTGGAAAATTGTGGATCCACGCAGATTCCAGAACTTTCCACCACAGAAATGTGGGGAAAATCTGTTTTTTTTACAATTTTTTAGGTTTGCAAGGGATTCTGGGTAACAGAACCTGGTGGGAGGCAGTCAAGTCACCCCATTCTGGATTCCCCTGGGTGTCTAGTTTTTAAAAATGTATAGGTTTTCTAGGTTTCCCTAGCTGCCGGCAGAGCTAGAGATCAAAAACTACAGCTAGGCACTTTGCAAAAAAAGGGTCATTTTTCACTGCGAAATTGAGGTGTGACCACGTTGCGTTTTGCGCCGTTTCCTGTCACGGGCACTAGGCCGACCCACACAAGTGAGGTACCATTTTTCTAGGAAGACTTTGGGGAACGTGAGGTGGGTGGAAATTTGTGGATCCACGCAGATTCCAGAACTTTCCACCACAGAAATGTGGGGAAAATGTGGTTTTTTTGACAATTTTTTAGGTTTGCAAGGGATTCTGGGTAACAGAACCTGGTGGGAGGCAAACAAGTCACCCCATCCTGGATTCCCCTGGGTGTCTAGTTTTCAAAAATGTATAGGTTTGCTAGGTTTCCCTTGGTGCCGGCAGAGCTAGGGTTCAAAAACTACACCTAGGCACTTAGCCAAAAAGGGGTCATTTTTCACTGCGAAATTGAAGTGTGACCACGTTGCGTTTTGCGTCATTTCCTGTTGCAGGCACTAGGCCGACCCACACAAGTGAGGTACCATTTTTCTCATAGGACTTTGGGGAACACGGGGTGGGTGGAAATTTGTGGATCCACACAGATTCCAGAACTTTCCACCACAGAAATGTGGGGAAAATGTGGTTTTTTTGGCAATTTTTTAGGTTTGCAAGGGATTCTGGGTAACAGAACCTGGTGGGAGGCAGTCAAGTCAACCCATACTGGATTCCCCTGGATGTATAGTTTTCAAAAATGTATAGGTTTGCTAGGTTTCCCTAGGTGCCGACAGAGCTAGGGTTCAAAAACTACAGCTAGGCACTTTGCAAAAAAAGGGTCATTTTTCACTGAGAAAATGTGGTGCGTCCACGTTGCGTTTTGCGCTGCTTCCTGTCGCGGGCACTAGGCCTACCCACACAAGTGAGGTACCATTTTTTTTGGAAGACCTTGGGGAACGCGGGGTGGGTAGAATTTTGTGGATCCACGCAGATTCCAGAACTTTCCACCACAGAAAAGTGAGGAAAATGTGTTTTTTTTACCAATTATTTAGGTTTGCAAGGGATTCTGGGTAACAGAACCTGGTGAGAGCCAGTCAAGTCACCCCATCCTGAATTCCTCTGGGTGTCTAGTTTTCAAAAATGTATAGGTTTGCTAGGTTTCCCTAAGTGCCCGCAGAGCTAGGGTTCAAAAACTACAGCTAGGCACTTTGCAAAAAAAGGGTAATTTTTCATTGTGAAAATGTGGTACGTCCACGTTGCATTTTGAGCCATTTCCTGTTGTGGGCACAAGGCCTACCCACACAAGTGAGGTACCATCTTTATCGGGAGACTTAGGGTAATACAGAATTGTAGAGAAACTGTTATTACCTATTGACTTTCGATGCATTTCTGCCTTCCAAATGAAAGACAATGTCTAAAAAATAAGTCATTTTGAAAAATGACCTATAATTCTCATGCTAGTATGGGTACTCCCAATTTCGGAAATGTGCAAATATCTACTGTTTCTAAAATCTACATTTTGTTCCCATTTCAGAAATACATAGGTGTCTTTCATAACAATTTTTCCATGTATACATTTTCCCAAAATAATTGCTATATACCCGGTACATAATAAAAAACCATTGCAAGATGCTGCTCAGTTATTGGCTCTGGGTTCGTCGGGTTCTTGGTGAACCTACAAGTCCTATATATCCCCACAACCATAAAGGTCCAGCGGATATAACGGTATATTGCTTTTAAGTAGCTGTCATAATTAGAAGAAGTTACAGGTGAAAACGTTGACACAAATGGCTGTTTTTTTCAACTAATTTTCAATTTTTCCTTCATTTAACTGTTAGTTTCTATAAGGAAAACTTTAAGGATCTACACAAATGACCCCTTGCTGAATTCAGACTTTTATCTACTTTTCAGAAATGTATGGCTTTCCAGGATCCATTATTGGTTTCATACCCATTTCTACCATTAACTGGAAGGAGGTTGAAAGCACAAAAAATAGCAAAAATAGGCTATGTCCCAGAAAAATGCCAAAACTGTGTAAAAAACGTTGGTTTTCTGACAAAAGTCTGCTTGTCCCTGAAAGCTGGGAAGATGGTGATTTCAGCACCACAACCCCTTTTTGATGCCATTTGCAGGGAAAAAACAAGATGCTTTCATCTGTAGCCCTTTTTTCGCATTTTTCCACAAAAAAACAAACTTTTGCTGTATTTTGGCTAATTTCTGGGTCCCCTCCAGGGGAATCCACAAACCCTGGGTACCTTTACAATCCCCATGATGTTAGAAAAAAAGGACGCAAATTTGGCGTGGATACCTTATGTGGTCAAAAAGTTACAGGGGCCTAAGCGCGCACTACCCCAAATAGCCAAAAAAAGGCTTAGCACAGTGGAGGAAAAGGCCTAGCAGCGAAGGGGTTAAAATAGGTTTTGAGAGCTAGAATTTAGAATGAAGAGAGATATCACAAAGTATTGGACATTGTGTTTAGAAATTAAATGTTCAATCTGTATGTAGTTGTAAGTAAAAGAGGTAGTGTTTCCGAAATTATAAAACCAAGATTCTGAAAACTGTTAATACAAGGCCTAGCATTTTTATGAACCTTACTTAATACATATTTTACACCCATGAGCTGTTTATATATTGATATATAGATATTGCTATTTCTAGAGTAAAACAGTGTTCACTGTTAAGAAAAGTGTGTAAAGAGGAACATGTTACTTTATAAATTGTTATGGAACCATGTTTGATGACATGTTATAATTTAATTGTGGATACAAAATGCACTGAGGGTGTGGAATTTTTTATGAGAAACAAATTGTGAAGTTAGTGGTACATATGTGATTGGGGTGAAAAATGTAGAAATTTTCAGAAAATATAGTGATGTATCATTGTTATTAATTATTGATCAGTATGTAACTAACTTTTTTATTATTTTTTCAGTTTTTAGGAGGAAAATGGAAAACAGAAGGTCTGAAAAACAGAATTACCCTGTCACACTCTATATGTAGGAGGAAAACAAACATTGTTTAATTTAGAAGAAAGACGGAACAGTTACTATGTGTAAAGTCGGTGAAAAAATATAACTGCACAACTGATATTGTTCTTACTACCTACAGCAACATGTGTACACTTGGAGAAGCTTGTTCTTTGTAGCTCTACTTGTTTTTATCGACAAAATGATTGCCTTATTTAAACAGGAAAAAGTGCTTTATTTATATGAGGAAGGTTATTATCTGATTGAGCAGTGAGTACCAGGGGAGAGTTTGTATCTGCCAGTTCAAACAATATGTAGGCAGCTAAAAAAACTGTGCAGTTTGGCTGCTTGAGCTAAGTTTGTCTTAGCTATCCTTTCAGATGACTACATCTACAGTACTTCTACATTCATGTCATGGATTTAACACAATGAGAGATCTGTCTCTGTGTACACCTTACTATACATGCCTGTCCCCTTACGCAGATATCTGAGAGATGGATGAGTGTGTCCTTTCATTCAAATATGCATACTGGTTGTCCAAGACACTGTTGTCAAGAGGGAGCACACTCATTTTTATACTCTAGTACTACATTAATTATCATGAGCAGAGGTATGAGCTGAGAAAGCAGACCATGTCACGAGTGATGTAGTATGTGACATCATCAGCAGTGCATTGTGGGGGCACGAGTTATAGTTAGCTCAGCTAACTATAAAGGCTGAATTTCTGTGCTTTTGTACGAGTGAAATGTCAGCCTAACTATAACATCCCTGAAACCTGTGGTTTTTTCAGTGAATATCTAAGGTTTTTTAAATGTTAATTCCTAACTATAACGTCCTTGAAACCTGTGGATTTTTAAGTGAATTTCTAAGGTTTTTAAAAAGCTAATACTAACTATAACGTCCCTGAAACCTATGGTTTTGTCAGTGAATTTCTAAGGTTTTTTAAATGCTGGTTTCTAACTATGCCTACATAGGTAGGACATGTACAGAAAGAGGAAGACAGGCGCAAAAAGAAGCAAGAGAAGTGCAAAAAGAAGCAACAGAGGTGCAGAAAGAAGCAAAAGAGGTGCAGAAAAAGGCCTACTTCGACTGTACCTTTCCACAGACTCATACAAAGTAGCCTAATCATTAATCCTTCTCCGAATTGGTCTTAAACCTCACTTTTCTCTTGAAGGTTCACTATTTATCGACTGCTCAAAATGTTAGGCCTATCAAATGTAAAACAGCAATCCTGACCATATCACTGTTGTTAGTCTGACCACGTTTGTGAAGGTATGCATGCATGTGTCTCTGCTTGAATACCTGTGTTTCAAACAGCATACTCTGTAAATTTGTGTACAAAAAGATAGAAGCAAGAGAAGTGCAAAAAGAAGCAACAGAGGAGCAGAAACAGGCAGGAGAGATGCAGAAAGAGGAAAGAGAGGTGTAGAAAGAGGCAAGAGAGGTGTAAAAAGAGTGAATAAGGGTACAGAAAGAGGTAAGAGGGGTGCAGAAAGAAGCAAAGGAGATGCAGAAAAAAGCAAGAGAAGTGCAGAAAGAACCAACAGAGATGCAGAAAGAGGCAAGAGGGGTGCAGAAAGAGGCAAGAGGAGTGCAGAAAGAAGCAACAGAGGTGCAGAAAGAGGCAAGAGAACTGCAGAAAGAGGCAAGAGAGTTGCAGAAACAGGCAAGAGAGGTGCAGAAAGAGGGACGACGGGTGCAGAAAGAGGCAAGAGGGGCACATAAATTTGCAAGGGAGGTGCAGAAAGAAGCAAGAGCAGGGCAGAAAAAACCAACAGAGGTGCAGAAAGAGGCTAGAGGGGTGCAGAAAGAGGCAACAAAAGTGCAGAAAGAAGTAAAAGAGGCATAAGAGGTGCAGAAAGAGCAAAGAGAGGTGCAGAAAGAGGCAAGAGAGGTGCACAAAGAGGGAACAATGGTGCAGGAAGAAGAAAGAGGGGTACAGACAGAAGCAAGAGAGATGCAGAAAGAAGCAAGAGAAGTGCAGAAAGAAGCAACAGAGGTGCAGAAAGAGGGAAGAGGGGTACAGAAAGAGGCAAGAGGTGCAGAAAGAAGCAACAGAGGTGCAGAAAGAGGCAAGAGAGGTGCAGAAACAGGCGAAACAGGTGCAGAAAGAGAGAACAGGGGTGCAGAAAGAGGCAAGAGAGGTACAGAAAGAGGGAAGAGGGGTGCAGAAAGAGGCAGGAGGGATGCAGAAAGAAGCAAGCGAGGTGCAGAAAAAGGCAACAGTGGTGCAGAAAGAGGCAAGACAGGCGCAGAAACAGGCAAGAGAAGTACAGAAAGAGGCAAGAGAAGTGCAGAAAGAAGCAACAGAGGTGTAGAAAGAAACAGGAGAAGTGATGAGAGACAAAAGAGTTACAGAATGAAACAAGAGAGGTGCAGAAATAAGCAAGAGAAGTGCAGAAAGAGGCAAGTGAGGTGTAGAAAGAGGCAAGAGCTGTACAGAAATGGCAAATGCAGTACACAAACAGGCAAGGGGGTTGCAGAAAGAGGCAAGAGAAGTGCAGAAAGAGCCAAGTGAGTTGCAGAAACAGGCAAGAGAGGTGCAGAAAGAGGCAAGAGAGGTGCACAAAGATGCAAGAAGGGTGCAGAAAGAGGAAAGAGGGATGCAGAAATAAGCAAGAGAGGTGCAGAAAGAAGCAAGAGAAGTGCAGAGAACAGCAACAGAGGTGCAGAAAGAGGCAAGAAAAGTGCAGAAAGAGGCAACAGAAGTACAAAAACAGGCAGGAGAAGTGCAGAAAGAAGGAACAGCGGTGCAGAAAGAGGCAAGAGAGGTACAGAAAGAGGTAAGAGGGGTGCAGAAAAAGGCAAGAGGGGTGTAGAAAGAAGCAAGTGCGGTGCAGAAAGAAGCTAGTGCGGTGCAGAAAGAGGTAACAGTGCTACAGAAAGAGGCAGGACAGGTGCAGAAACAGGCAAGAGAAGTGCTGAAAGAAGCAACAGAGGTGTAGAAAGAAGCAAGAGAAGTGATGAGAGAGACAACAGAGTTGCAGAAAGAAAGAAGAGAGGTGCAGAAAAAAGCAAAAGAAGTGCAGAAAGAGGCAAGAGAGGTGCAGAAAGAGGCAAGTGAGGTGCAGAAACATGCAAGAGAAGTGCAGAAAGAGGCAAAAGAAGGGCATAAAGAGGCAAAAGAAGGGCAGACAGTGGCAAAAGAAGTGCAGAAATAGGCAAGAGAGGTGCAGAAAGAGGCAAGTGGGGTGCAGACACACAAGAGGGGTACAGAAAGAGGCAAGAGAGGTGCAGAAAGAAGCAACAGAGGTGCAGAAAGAGGCAAGAGAGGTGCAGAAACAGGCGAAACAGGTGCAGAAAGAGAGAACAGGGGTGCAGAAAGAGGCAAGAGAGGTACAGAAAGAGGGAAGAGGGGTGCAGAAAGAGGCAGGAGGGATGCAGAAAGAAGCAAGCGAGGTGCAGAAAAAGGCAACAGTGGTGCAGAAAGAGGCAAGACAGGCGCAGAAACAGGCAAGAGAAGTACAGAAAGAGGCAAGAGAAGTGCAGAAAGAAGCAACAGAGGTGTAGAAAGAAACAGGAGAAGTGATGAGAGACAAAAGAGTTACAGAATGAAACAAGAGAGGTGCAGAAATAAGCAAGAGAAGTGCAGAAAGAGGCAAGTGAGGTGTAGAAAGAGGCAAGAGCTGTACAGAAAGAGGCAAATGCAGTACACAAACAGGCAAGGGGGTTGCAGAAAGAGGCAAGAGAAGTGCAGAAAGAGCCAAGTGAGTTGCAGAAACAGGCAAGAGAGGTGCAGAAAGAGGCAAGAGAGGTGCACAAAGATGCAAGAAGGGTGCAGAAAGAGGAAAGAGGGATGCAGAAATAAGCAAGAGAGGTGCAGAAAGAAGCAAGAGAAGTGCAGAGAACAGCAACAGAGGTGCAGAAAGAGGAAAGAGAAGTGCAGAAAGAGGCTACAGAAGTACAAAAACAGGCAGGAGAAGTGCAGAAAGAGGGAACAGCGGTGCAGAAAGAGGCAAGAGAGGTACAGAAAGAGGTAAGAGGGGTGAAGAAAAAGGCAAGAGGGGTGTAGAAAGAAGCAAGTGCGGTGCAGAAAGAAGCAAGTGCGGTGCAGAAAGAGGTAACAGTGCTACAGAAAGAGGCAGTACAGGTGCAGAAACAGGCAAGAGAAGTGCTGAAAGAAGCAACAGAGGTGTAGAAAGAAGCAAGAGAAGTGATGAGAGAGACAACAGAGTTGCAGAAAGAAAGAAGAGAGGTGCAGAAAAAAGCAAAAGAAGTGCAGAAAGAGGCAAGAGAGGTGCAGAAAGAGGCAAGTGAGGTGCAGAAACATGCAAGAGAAGTGCAGAAAGAGGCAAAAGAAGGGCAGAAAGAGGCAACAGAAGGGCAGACAGTGGCAAAAGAAGTGCAGAAAGAGGCAAGAGAGGTGCAGAAAGAGGCAAGTAGGGTGCAGACACACACAAGAGAGGTACAGAAAGAGGCAAGAGAAGTGCAGAAAGAAGCAACAGAGTTGCAGAGGGAGGCAAGAGAACTGACTGCAGAAAGAGGCAAGTGAGTTGCAGAAACAGGCAAGAGAGGTGCACAAAGAGGGAAGAAGGGTGCAGAAAGAGGAAAGAGGAATGCATAAACAGGGAAGAGAGGCCCAGAGAGAGGCAAGAGAGGTGCAGAAACAGGCAAGAAGGGTGCAGAAAGAGGCAAGAGAAGTACAGAAAGAGGCAAGAGAAGTCCTGAAAGAAGCAACAGAGGTGTAGAAAGGAGGAAGAGAAGTGATGAAAGAGACAATAGAGTTGCAGGATGAAGCAAGAGAGGTGCAGAAAAAAGCAAGAGAAGTGCAGAAAGAGACATGTGAGGTGTAGAAAGACACAAGAGAGGTCAAGAAAGAGGGAAGTGAGGTGCACAAACAGGCAAGGGGGTTGCAGAAAGAGGCAAGAGAAGTGCAGAAAGAAGCAACAGAGGTGCAGAAGAAGGCAAGAGAACTGCAGAAAGAGGCAAGTGAGTTGCAGAAACAGGCAAGAGAGGTGCAGAAAGAGGCAAGAGAGGTGCACAAAGAGGGAAGAAGGGTGCAGAAAGAGGCAAGGGGGTGCAGAAAGAGGCAATAGGGGTACAGAAATCTACAAGAGAGGTACAGAAAGAAGTGCCAAAAGAACCAATAGAAATGCAGAAAGAGGCAAGAGGGGTACAGAATGAAGCAACAGAAGTGCAGAAAGAAGCAATAGAGGTGCAGAAAGAGGCAAGAGAACTGCAGAAAGAGGAAAGAGAGGTACAGAAACAGGCAAGAGAGGTGCACAAAGAGGGAAGAAGGGTACAGAAAGAGTGAAGAGGGGTACAGAAAGAAGCAACAAAGATGTAGAAAGAAGCAAGAGAAGTGATGAAAGAGACAAGAGAGTTGCAGACTGAAACAAGAGAGGTGCAGAAAAAAAGCAAGAGAAGTGCAGAAAGAGTCAAGTGAGATGTAGAAAGAGGCAAGAGAGGTGCAGAAAAAGGGAAGTGAGGTGCACAAACAGGCAAAGGGGTTGCATAGAGAGGCAAGAGAAGTGCAGAAAGAAGCAACAGAGGTACAGAAGGAGACAAGAGAACTGCAGAAAGAGGCAAGTGAGTTGCAGAAACAGGCAAGAGAGGTGCAGAAAGAGGCAAGAGAGGTGCACATAGAGGGAAGAAGGGTGCAGAAAGAAGAAAGAGGGATGCAGTAACAGGCAGAGGTGCAGAAAGAGGCAAGAGAGGTGCACAAAGAGGGAAGAAGGGTGCAGAAAGAAGAAAGAGGGATGCAGAAACAGGCAACAGAGGTGCAGAAAGAGGCAAGAGAGGTGCACAAAGAGGGAAGAAGGGTGCACAAAGAGGCAAGGGGGTGCAGAAAGAAGCAAGAGAGGTGCAGAAGGAAGCAAGAGAAGTGCAGAGAACAGCAACAGAGGTGCAGAAAGAGGCAAGAAAAGTACAGAAAGAGGCAACAGAGGTGCAAAAACAGGCAGGAGAAGTGCAGAAAGAGGGAACAGCGGTGCAGAAAGAGGCAAGAGAGGTACAGAAAGAGGGAAGAGGGGGCAGAAAGAGGCAAGAGGGGTGCAGAAAGAAGCAAGTGAGTTGCAGAAAGAGGCAACAGAGGTGCATAAAGAGGCAAGACAGGTGAGCAGAAACAGGCAAGAGAAGTGCTGAAAGAAGCAACTGAGGTATAGAAAGAAGCAAGAGAAGTGATGAAAGAGACAACAGAGTTCCTGAAAAAAACAAGAAAGGTGCAGAAAAAAGCAAAAGAAGTGCAGATAGGGGCAAGAGAGGTACAGAAACAGGCAAGTGAAGGCAAGAGAAGTGCAGAAAGAGGCAAGAGAGGTGCAGAGAGAGGCAAGTGAGTTGCAGACATATTCAAGAGGGGTGCAGAAAGAGGCAAGAGAAGTGCAGAAAGAAGCAACAGAGGTGTAGAAGGAGGCAAGAGAACTGCAGAAAGAGGCAAGTGAGTTGTAGAAACAGGCAAGAGAGGTGCAGATCGAGGCAAGAGAGGTGCACAAAGAAGCAACAGAGGTCCAGAAGGAGGCAAGAGAACTGCAGAAAGAAGCAAGAGAGGTGCACAAAGAGGGAAGAAGGGTGCAGAAAGAGGAAAGAGGGGTGCAGAAAGAGGCAAGAAGGATGCAGAAAAAGCAAGAGAGATGCGGAAAAAAGCAAGAGAAGTGCAGAAAGAGGCAAAAGGGTGCAGAAAGAGGCAAGAAGGGTGCAGAAAGAGGAAAGAGGGATGCAGAAACAGGCAAAAGAGGTTCAGAAAGAGGCAAGAGAGGTGCAGAAACAGGCAAGAGGGGTGCAGAAAGAGGCCAGAGAAGTGCAGAAAGAAGCAACAGAGGTACAGAAGGAGGCAAGAGAACTGCAGAAAGAGGCAAGAGAGGTGCACAAAGAGGGAAGAAGGGTGCGGAAAGAGGAAAGAGGGGTACAGAAAGAGGCAAGAAGGGTGCAGAAAGAAGCAAGAGAGATGCAGAAAAAAGCAAGAGAAGTGCAGAAAGAGGCAAGAGGGTGCAGAAAGAGGCAAGAGGGGTGCAGAAAGAGGCAAGAGAAATGCAGAAAGAAGCAACAGAGGTGCAGAAAGAGGCAAGATAACTGCAGAAAGAGGCAAGAGAGTTGCAGAAACAGGAAAAACAGGTGCAGATAGAGAGAACATGGGTATGTACAGAGGCTAGAGAGGTGCAGAAAAAGGGAAGAGGGGTGCAGAAAGAGGCAATAGGGGTGCAGAAATCTACAAGAGGGGTGCAGAAATCTACAAGAGAGGTACAGAAAGAAGCAAGATCAGTGCAGAAAGAACCAATAGGAGTGCAGAAAGAGGCAAGAGGGGTACAGAAAGAGGCAACAGAAGTGCAGAAAGAAGCAATAGAGGTGCAGAAAGAGGCATGAGAACTGCAGAAAGAGGAAAGAGAGGTGCAGGAACAGGCAAGAGATGTGCACAAAGCGGGAAAAAGGGTACAGAAAGAGTGAAGAGGGGTGCAGAAAGAAGCAAGAGGGGTGCAGAAAGAAGCAAGAGAGGTGGAGAAAGAAGCAAGAGAAGTTCAGATAGAAGCAACAGAGGTGCAGAAAGAGGCAAAAGAGGTGCAGAAAGAAGCAAGAGAGGTACAGAAAGAAGCAAGGGAAGTGCATAAAGAAGCAAGTGAGGTGCAGAAAGAGGTAAGAGAAGTGTAGAAAGAGGCAAGAGAGGTGCAGAAAGAGGCAAGAGAGGTGCAGAAAGAGGGTGCTTAAAGAGGCAAGAGAGGTGCAGAATGAGGCAAGAGTGGTTTGCGCACCATTAGTACCAATTTAACACCCACATTTAGCAATAAGTAACAGGTGACCATTCCAGCTTGGCAAAGTGCCTTCGACCACGCTGTAACACTTGTTGCTACATTTTTGGTAACGTTTGAGCCGTTTGAGCTAGAAACAAGGTTTTTTTGTTCAAATATGCAGAATATCCGGATTATGTAGCAAAAGCCTAAAATTTATAATTATGCAAAAATCGCTGCAGCCGAACAGTCGCAAAATTCCAGTGGCCCTGCTCAGACCTCTGACTAGGTTCAGAGGTGCTCCTCAGTGTAGGAAGGTGGAATCTGACTATATGGTTACCCCCACTTTTTTATGGTGTTTTGCTGGTTTATGACTTAGTTGGACTGGGATCCTGCTATTCAGGGCCCCAGTCTATCTGCTTTCTCTGTAAAATGGTTTCCATGTGCCTTAGGCATATCTCTAATTGGAATCTGGAGTGCCCTTATAAGTCCCTAGTATATGGTACACTATGTACCAAGGGCATAGGTACCTCAGAGGCCTACCAGGGGCTGCAGCACGTATTGTGCCACCCCTGGAAGGCCATCCAAACTGACACCACAGGTCTGCTACTGCAGCCTGGGTAAGGTGGTGCATGCACCCCTTACTGTGATATAGGTTACCTATATCACTAAATACATACACACATATAAACCTATAAGTCACTCCTAAGGCAGGCCTTATCAATCCTAAAGGCAGAGTGCATGGTTCCTATGTGAGAGGGTGCCCCTGCATGAGCAGGGCCCCTCTGCAGCATTCGGAGACCATCTCTGATGCTGTTTGTAGTGCAGCCTGACCATATACTCTTAAGCGCATTATATCCTCGCGGTAAAATGCTAACTTTGGAATGGCTGCACCTAAACATGTCGTGTTTGGTGTCAAACATCTTGGAATACTACCCCCCGCCAATCCTGGCGGCGGGGGTAGCATTCCACCCTTCTAGAGGGAAAGACATGTTAACTCTGGCTTACCCGGTAACTTCTTTCTGAAGCCCTGGCATCACAAAATGGATGCTGCTGCCACAGACACAAGTCTGGCCTCCTGCTGCTGGACGAAACTCCGGCAGGGGAGGCCTGGACAATAGGTTTCCTGTTGCAGGGAGGTGTGACCACCTCCCCAGACAGGATAATGTGTATTGGGGCTGGGTGGGTGCACTCTTAGAGTGCTTTGAAGTCCTGCACTGGGGGAGCAAAAGGCTCCTCTGTGCATATGCCAGTTCAAACCAGCTCAGGGGCTACCTGCCCCTGCTCTGGCGCGAAACTGGACAAAGGGAAGTGGGTGTAGCCACCCCTCCCTTGACCCTCCCATAGGTGGGGTCATAGAGTTAGTCCCTCCCTGTTTTACTAGTTAAAATGGGGAACCCTTGCCACAGCAAGATTAGATATCCCTGGACTAAACTTTGAAACTGAATCCTGGACCTTCGACGCTCTACATCACGATTAGAGGACTGAAGAATCTCCCTTGGGGTCAAGGAGTGACTCCCCTGCTTGGCAGGCACCAAAAACGATAACGACGGTCGCAAACTACGCCGCTCCCGCCGGAGTCCGAAGTCCCTGCAGCCCAAGAAGTGGATTTCCTGACTTCTCCAAGGCCATCATGAGTCCCCAGCGAAGCTGAGGCAAGTGGACCCCACGAGTGACGAGGAACCGCGACCCCTGGGTACCGTGCACTATTGTCGAGTGCAACCCCTTCACAACGTTCTACGAATCTGTGCTTTGGACCACGTGTGGTCCCAACCTCCAGCAGGAATCCCTCCGAAGATCAGAGGCCTACACCGTCCCGAGTGACCGTGGACCCCTGTTGAGTGATTCCGCCCGAGGTGTCTTTGCGATCCCTTGCCAGCCGGCTCGTGGGTCCCCAGAAGACTTTATAAAGAAACCAAAGAGCTCCCCTGGTTGCTCCAGGCCTGCCCTGACTTACCCTCGCTGGGTGAGTTCCCCAGACCTTACTGGTCTGCACCATCGACAATCTTCAGCTACATCAAGACTTGCCGTTGCCAAGGCTTGTTGGGTCCAATCCGGTCGCCGACACCGCAGCACTCGACAGACATCGTGTCCCAGCCCGAATCCTGCTCCTGGTCGCCGACAACGCCTCCTGGACCTCGTGGCTGCAGAAACGAGACGACCATCAACGCACCTGAAGCACTCAACATCGGTGGGCATCTGTCCATCGCCTTCCTGGTCACTGGCTAGTGACCCAGACTCTGTCCCCTCTGCTTTCAGGTTCACCAGAACTCCGATCCACTCTTGGATCCACCCGGACACTTTTCTCTTGGCCGCCAGCAGCACTTTGCAGCAGATCGCCATTCGAAACGACGACGAAACCCGACCCCGAAAGGCACCTATGCACCCGGCTTCCCTGGGTGAGGTAACACGAGTACTCCGGTGCTCCCGTGGGTAGAGACTCTTCAAAGTCCTAGATTTCAAAGGGTTTTGTTCTAGTCCTCTTTAAAGTGTCCCTTTCCTCTATTTTCCCGATCCCGACTTTCTCCATAGAAGTTAACGGCGTATCGCGGTTGTGTATTTACACTGCACGCGTCTCCCGTGGGTCCCCTGTGTCACTACCTTGGGTGGTTCCTTGTGGTCCAAGCACTTCTAGAGGCTCTAGGCCTAGTGTCTAGTTCAGTCGTGGTTCGCATACCACTTTATTGGTATATGGTTTGGTACGCCCCTAGGGCCCAAACGTGTATTTGTGCTATTACTGTGACTTAAGATCTTATAACCTATGTACTTCGAACTCTAGCCTCATAAAGAGACTAGAGGGGTGTGTTTAGTAATAAATACATATATTTTGAATATATACCTGGTGTGGTGCTCTTTCATTTGGTCACTCAAGAGATTATAGACTGGTAAAACAAGCTGCTTTACATTCCTTCAAGACTTAGCCTGAAGGCTGCTCTCCACAGCTACCACTAGGATAGCTTTCAATAAGGTTGTCTTTAACCTACCTACCATAAGAGTCGATTTGGACTGGTGCAAGGTGCCCACTATAATTAGTGGACAGCATATGCCAGGCCAACTTCTCACATTGGTGTGCAGCGTGTGGGATTCCAGCTTGCTATTGTTTTACCAGATAATCTCAATTGAATTGATCAACTGAAAACCACTAAAGGTACCTAAGGTACATATAATTTAAGCTTAGAATATCAGTAAGTTCTACTGAACTTAGAGTTGTGTGTTAAGGGATAGCACAACCCTTTCTACAACTCAAGAGAGTTTAGTAGGCCACACTAGAGTAGGTAGTGCATACACCACACCACACTAGTAATGTCTTTAAAAGCAGGATCCAAAGATGCCTTGCAGGAAGCCATTGAGCTTCCACCCTCCAAGTATGACACACTCCCATTCTTGGAACTGAGAGCTTTGTGTAACGTGAGGAAATTAAGGACAGGCCAAAGTCCCACCACCCAACACCTCCAGGAGTTGTTGGTGGCTTATGATCTTAGTAAGTCCTCAGAGACTGAAGGGGTAGGAGCAGAGGGTGGGCCAGCAGATGAGGAAGGGGCCAGGGGTACCACTACCCCCAGCCCCCTCTGAAACTGACCAGGAGGGTGACAATGACCCTGACCTGGAAAACCCAATCCCTTCTGGGGAAGATGAAGATGAGGATCTGGAGAACCACACCTTTGTCCCCCAGGAAGGATTATGAGTGTGCACAGAAAGTCTAGGTCTCCTTCTCAGGAGTCTAACCACTCTGGCACCTCTATAGGGAGCTCTGTCTCATCTCATAGGAGAGAATCCTCTCATGAGAGAAGAAAGAGGCTAGTCCAGTATGAGGAAACTCAACTGGAGATCAGGAAGAAGCAATTGGCTTTAGATAGAGAATCCCTAGATCTCCTTAAAGAGAGAAGAAAGTTGGGACTAGAGTCCCATGGTGGCAGCCATGTCCCTAGAGATAGGGAAAGGTCTTATGACCATAGAAACCTAAACAAGATTGTCCCTCCCTACCAGAGTGGGGATGACATCCACAAATGGATAACTGCACTGGAGAGGGCCTGTAAAGTTCAGAAGGTCCCCCAGAGGCAGTGGGCAGCAATCTTGTGGCTCTCCTTTGCAGACAAAGGTAGAGACAAGCTCCTCACTGTAAGAGAAGAGGATGCTGACAATTACACAGTCTTGAAGAGTGCTCTGATAGATGGGTTTGGCCTAACCACTGAACAGTATAGGTTGAAGTTCAGAGACACCCAAAAAGCTCAGACTCAAGACTGGGTTGATTTTGTAGATTGTGCTACAAAGGCTCTGGAAGGTTGGATACATGGCAACAAAGTGCATGACTTTTTAGGATTGTACAATTTGATTATGAGGGAGCAGATCCTTAATAATTGTCAAAACCAGCTTTTGCACCAGTATCTGGTGGACTCTGATCTGACCTCTCCCCAAGAATTGGGAAAGAAGGCAGACAAATGGGTCAGAACCAGAGTAAAAACTAGAAATCAGGGTGGTGACCAGAAGAAAGATTCTACTAAGTCCCAAGAGAAAGGTGGGGATAAATCTAAGGATAAGTCCCCTACAGGGCCCCAAAATTCCTCTTCTGGGGGTGGGTCCCAAACTCCTTCCTCTCCTGAAAAGAAACCCTATTGCCATGTCTTTAAAAAGCCTGGGCACTGGAAAACTGATCCCAGTTGCCCCAGGATTGGCAATAAAGAAAATGTTCCTCCCACAACTACTACCACCCCTCCTGGTACTACCAGTAGTAATCCTCCAGTTGGGAGTAGTGCACCCAAAAGTTGGGTGCTTTTGCAAGAGGAACAGAGGTGGGCCCTAGTTTAGACAGGGACCCCTCAACAGACTCCTCTGACTCTGATGGTGGTATAGGATTTGCCACCTTTACCATGGGTCCCATAGCATTGGGCAGGTACAGACTGGAGCCAATGATTAATGGTCAGAAAGCTGTGGCATTTAGGGACACAGGGGCTAGTGTCACCATGGTGGCAGGGAAACTAGTCCCCCTCACCAGCTTTTACCTGAGTTTAAATACCAGGTGACCAACATTGATGGTGTCAGAACAGATCACCCCATGGCCATAGTCAATCTCAGCTGGGAGGGGGTCACAGGCCCAAAAGAGTGGCAGTGTCCCCAACCCTACCTGTAGATTGCCTGATGGGCAATGATTTGGAAATTTCAGCCTGGGCTGAAGTTGAACACCAAACCCATCTTAGGATGTTGGGCGTCCCTGCAAAGGTTAGTGGGGCTGTGATGGCCACAGCCCCAGCCCAAGAATTTGGAGAGATGGAGCCTGAAAGAATGGCCCACTCTCCCCCAAAAGAGAGCACAAGGGTTGAAGAAAAGTCTTCTTCCCCCAGACAGTAGGTAAGGGTCAGCCTCCTCAGGGAACTGACCCTACCCCTAGTGAAGGAACTGCCACAGAGGTAGTCAGGCCTGGCCTGGCCACACCCCTGATGGCAGAGGACCCTTCCAAGGTGGTACCCAGTCTGGAGCAGGTAACCTGCCCCTCTCTACCCTGCCTCAGTCAGCCCAGGGCTGCAGAGGTCAGGGAGGTCAGTGGACCCCCCGGGCCCCCTGTCCAGAGGAAGCCCCCATCAGCAGATTAGGGGCACCCAGTCTAGTAGCCCTAGCCAGGTGAAAATTCCTCTACACACTGAGGGATCCCCCATACCTTTATGTAGGGACCTCCCCCAGAAGGACTCTGGTAGGCAAGGGCAAACCTGGGACCAGAAGGTTCCAAACCTGCCATGTCCCTCCAGTGTTCCATCCAAAGGGACCCAACCCCCAGCTGTAGGCAGCCAAAGGTTGACCCTTAGAGCAAAGTGCAACTCAGTCATGGAAAGACAGGCATACATGGTGACCAGTGATCTGAGGAAGCTGAGGCCAACATTCCTAGGGCCTCACTTCCCTACTCAGACACCTCACCAGCCTTGTACTTTACCTAAGCACACCAGAGGTAGTGATTCCCCATGGTGGAGACCCTCTCATACCCTTAGGGTGAGGGATTGCTTAGTGGACCATAAGACAGGGGGCAACCATGCTAGTGCAGGTGCTTCCTTATATGACCACTTAGTCAATGAAGGCTCAACTGGCCAAGGTTAGCCTTATCTCCTTTCGTTTGGGGGGGTTATGTAGGAAGGTGGAATCTGACTATATGGTTACCCCCACTTTTTTTATGGTGTTTTGCTGGTTTATGACTTAGTTGGACTGGGATCCTGCTATTCAGGGCCCCAGTCTATCTGCTTTCTCTGTAAAATGGTTTCCATGTGCCTTAGGCACATCTCTAATTGGAATCTGGAGTGCCCTTATAAGTCCCTAGTATATGGTACACTATGTACCAAGGGCATAGGTACCTCAGAGGCCTACCAGGGGCTGCAGCACGTATTGTGCCACCCCTGGAAGGCCATCCAAACTGACACCACAGGTCTGCTACTGCAGCCTGGGTAAGGTGGTGCATGCACCCCTTACTGTGATATAGGTTACCTATATCACTAAATACATACACACATATAAACCTATAAGTCACTCCTAAGGCAGGCCTTATCAATCCTAAAGGCAGAGTGCATGGTTCCTATGTGAGAGGGTGCCCCTGCATGAGCAGGGCCCCTCTGCAGCGTTCGGAGACCATCTCTGATGCTGTTTGTAGTGCAGCCTGACCATATACTCTTAAGCGCATTATATCCTCGCGGTAAAATGCTAACTTTGGAATGGCTGCACCTAAACATGTCGTGTTTGGTGTCAAACATCTTGGAATACTACCCCCCGCCAATCCTGGCGGCGGGGGTAGCATTCCACCCTTCTAGAGGGAAAGACATGTTAACTCTGGCTTACCCGGTAACTTCTTTCTGAAGCCCTGGCATCACAAAATGGATGCTGCTGCCACAGACACAAGTCTGGCCTCCTGCTGCTGGACGAAACTCCGGCAGGGGAGGCCTGGACAATAGGTTTCCTGTTGCAGGGAGGTGTGACCACCTCCCCAGACAGGATAATGTGTATTGGGGCTGGGTGGGTGCACTCTTAGAGTGCTTTGAAGTCCTGCACTGGGGGAGCAAAAGGCTCCTCTGTGCATATGCCAGTTCAAACCAGCTCAGGGGCTACCTGCCCCTGCTCTGGCGCGAAACTGGACAAAGGGAAGTGGGTGTAGCCACCCCTCCCTTGACCCTCCCATAGGTGGGGTCATAGAGTTAGTCCCTCCCTGTTTTACTAGTTAAAATGGGGAACCCTTGCCACAGCAAGATTAGATATCCCTGGACTAAACTTTGAAACTGAATCCTGGACCTTCGACGCTCTACATCACGATTAGAGGACTGAAGAATCTCCCTTGGGGTCAAGGAGTGACTCCCCTGCTTGGCAGGCACCAAAAACGATAACGACGGTCGCAAACTACGCCGCTCCCGCCGGAGTCCGAAGTCCCTGCAGCCCAAGAAGTGGATTTCCTGACTTCTCCAAGGCCATCATGAGTCCCCAGCGAAGCTGAGGCAAGTGGACCCCACGAGTGACGAGGAACCGCGACCCCTGGGTACCGTGCACTATTGTCGAGTGCAACCCCTTCACAACGTTCTACGAACCTGTGCTTTGGACCACGTGTGGTCCCAACCTCCAGCAGAAATCCCTCCGAAGATCAGAGGCCTACACCGTCCCGAGTGACCGTGGGCCCCTGTTGAGTGATTCCGCCCGAGGTGTCTTTGCGATCCCTTGCCAGCCGGCTCGTGGGTCCCCAGAAGACTTTATAAAGAAACCAAAGGGCTCCCCTGGTTGCTCCAGGCCTGCCCTGACTTACCCTCGCTGGGTGAGTTCCCCAGACCTTGCTGGTCTGCACCATCGATGATCTTCAGCTACATCGAGACTTGCCGTTGCCAAGGCTTGTTGGGTCCAATCCGGTCGCCGACACCGCAGCACTCGACAGACATCGTGTACCAGTCCGAATCCTGCTCCTGGTTGCCGACAACGCCTCCTGGACCTCGTGGCTGCAGAAACGAGATGACCATCAACGCACCTGAAGCACTCGACATCGGTGGGCATCTGTCCATCGCCTTCCTGGTCACTGGCTAGTGACCCAGACTCTGTCCCCTCTGCTTTCAGGTTCACCAGAACTCCGATCCACTCTTGGATCCACCCGGACACTTTTCTCTTGGCCGCCAGCAGCACTTTGCAGCAGATCGCCATTCGAAACGACGACGAAACCCGACCCCGAAAGGCACCTATGCACCCGGCTTCCCTGGGTGAGGTAACACGAGTACTCCGGTGCTCCCGTGGGTAGAGACTCTTCAAAGTCCTAGATTTCAAAGGGTTTTGTTCTAGTCCTCTTTAAAGTGTCCCTTTCCTCTATTTTCCCGATCCCGACTTTCTCCATAGAAGTTAACGGCGTATCGCGGTTGTGTATTTACACTGCACGCGTCTCCCGTGGGTCCCCTGTGTCACTACCTTGGGTGGTTCCTTGTGGTCCAAGCACTTCTAGAGGCTCTAGGCCTAGTGTCTAGTTCAGTCGTGGTTCGCATACCACTTTATTGGTATATGGTTTGGTACGCCCCTAGGGCCCAAACGTGTATTTGTGCTATTACTGTGACTTAAGATCTTATAACCTATGTACTTCGAACTCTAGCCTCATAAAGAGACTAGAGGGGTGTGTTTAGTAATAAATACATATATTTTGAATATATACCTGGTGTGGTGCTCTTTCATTTGGTCACTCAAGAGATTATAGACTGGTAAAACAAGCTGCTTTACATTCCTTCAAGACTTAGCCTGAAGGCTGCTCTCCACAGCTACCACTAGGATAGCTTTCAATAAGGTTGTCTTTAACCTACCTACCATAAGAGTCGATTTGGACTGGTGCAAGGTGCCCACTATAATTAGTGGACAGCATATGCCAGGCCAACTTCTCACACTCAGTGGTTCCTTCGTTTTTGTGTCTGATTGAGTTTATAGTTTAGCTTCTATGGAAACGAGGAAGGCTGAATCTGAGGTTACCACTCCACAACACAGAATAACATACCACATAATTACTCTCCATAACACATAATCCCACTCTACATAATTCCTATACACTAAATACCACATACTTTCTATCCACATAATTTCACTGCACAACAAACCACATAATTCCACTACACACAACATACATCCACTCCAAAAAAACATTAGTAAAAAACTTTTACATTTACAACGCCAATAGCCCAGCTTTTGCAAATGCGAGACCTATTACATTGCAAATGCTTCTATAACTAGTAGTCATGTTTACAGAGTGGTGGAGAAAGGGGGTTGGGCCTCCGACCAGCGCTCAGGAATTCCGCTGCATAGCACTTACATAGCACTTACAGGAGGTACCACGAGCACTTCTTGGCCCCCAAAGTCCCTCAGCAATAAAGTAGACTTCATCCCCCAACCAGTAGTGTGCCAAGAGGTGCATTTGAAGAGTGGTGGAGAAAGGGGGGCGTGGCCTCTGAAGACCTCTTAGCAATCCCACTGTGTTGGACTTACTGGAGGTAACAGGAGGGATAGTTGGCCCCCAAGGGGAACCATGAAGGCCAGCTACCAATCCTATTACCTCCAGTAAGTCCCACATAGGAGGATTGCTAAGTTCTTATAGCAGGCCACACCCCCTCTCCCCTCCACTCTGCAAACATGCTCCCTGGTGCGCTCTTGGATGGGGATTGAAGTCCCCTTTGCTGCTGGGGGTCCTTAGGGGCCAACTAGCCTACCTGTTACCTCCAATAAGCCCCAAAGAGTGGGAGTACTGATAGGTGGACACCGACCATGTCCACTTTGTCCACTAACTCATCAATTCAGACACTCATACACCTACTCATTCTTCAATACACTTTTGCGTATCTATAATTAACATTCTTAAACTTTTAAAAATCACCCAGTCTCTGGATGATGTAATCAGTGATGTCATTTGAGATGTTGTCAGTGATGTCATCAGTGATGTTACTGACCATGTCATGAGTGATGTAATATGTGACGTCATCAGCAGTGCATTGCGGGGGCGTGAGTTATAGTTAGCTGAACTAACTATAACGGCTGGATTTCTCTGGTCTTGTACAAGGTGCAGAAGGAGGCAAGAGAACTGCAGAAAGAGGCAAGAGAGGTGCACAAAGAGGGAAGAAGGGTACAGAAAGAGGAAAGAGGGGTGCAGAAAGAGGCAAGAAGGGTGCAGAAAGAAGCAAGAGAGATGCGGAAAAAAGCAAGAGAAGTGCAGAAAGAGGCAAAAGGGTGCAGAAAGAGGCAAGAAGGGTGCAGAAAGAGGAAAGAGGGATGCAGAAACAGGCAAAAGAGGTGCAGAAAGAAGCAACAGAGGTGCAGATAGAAGCAAGAGGGGTGCAAAAAAGGGAAGAAGGGTGCAGAAAGAGGCATCAGGGGTGCAGAAAGAAGCAAGAGATATGCAGCAAGAAACAAAAGAAGTGCAGAAAGAAGGAACAGAGGTGCAAAAAAGAGGGAAGAGGGCTGGAGAAAGAGGCATAAGGGTGCAGAAAGAAGTGAGAGGTACAGAAAGAAACAAAAAAAGTACAGAAAGAAGGAACAGAGGTGCGGAAAGAGGCAATAGGGGTGCAGAAAGAAACAAAAGAAGTGCAGAAAGAAGCAACAGAGGTGCAGAAAGAGGCAAGAGGAGTGCAGAAAGAAGGAAGAGGGGTGTAGAAAGAGGCATGAGGGGTGCAGAAAGAAGAGAGGTGCAGAAAGAAGCAAGAGAAGTGCAGAAAGAAGCAACAGAGATGAAGAAAGGGGGAAATGGGCTGGAGAAAGAGGCAAGAGGGATACAGAAAGATGGAAGGGGGTGTGAAAGAGGCACAAGGGGTGCAGAAAGAAGCAAGAGGGGTGCAGAAAGAGGCATAAGGGTGCAGAAAGAAGTGAGAGGTACAGAAAGAAACAAAAAAAGTACAGAAAGAAGGAACAGAGGTGCGGAAAGAGGCAAGAGGGGTGCAGAAAGAAACAAAAGAAGTGCAGAAAGAAGCAACAGAGGTGCAGAAAGAGGCAAGAGGTGTGCAGAAAGAGGACTGAGGGGTGCATAAAGAGGCAAGAGAGATGCAGAAAGAAGCAAGAGAAATGCATAAAGAAGCAACAGAGATACAGAAAGGGGGAAGTGGGGTTGAGAAAGAGGCAAGAGGGATACAGAAAGAAACAAGAGGTGCAGAAAGAAACAAAATAAGTGCAGAAAGAAGGAACAGAGGTGCAGAAAGCAGAAAGAGGGGTGCAGAAAGAGGGGTGTGAAAGAGACACGAGGGGTGCAGAAAGAAGCAAGAGGGGTGAAATAAGAAGCAAGAGAGTTGCAGAAATTAACAAAAGAAGTGCAGAAAGAAGCAACAGAGGTGCAGAAAGAGGCAAGAGGAGTGCAGAAAGAGGGATGAGGGTGCAGAAAGATGCACGAGGGATGCAGAAAGAAGCAAGAGAGATGCAGAACGAAGCAAGAGAAATGCAGAAAGAAGCAAGATAAATGCATAAAGAAGCAACAGAGATGCAGAAAGGGAGAAGTGGGGTGAAGAAAGATGCCAGAGGGATACAGAAAGAAACAAGAGAGGTACAGAAAGAAACAAAAGAAGTGCAGAAAGAAGGAACACAGGTGCAGAAAGTGGGAAGAGGGGTGCAGAAAGAGGGAAGAGGGGTGTGAAAGAGGCATGAGGGGTGCAGAAAGAAGCAAGAGTTGTGCAGAAAGAAGCAAGAAAGTTGCAGAAAGAAACAAAAGAAGTGCAGAAAGGAACAGAGGTGCAGAAATAAGCAAGAGGGGTACAGCAAGTAGGAACAGGGGTGCAGAAAGAGGCACAAGGATTGTAGATAGAAGGCACAGAGGTGCAGGTAGAAGCAAGAGAAGTGCAGAAAGAAGCAACAGAGGTGCAGAAAGAGGGATGAGGGGTGGAGAAAGAGGCAAGAGGAGTGCAGAAAGAAGCAACAGAGATGCTAAAAGGGGGAACAGGGATATAGAAAGTAGCAAGAGGGTGCAGAAAGAAGCAAGAGAGGTGCTGAAAGAAACAAAAGAAGTGCAGACAGAAGAAACAGATGTGCAGAAAGAGGCAAGAGGGGTGCAGAAAGATGGAAGAGGGGTGCAGAAAGAGGCAAGAGAGGTGCAGACAGAAGAAAGAGGGGTGCAGAAAGAGGCAAGAGGGGTGCAGAAATTTGCAAGAGAGGTGCAGACAGAAGCAAGAGCAGTGCAGAAAGAACCAACAGAGGTGCAGAAAGAGGCAATAGAAGTACAGAAAGAAGCAAAAAGGGTGCAGAAAGAGGCAGGAGAAGTGCAGAAAGAAGCATAAGATGTGCAGAAAGAGACAATAGAGGTGCAGACAGAGAAGAGAGGCGCAGAAAGAGGGAAGAGGGGTGCAGAAAGAGGCAAGAGGGGTGCAAAAAGTTGCAATTGGGGTGCAGAAATAAGCAAGAGCAGTGCAAAAAGAACAAACAGAGGTCCAGAAAGAGGCAAGAGGGGTGTTGAAAGAGGCAAGAGAAGTGCAGAAAGAAGCAACAGAGGTGCAGAAGGAGACAAGAGAACAGCAGAAAGAGGCAAGAGATTTGCAGAAACAGGCAAGAGAGGTGCAGGAAAAGGTAATAGTGGTGCAGAAAGAGGCAAGAGAGGTACAGAAAGAGGGAAGGTGGGTGCAGAAAGAGGCAAGAGGGGTGCAGAAAGAGGCAAGAGAAGTATAGAAAGAAGCAACAGAGGTGCAGAAAGAGGCAACAGAGGTGCAGAAAGAGGCAAGACAGGTGCAGGAAAAGGGAAGAAGGGTGTAGAAAGAAGCAAGAAAGGTGCAAAATGAAGCAACAGGTGTGCAGAAAGAGGCAAGAGAGTTGCAGAAAGAGGCAAGAGGGTTGAAGAAAAAGCAACAGAGGAACAGAAGGAGGCAAGAGAACTGCAGAAAGAGGCAAGAGAGTTGCAGAAACAGGCAAAGGAGGTGCAGAAAGAGGAAACAGGGCTGCTGACAGACGTAAGAGAACTGCAGAAAGAGGCAAGGGAGGTGCAGAAAGAGGCAAAGAGGTGCAGGAAAATGGAAGAAGGGCACACAAAGAAGCAAGAGAGGTGCAGAAAGAGGCAAGAGGGGTGCAGAAAGAGGCAAGAGAGGTGCAGAAAGAGGGATGAGGGGTGGAGAAAGAGGCAAGAGGAGTGCAGAAAGAAGCAACAGAGATGCTAAAAGGGGGAACAGGTATATAGAAAGTAGCAAAAGGGTGCAGAAAGAAGCAAGAGAGGTGCAGAAAGAAACAAAAGAAGTGCAGAAGGAAGCAGCAGAGGTGAAGAAAGAGGTAAGAGGAGTGCAGAAAGAGGGATGAAGGGTACAGAAAGAGGCACGAGGGGTGCATAAAGAAGCAAGAGAGATGCAGATAGAAGCAAAAGAAATGCAGAAAGAAGCAATGGAGATGCAGAAAGGGGGAAGTGGGGTGGAGAAAGAGGTAAGAGGGATGTAGAAAGAAACAAAAGAGGTGCAGAAAGAAACAAAAGAAGTGCAGAAAGAAGGAACAGAGGTGCAGAAAGAGGCAAGAGGGGTGCAGGAAGAGGGGTGTGAAAGAGGCATAAGGGGTGCAGAAAGAAGCAAGAGTCATGCAGAAAGAAGCAAGAGAGTTGCAGAAAGAAACAAAAGAAGTGCAGAAAGAAGGAACAGAGGTGCAGAAAGAGGCAAGAGGGGTGCAGCAAGTGGGAAGAGGGGTGCAGAAAGAGGCACAAGGGTTGCAGAAAGATGGGACCGGGGTGCAGAAAGAAGCAAGAGAAGTGCAGAAAGAAGCAACAGAGATGCAAAAAGGGGGAACAGGGGTGGAGAAAGTGGCAAAATGGGTGCATAAAGAAGCATGAGAGGTACAGAAAGAAACAAAAGAAGTGCAGAAAGAAGAAACAGGTGCAGAAAGAGGCAAGATGGGGACAGAAAGAGGGAAGAGGGGTGCAGAAAGAAGCACGAGTGGTGCACAAAGAGGAAAGAAGGGTGTAGAAAGAGGCAAGAGGGGTACAGAAAGAAGCAAAAGCGGTGCAGTAAGAACCAACAGAGGTGCAGAAAGAGGCAAGAGGGGTGCAGAAAGAGGCAAGACAAGTGCAAAAAGAAGCAAAAGAGGTGCAGAAAGAGGCAAGAGGGGTGCAGAAAGAGGAAAGAGAGGTGCACAAAGAGGAAAGATGGGTGCAGAAAGAGGCAAGAGGGGTGCAGAAAGAAGCAAGAGAGGTAGCAGAAAGAAGCAAAAGAAGTGCAGAAAGAAGCAACAGAGGTGCAGAAAGAAGGAACAGGGGTGCAGACAGAGGCAAGAGAGGTGCAGACAGAAGAAAGAGGGGTGCAGAAAGAGGCAAGAGGGGTGCAGAAATTTGCAAGAGAGGTGCAGACAGAAGCAAGAGCAGTGCAGAAAGAACCAACAGAGGTGCAGAAAGAGGCAAGAGAAGTGCAGAAAGAAGCATAAGATGTACAGAAAGAGACAATAGAGGTGCAGACAGAGAAGAGAGGCGCAGAAAGAGGGAAGAGGGGTGCAGAAAGAGGCAAGAGGGGTGCAAAAAGTTGCAATTGGGGTACAGAAATAAGCAAGAGCAGTGCAAAAGAACAAACAGAGGTCCAGAAAGAGGCAAGAGGGGTGTTGAAAGAGGCAAGAGAAGTGCAGAAAGAAGCAACAGAGGTGCAGAAGGAGACAAGAGAACAGCAGAAAGAGGCAAGAGATTTGCAGAAACAGGCAAGCGAGGTGCAGGAAAAGGTAATAGTGGTGCAGAAAGAGGCAAGAGAGGTACAGAAAGAGGGAAGGTGGGTGCAGAAAGAGGCAAGAGGTGTGCAGAAAGAGGCAAGAGAAGTATAGAAAGAAGCAACAGAGGTGCAGAAAGAGGCAACAGAGGTGCAGAAAGAGGCAAGACAGGTGCAGGAAAAGGGAAGAAGGGTGTAGAAAGAAGCAAGAGATGTGCAGAATGAAGCAAGAGGGGTGAAGAAAGAAGCAACAGAGGAACAGAAGGAGGCAAGAGAACTGCAGAAAGAGGCAAGAGAGTTGCAGAAACAGGCAAAGGAGGTGCAGAAAGAGGGAACAGGGCTGCTGACAGACGTAAGAGAACTGCAGAAAGAGGCAAGAGAGGTGCAGAAAGAGGCAAAAGAGGTGCAGGAAAATGGAAGAAGGGCACAAAAAGAAGCAAGAGAGGGGCAGAAAGAGGCAAGAGTGGTGCAGAAAAAGGCAAGAGAGGTGCAGAAAGAGGCAAGAGAGGTGCACAAATAGGGAACAAGGTCACGGAAAGAGGCAAGAGGGGTGCAGAGAGAAGCAAGACAGGTGCAGAAAGAGGGAACAGTGGTGCAGACAGATGCAAGAGCAGTACAAAAAGAACAAACAGAGGTCCAGAAAGAGGCAAGAGGGGTGTTGAAAGAGGCAAGAGAAGTGCAGAAAGAAGCAACAGAGGTGCAGAAGGAGGCAAGAGAACAGCAGAAAGAGGCAAGAGAGTTGCAGAAACAGGCAAGAGAGGTGCAGGAAAAGGTAACAGTGGTGCAGAAAGAGGCAAGAGACGTACAGAAAGAGGGAAGGTGGGTGCAGAAAGAGGCAAGATGGGTGCAGAAAGAGGCAAGAGAAGTATAGAAAGAAGCAAGAAAGGTGCAGAATGAAGCAACAGGTGTGCAGAAAGAGGCTAGAGAGTTGCAGAAAGAGGCAAGAAGGGTGAAGAAAGAAGCAACAGAGGATAGAAGGAGGCAAGAGAACTGCAGAAAGAGGCAAGAGAGTTGCAGAAACAGGCAAAGGAGGTGCAGAAAGAGGGAACAGGGCTGCTGACAGACGCAAGAGAAGTGCAGAAAGAGGGAAGAGTAGAGCAGAAAGAGGCAAGAGGGGTGTAGAAATGTACAAGAGAGGTGCATAAAGAAGCAAGAGCAGTGCAGAAAGAACCAATAGAGGTGCAAAAAGAGGCAAGAGAAGTGCAGAAAGAGGGAAGAGATGCGCAGAAAGAGGCAAAAGAGGTTCAGGAAAATGGAAGAAGGGCACAAAAATAAGCAAGAGAGGTGCAGAAAGAGGCAAGAGGGGTGCAGAAAGAGGCAAGAGAGGTGCAGAAAGAGGCAAGAGAGGTGCACAAAGAGGGAACAAGGGCATGGAAAGAGGCAAGAGGGGTGCAGAAAGAAGCAAGACAGGTGCAGAAAGAAGCAAGAGAAGTGCAGAATGAAGCAACAGGTGTGAAGAAAGAGGCAAGAGGGGTGCAGAAACAGGCAAAAGAGGTGCAGAAAGAGGGAACAGGGGTGCAGACAGACGCAAGAGAAGTGCAGAAAGAGGGAAGAGTAGAGCAGAAAGAGGCAAGAGGGGTGTAGAAATTTACAAGAGAGGTGCATAAAGAAGCAAGAGCAGTGCAGAAAGAACCAATAGAGGTGCAAAAAGAGGCAAGAGAAGTGCAGAAAGAGGGAAGAGATGCGCAGAAACAGGCAATAGAGGTGCAGAAAAAGGCAAGTGAGGTGCAGAAACAGGCAAATGGGGTTGAGAAAGAAGCAACAGAAATACAGAAAGAGGCAAGAGATGTGCAGAAAGAGGCAAGAGAAGTGCAGAAAGAGGCAAGAGAGGTGCAGAAAGAAGCAAGAGAGGTGCAGAAAGAGGCAAGTGAGGTGCAGAAACAGGCAAATGGGGTTTAGAAAGAAGCAACAGAAATGCAGAAACAGGCAAGAGAGGTGCAGAAACAGGCAACAGAGGTGTAGAAAGAGAGAACCGGGTTGCAGAAAGAGGGAAGAGAGGTGCAAAAAGAACCAAGAGAGGTGCATAAAGAAGCAAGAGAAGTGCAGAAAGAAGCAAGCGAGGTGCAGAAAGAGGCAAGAGAGGTGCAGAAAGAGGGAAGAGAGTGCAGAAAGAGGCAAGAGAAGTGCAGAAACAAGCAACAGAGGTGTAGAAAGAGGCAAGAGAGGTGCAGAAGAAAAAAGCAAGAGAGGTCCAGAAAGAAGCAAGAGAGGTGCAGAAAGAAGGGAAGTGCAGAAAGCGGAATAGATGTGCAAAAAGAGGCAAGAGAAGTGCTGAAAAAGGAAGAAAAGTGCAGAAAAAAGCATGAGAAATGCAGAAAGAGGCAAGAGAGTCGCAGAACGAAGCAAGAGTGGTTTGCACACCATTAGTACCAATTTAACACCCACATTTAGCAATAAGTAACAGGTGACCATTCTATGTTTGCAATGGGCCTTACACCACGCTGTGACACTTATTGCTGCATTTTTGGTAATGTTTGAGCTAGAAACAAGGTATTTTTTGTTCAATTCTGCAGATTATGCAGCAGATGATGGATTATATGGCAAATGCGGAAAATGTATAATTGTGCGAAAGTCAGTGCAGCCAAACAGTCGCATAATTCCAGTGGCCCTGCTCATACCTCTGACTAGGTCCAGAAGTGCTCCTCAGTGGTTCCTTCTTTTTGTGTCTCATTGAGTTTATACTTTAGCTTTAATAGAAACGAGGAAGACTAAACCTGAGGTTACCACTCCACAACACCGACTACCATACCACATAATTAGTCTCCATAACACATAATCCCACTCTAAATAATTCCTATACACTAAATACCACATACTTTCTATCCACATAATTTCACTGCACAACATACCACATAATTTCACTACACACAACGTACATCCACTCCACTCCAAAAAACATTAGCAAAAAACTATTACATTTACAACACCTTTAGCTCTAACTCTCGCAAATCCGAGACCTACTACAACTAGTAGTCGCATTTGCAGAGTGGTGGAGAAAGGGGGCTGGGCCTCCGACCAGCGCTCAGGAATTCTGCTGTGTAGGACTTACAGGAGTTACCAGGAGGGCTACTTGGCCGCCAAAGTCCCTCAGGAGTAAAGTGGACTTCATCCCCCAACCAGTACTGTGCCAGGAGGCGCGTTTGCAGAGAGGTAGAGAAAGGGGGGCATGGCCTCCGAAGACCTTTTAGCAATCCCACTGTGTGGGACTTACTGGAGGTACCAGGAGGGGTAGTTGGCCCCCAAGGGGAACCTTGAAGGCCAGCTACCACTCCTATTACCTCCAGTAAGTCCCACACAGCAGGATTGCTACGTAATCATAGCAGGCCACGCCCCCTTTGCCCACCACTCTGCAAACGCGCCTCCTGGCACGCTCTTGGATGGGGATTGAAGTCCCCTTCACTTGTGGGGGTCCTTAGGGGCCAACTAGCATACCTGATACCTCCAGTAAGCTCAGATAGTGTGATTGCTGTGAGGTGGACACAGGCCACACCCCCTTTCTCCACCACTCTGCAAACGCACCTCCTGGTGCGCTCTTGGTTGAGGGATTAAGTCCCCTTGCCTCCTGAGGGTCCCTGGGGGCCAACTAGCCCTCCTGTTATCTCTAGTAATCCCCATACAGCTGGTCCAAGGCCACGCCCCCTTTTTATACCACTCTGCAAATGCGCCAACTGGCGCACAGCTGTTAGGTTTCAAATTCCCATTCCTCATCTCACGTTATATTAGGTTAGCAATGTGTGGCTAAATAGATGCCATTTGTATTCACGTTATGCAACCCACTGAGTTATCCCCGTAATGCGCAGGCTTCAGTTAGTGAGTGTGACTCCATTTTGCATTTCGTAATCCTTATTAGGCTGCTTAGACTGTGCCTGAGTTAGGCCTCATTACTCGTATTGCTTGCCTCAGCAGAACACTGTATTTCGTTATTATTTTTTCTTTCTGTTCAAGGCTGTTTCTCGACTTACTAATGAATAGGCCGTTCTGCCCTCGCATACTTATTCGAATGTGTAGTTTCTGCTCCCACGTTGGAGATGCTGAGACCCAGCACTGTGGCCTTGGATTCCTGATAAAATGTACCCATCTGGCAGGTGTTAGCTCATCCTACTGTGCCTCTTTGTTCATGATCGGCCCAAGCCTGTAGTTTTCCATTGTGGGCGTGGTTGGGGGCTTCTCGAGAGGAATGATTACTCAGTGTGATTACTCAGTGTGTTACTGATGTAACTTGTAACTGATGTAATCTGTGTTGGATCCTTATGTAAAGCGCTCTGATACCTCCGGATCTAGCCAGCGCTATATAAAACTCAAATAAAGTAAAGTAAAGGCAGACATCTTAGGGTGCAGGTCATGATGGACTCCTCTGCAGAGCATTACTAATAAATGTAAGTTTGTATTCTCTACTGCCTGACCGTCTCTTCATTTTTGGGAAGGCATAGCAGGTGGTTGTAAGAAAACCCAAGTGGCCCTAGAGGGCCACTTCCTTCAGTTGGCGCCCGAACTGGGACCATGTAAGGTGCTTCGACTCACCCGTAATCGGGTTGTAGGGTCGGGGGGTGCGTTTGGTTGGTCGCGGGGATCCGGGTACCCCACACAAGACCGAGCTTGGTTCTCACAGCTGCCCCGCCCAGCTGATCGGGCGCCCCCTTGTCTAGAGGTCACCAGCTGGGTTCCTGAGAAGGCGAAACCTTGGAGTTGACCGTTTGGCCCGAAGAGTCGGCAGTGGAGAATAACTTGACTCGACCTGTGTGCACCAGGTGAGTGATTTGATTCTTGGAAAGATGGTGCCATTCTTGGACGGCACGAGCCTGCGGGCTGTGTCTTGATACAGTCTCCGGACTGTCTTGTCTGCAGTTTTTAACTGCCTTGCTTGAACGACATGAGTCGATGGGCTGTGTCTTGGTACGGTCTCCGGACTGTCTTGTCTTGAACTTGGTGGGTTTTCAGAATCTTAAAAAAAAAGGCACAGAGTGTTTGCGAGCAGTTCACCGGACCGCCTGGAAATTTGTCCCACGCTTGAAAAGGTCCGGGACTGCCCGCGAACAATCTGCCAGACCAACTGGTAATTTGGTTAATGCTTGAAAAGGTCTGGGGCTGGAGCCTGTCTTCTTGAATTTGCTACAGTCCCTGGACTGTAGGGAGTGGTCCATGGACCATTTTGGTTTGGTCCGTGACTAATATTTGTTACTTTATCTTGTTTTGGTTTGCCGATGGTTGGTGTTATATTTGTCCGTTAGGGACAGTGCATGTGTCTTATATTAAGATGCCTTGCTTCAGCAAATTGGGGTGTTTTGGATGTCAATGTTGTTCTACTGATGCTCGATTGGAAGAGAGCCAGCCTGCAGCTCCGGAGGGTTCTCCAAATGTTGACGTATATGTTAAACATGGTATTGGCCGTTATGTTTAGCACATTGTGGCATAAATATACGAGGGACAATGCGGAGTTACAGTGGCCGCTTACTGGCTCATTTGATGAACAGAAATTGAATTTCTTGCAGGACAAGTTGTTCACTAGGAGGAGCAACAGTCCATGTTTGATTCTCTAAGAGTATGGCAGAAAGAAGCAAAGCAGCGACAACTGAGAGCAGAGAAAGAGGCCCGGAAGAGGCGGACGCAAACTATAACACAGAAAGCAGGCGCCTATGAAAGAGGAAAGATAGAGAAGGGTATAGAATGTGCAGATAGAAAGTTTTGGTTACAGACAGATAAATGTTATGTTACTAGAGAGGAAGGTGATGATTTCGTCAAAGAGCTATTGGATTCTCGTCCTACTCCTCCTTATGCCCCTGAACGAATATACCCTGCAGTCCCGACCTCTCAGTCCTTGGCCTCTAGTGCCGCCCTTTCTAGTGTTCCTGTTTCTAGCGCTACCGCTTCAGCCCCGGCCCCTCTTGCTTCTCTTCTACTCACACCAGTCACCGGGGCGGGTGCTGTTAGCTCCCCCACCCAGTCTATCAGTTCTGTATCGACTGCTACTCCCCCTTTCACCCCTACCACCCTGTCTCCCTACATGATGGTACCTGTCTCTGCGTCTGCTCTTTCCCCCGTGAGTGGGACATCCCAGGCACAGTTGAATGTCGAAACTCCTGCGCGTGGAGTACATGAGGTGAACTGGGCAGCAGCGCGAGATCGAATGGATAAAGTGTTGGTGCGTTCTGCAGTGGGTGATGAGGAAAAGCAAATGGTGGCGAATCGAGCAGCTCAGTGGGTCGGAACCCGATCTATAGTGTGGAGTGTGATGAAAGATTATGAGCCGTTTATACAGCAGCACGCCCTTAAGCACATGTCAGCACCGCTGATAGGGTTGTGGGAACAGTGTTTTCAAGGTGTTGCACCGCAAATAATATATGACATACGGGATAGGGTATATGCGGCAGGTATGGCTCCCTATGAGGTTTTTAGCAATATAACAACACTAGTGGGTTACCGAGGCAGATTGCTCCAGAAGGTTCCGACGATGGGGACACAGCATCCCATGAGGGAAGTTCATCCCATTTACCACCCTGAAATTCCAGAACTGCGTGATTCCACTGATGCTGTGATTAGACCACGGGTCGACGCTTGGTTTCAGGAACAGTGGATCTATACTCCCTGGAAGAGGAGTGAGGTCCTATCTTTAACGGGCCAGCTGCCGGACTCCCGAAAAAACCCTACTGCATATCATAAAGAATTTACGGAGGCAGCCTCCTCCACAGTAATGACCCTAGCTGACAGAGTTGTTTTTCGGTCTGTTGGTACCGGTGGATATATGGAGGCAGGTTCATACGCAGGATCATGCACTAGAGTTGGGGGGCACGTGGGATGAGATCAGGGCTTGGGATAAGGAGCGTAAGCTCGGCGACAAGCTGAAAGTGGAGCTCCTTGCTTTGCCGGGGTGTATTATAACATACATGCACTCACTTATTCCGCCAAAGAGAGTGGACTGGGATAAGTTGACCACGTGTCGCCAGAAGAAGGATGAAAGTGTGTCAGATTTCTTTACCAGATTTGAAGGGGTGTTTTTTGATTTTAGTGGTCAGGATCTGTCACAGGAGGGTGGTGTCCGTTTATTTGTCAACAGATTTGTCACTAACTTGCTTCCCGAGATCGCAACACGGTTGCAGGCTTTGGAAAGTACTTGGACGACATCATCCCTGTCAGTGATATTGAGTATGGCACAATATTACGAAGATAGAGAGAATGAGGACAAGGAAAGGGTAGAGAAAAAGTCGAAGGATTTGAAGACGAGGGTATTGATGCAGCAAGTTGCGAGGGGACATGGACGAGGTAGAGGTTCGGGTTCGGCCCAACAGCCGCCCCGGTCTGGCAGGGGTGGTGCTTCAAACACGCCCCTCGGGCTCAATCAATGTGCGTACTGCAAGCAGGAGGGACATTGGCGGAACGAGTGTCCGGAGTTGATACAGAAAGGTGAGGCCCCAAGAGGTCGGGTTTTTGAGGACGCGGACGAGGAACAGGAGGTAGAGGGGGGATGCAGTCAGAGGATACATCACACAATAGGCAGAGCGGGAATTATTTTGATGACCCCCGAGGATGACAGTACTATCATGACGACTATGACATGGACGAAGTGACAGGGTTTTCTCACAGCTAGGACAGCCGAGGACAGGGCGAGGGACCAGTTCCAATGCCTATAGATCAGCATGGACCTTATGTCACTGCCAATTTACAGGGTACTACTGAACATTTTTTAGTTGATTAAGGGGCTATGAATAGCTCTGTTTCCTGTTCACTGGTCCCGAGGGCAGCTCTGTCTGGCCAAAACAATGTGTTGGTGGGTTTCTCAGGCGTGCCGGTCATTAGCCCCATTTCCAAGCCTCTTGCTTTGGCTATTGGCCCCTTTACAGTCGATTCACCATTTTTATTGACCTCAAATTGCGGGAAAAATTTGTTAGGACTTGATTTTTTAAAAAGGTTGCATGCAACAAATTTTTGTTCTCCAGACGGTGTTTACATGACTATTGGACCGCAGGTAGCTCGTGCCAAACAGTGCTTCGCAAAGGATGCCCCCCTTCCAGCTGAGTTCAGAGATGTGCCACGTACGTTAAGGGCTACAGGAGACACGGATGTGGGGTTACTCCAGATCCTGCCAGTATCTATACAGATCAGAGACTATGCTAAATTGCCACGGATTCCCCAGTACAAGATATCCCAGGCAGGTGAAAAGGCCCGATTGCAAATAATACAGGAATTTATTAAGTCTGGCATGGTTGAAGAGACTGACGAATGTGTGTAATAGCCCTATTCTTCCTATTCTTAAAAAGACACCCTTGGATTCTTCTGATGCCCACCCTGACGTTTACCGTTTTGTGATAGACCTCAGAGAGGTCAATAAGATCGTAGTTCCCCAATACCCTGTGGTCCCGGACATTACAATGATCTTGACAATGATTCCCCCGTCTGCAAAAGTTTTCTCAGTCATCGATTTAAAAAATGCTTTCTTCAGCATACCAATCCATACAGATAGCAGATATCTGTTTGGATTCGCAATAGCCGGTCGGAGCTTTAGATTCTGCCATGCTCCACAAGGCTATACTGAAAGTCTTAGTATTTATAGCCAAGCCTTGAAAGCTCAATTGGATTCTTTGGAGCTTCCCCCTGGTAATGTGCTGCTGCAGTATGTTGACGAACTCCCTGTGGCTTCGGACACTGAAGGTGGTTGTAAAGACGCCACAGTTTAATTATTGTTGCATCTGGTACATCATGGACACAAGGTGTCGCTTTCCAAATGTTAATATTGTCGACAGGAGGTCACCTATTTAGGTCACCTACTGTTGAAGGAGGGTCGCAGACTAACACCTGAACGCATAGCTGCCATTACTAACATGTCTGTTCCTTAAACCCAACGTGAGGTACGCGCGTTTATTGGAATTACATCGTATTGTCGGCATTGGATCCCTAACTATTCCCTACTAACAAAACCCCTTCTTTACCTGACCACCAGAGAGGTACATGAACCCCTGCCTTGGACATCTGTATGCCAGCAAGCTTTTGAGCAATTAAAGACTGCGCTTTGCTCTGCTCCTGTGCTTGGTACTCCTGATTACCAGAAGCCTTTTGTGCTCTATGTACATGAGGTGGACTTTCTGTTCTAACACAGGGTTTCGGTGGTAAGCAGAGACCCGGCGCCTACTTCTCTGCCATGCTTGATAATGTCGCCAGAGCGCTCCCGAGCTGTCTGAGAGCTGCCACAGCGGTGGCAGTTTCTATCAGGCAATCGGCAGGGCTCGTCCTTGATACTGCTCTCACAGTAATGGTACCCCATGCTGTGGATACACTATTGAATAAGACAAAGACGCAGCACCTTACTAGTGCACTTCTGACTGGCTATGAATTGACTCTGTTTGCTCCGCACATTACCATCAAAAGATGTGCTACTCTGAACCCGGCCACGTTGCTACCCCTTCCGTCGGAAGAAAAGGACAATGATGTCCATGATTGTTTATTTCGGACTGAGGAAGAAACAAAGGGACGGGTAAACCTGACTGACGTTCCCTTATCTGACCCCCAAGGGGAACTATATGTCGATGGCTCTTGTTTCAAATTACCAGATGGCACCACCACTGCAGCCTATGCAATCACAACGTTACACACTGTAGTTGAGACATCCCGTATCCCACACCAATCGGCTCAAGCTGCAGAGTTGGTTGCCCTCCTCAGGGCTTGTGAGTTGAGTGAGGGACTGGCTGTTAATATCTACACTGACAGCCAGTACGCCTTTGGGGTGGCCCATGATTTTGGGCGCCTCTGGGCGGAGAGAGGGTTCTTGACTTTGCACGTACTGCGGATTCAGAACGGGCCATTGATACATAGATTGCTATCTGCACTGACACTTCCCAGTAAGTTAGCAATAGTGAAATGTAGCGCTCATAAGGCTATTACAGATGATGTTGGGAGGGGAAATGCTTTCGCAGACCAGACAGCTATGGAGATGGCTCGATCAAAGAACACAAAGATGTTGGTGGCAGGTCCCGCTAGGTGGTTGCCAGACAACGGAATGTTCGAGGACACACTGGAAAACATCAGGGAAATCCAGGGTGAGGTGACTTTAGATGAATTAGCAATGTGGGAGGAGAGAATAGGCCACTTGGATGAGGATGGGTGTTGGACTGACTTGTCAGGGAAGCATCGATGGTTGCTGCCTAATTCATATATGCTCCCTGTTGTTACCATGGCCCATGGCCCAGCGCATATTAGTGCCAAAGGAATAAGCAAGTTACTGGATCCAGTATGGCAGAATGATAATATCGCTAAGGCAGCCATGCACCTAGTGAAGCATTGCATCATTTGTCTGAAGCATAACCCTGCGAAAGGTACTCCGACACCCGCTGGTAACTTTGCACCGCCTTCCTTCCCTTTCGAGGTTCTCCAGATGGATTTCATCGAAATGGAACGGGTTAATAACCTAAAGTATGTGCCAGTAGTGATCTGTGCATTCAGTTAATGGATTGAGGCTTACCCCACTAAAGAGAATACAGCTATTGCGACGGCGAAGGCACTTCTAAAAGAGTACTTCCCGTGCTATGGGTTGCCACGTGTGATCTGGAGTGACAAAGGAAGTCATTTCAATGCAAAAGTCATTGAATTGGTGTGCACAGGTTTGCATATTAAGCAGAAGTTTCATGCAGTGAATCACCCTCAGTCAGCAGGTCTGGTTGAGAAGTACAATGGTACTCTCAAACTGAAGCTAGCAAAGATTCAAGAAAGCACAGGACCGCGATGGCCAGATGCGTCACCATAGGCTTTATTATCTACCAGAGCGACAGCGCATTCTAGAACAGGGTCGTCCCCGTATGAGGTGGTCTTCGGACGCCCTGCTAATGTTTGGGGCGTCCCAAGACCCTAGCGCTTTTCCGAGATAGAGTACCCCCTGCTTGTAGACTATCTGTATGAATTGTCTAAAGATCTTCGTTCTCTTCACCAACAGATACAAGCCACGCTGCAGCTAGTACCAGAGGGGCCCCGGCATCAAATACAGCCCGGCGATTTTGTGCTCATCCGAAATTTTCAACGGAAAAGCTGTTTGGAGCCGAGGTGGAAGGGGCCTCTCCTCGTCCTTCTTGCCACCCGTACGGTGGTGAAAGTAGGAGACAGAAAGCACTGGATCCACGGGTCGCACATTAAACAGATACCTCTACCGCTCCCGTACGACCATTGGGTCAACGAAGGCATTGGTGATCAGGAGTGTGAGAAGGTGCCACGCTTCGTTCCCTTCTCACAGGTGGGCGCAGATGGATGAAGAAAGTGATGTAGTTCTGTCTGAGGCGATCCCACCAGAGATAAGGGCCGCCCCGGATATCACTGTTTCTAATACACCGGAATCTGAGTCTCGATGCCCATCTGATCCTGAGTTTCTGCCCCTTTTTGTTGATGAAACAGTGCCTGGAATAACAAAATATAATCTGAGGCCCAGAAAGAAGGACGGTGCACATGCCGAACAGTCTAGGAGTTAGGTAAGAACTAGAGCTTAGGGCGCAGGTGCTGTGCCTAAGGTGCCTGTATTAGACTAGGGTGAACTACACTGGTGCACTGCCCTGGACACTGGACAGGATAGTTGAGGGCATTTGCCCAGGAGGGAGGTTGCCCTATCCTGAAAGAAGAAGGATTTTTTTTTCTGCAAGGGCTGTGATCGCGCAGCTCCTCCGTGGGAGTGTTTCATAGCACCGTCGTTGATGAACAATAGGAGCCTGCCAGCGAGGCTCTAGACGGATCCTGGGTGATTTTTGCCCTCTGGTACTGTTGTTGCAATAGTGGCTCTAGCCCGTGAATTTTTCTTTCCCTTGTGACACCTATAAGTTGCCCTTGAAGTTTTCTAAATGTATCCCTTTGCTAATCCTATCCCTGATGAGGAGCAGCCCTTTGCGGCTCTGCGTCCCACTCCAGATGGTCCTGTTTGGTCCTTTTGGTTCACTAAGAGTAAAATAGTGTTTGTTGTTATAATTTTGCTTTCTCTGATGGTCGTATTTGAGGTGGTCTGGTACTTAGAGGAACAGCATCCCATGCACGCCTTGATAGGGACTACCCCGGCTCCAGCCGAGCACTCGTTTGTTACATTGGCCCCACATAAAGAAAGGCATAGACAGACTTATGCCCAAAATTCTTTTGTTCAGATGCTTCATCAGGTACACAGTACTACTAATGCCACAAATTGCTGGGTGTGTGGGCTACTTCCCTCAGTTATGCACAAAAATGATTTGCTAGTGTCATTGCCCCTGTCATATTTGGGTAGCTGTGAAGCCTGGTTTCAACTGCTCTCTATGGTATACATGCACTATCATGCTGACGCTATGAAAATGGTGCAGGCTGACTACGAAGCAGTATTGGAGTATATAGTGGTACACCAGGGATATACACCTGGGGCAGATGGCAAGGAGGGTATCCTGCACTCAGATGCTTGCATGAATGTATTTAAAGCTCACAAAAATGTCACTTGGTTACGAAATGAAATGCTAGATTTCCAAGGATTTAATGTCACTGAATACTTTAAATGTTTCCAGGAACGCAATATCACTGAGGACAAAGCTATGTCTGTCCCTGTGATCAATGCAACAGCTAGTTTCTGTGTTGAAGGAACAGGGAACATTTCGGTAGGATAGAGCCATTGTAACTACACATACCGGTTGAACACTACTAGCAGCCCATCTTTGCTTACACCTCTGAATGTATACTTCATCTGTGGGGAACAGGCTTATACATGGCTTCCGAGAGGGTGGTCTGGCCGGTGTTATGTTTCCTTTCTCTTGCCTCCCGTTTACATTCCACCATCAAACTACCACAGGGATCATAGGCTACAGCGTAGGGATCTCCAGGTACACCTAGTTAGGAGACTTGTCAATCCAGACGATATTGATCAGACAGATACATCCTTGCAGCAATGTACTGACATAATGAAGGGCATTCTGCCGTTCTGGGGTCCCATGTTCAATAGTCGTAATATTTGCCGCCTTGCTAGAGTAGTTGAGGGAGTTATTAATACTACTGCCGGTATACTGACTAATATTACAGTCGAGCTTCAGGCTACGAGGCTCATTTCTCTTCAAAATCGGATGGTTTTAGACGTCATTCTGGCTGATAGGGGTGGAGCCTGTCGCGTCATCGGCAGCAGCTACTGTGTGTACATCCCTGATAGTGCCCCTAATGTGTATTCCGCAACACAGGAATTACACAGACTTGCCTCAGATATCCACCAGGATAATGGTTCATGGTCCCTCACAGGGTGGCTCTGGGGTCTGATGACATCATGGGGTTGGAAGATATTACTTGTCCTAATAGCCATCGCAGGAGTCATCTTTATCTGTTGCTTATGCATTAATTGCCTTCCAGCCTGTTGCACCTATTGTATGAGAAAACTTACCCCTACCCCTACATTGCCAAGACGTGACAACAAGATTTCTGTTATGATGATGCAGGAAATTCAGGATATGATGCTCATAGATGAGGGCATCTTTGAGTATTAGGTGATTTCAATGCTCATGTGTTGCTTGTTTTTCCCTTGTAACATGAGTGACTATGCAATTTCTTTCTCCCCCTTAGAATTGTAAAGACCCTACCGGATAGCGGATAAAGCATTTAGCCACCCATGCTGAAAGGAGGGTCTGTTAGGTTTCAAATTCCCATCCCTGCAACGCACTCATCTTACGTTATATTAGGTTAGCAATGTGTGGCTAAATAGATTCCATTTGTATTCGCGTTATGCAACCCACTGAGTTATCCCGTAATGTGCAGGCTTCAGTTAGCAACTGTGACTCCATTTTGCATTTCGTAATCCTTATTAGGCTGCTTAGACTGTGCCTGAGTTAGGCCTCATTACTCGAATTGCTTGGCTCAGCAGAACACTGTATTTCGTTATTATTTTTGTTTCTGTTCAAGGCTGTTTCTTGACTTACTAATGAATAGGCCGTTCTGCCATCGCATACTTATCCGAATGTGTAGTTTCTGCTCCCACGTTAGGAGATGCTGAGACCCAGCACTGTGGCCTTGGATTCCTGATAAAATTTACCCATCTGGCAGGTGTTAGCTCATCGTACTGTGCCTCTTTGTTCATGATCGGCCCAAGCCTGTAGTTTTCCATTGTGGGCGTGGTTGGGTGCTTCCAGAGAGGAATGATTACTCAGTGTGAGTTGTTGGGGGGTCAGTCCCTCGGCAGACATCTTAGGGTGCAGGTCATGATGGACTCCTCTGCAGAGCATTACTAATAAATGTAAGTTTGTATTCTCTACTGTCTGACCGACTCTTCATTTTCGGGAAGGCATAGCAGGTGGTTGTAAGAAAACCCGAGTGGCCCTAGAGGGCCATTTCCTTCACTGCTGCTCGGTGGATGAAGTCCACTTTAGTACTGAGGTCCTCAGGACACAAGAGGACCTCATCGCCCCACCAGCAATGTGCCAAGAGGCGTGTTTGCAGAGTGGTGTAAAAAGGGGCGTGGCCTCGGACTAGCTCTCAGCAATCCCATTGTGTGGGGCTTACTGGAGGTACCTGGTGGGCTAGTTGGCCCCTAAGGACCCTTAGGATTGAAGGGAACTTAATCCCCCAACCCAGAACGCGCCAGGAGGCGCATTTGCATAGGGGTCAGGGAGGGGGCTGGGCCTCCGGCGAGATGCCGACTTCTCTATTTTCTCTTCTTTCTGGAAGGGGGGCTGTGTGGCCCCCCCTTAACACTTTTTGGGCCCTGGGGTCCCCATCCACCAGGGCCTATGCCATTTTATAAAACAGGATGGGGGACGCGCTGCCCCCTCCTGAGGCGGGTTTCGGCCCCGGGGACCCCATTCCCCGGGGCATGGCCACATATTTTAAAAAAATATATTTTTAATGGAGGGGGGCCACGCAGCCCCCCTCCTGAGGCCTTTCTCGGCCCCGGGGACCCTATCCCCCGGGGCTTTGCCTCTTTGCCTTTTTAATTTTTTTTAAAATTTGTATATTTCTATGGGAGGGGGGCCGTGTGGCCCCCCTTCCCTGGACCACTTTTGGCCCTGCGGACCCCATCCCCGGGCCAGCCCTCACTTTGGGGACCGTGGAAGCCGGCATTGCTTTTGGGCAAAGGGAGCTGCAAACATGCAGCTCCCTTTGCCCAAAAGCAATTCTGCTTTGCTTCTTGGAAGCGAGAGCAGGCTTCCTGCTCTCGCTTCCATGAGGCAAAGCAGAAGTTTGCTATGGCAGGGCGGGAGTACTGCTCCTGCCCTGTCATAGCAAACTGCAATGTCCCGGCAGTGGGAACCCCGAGACATTGCTGGAGCCGGCCCTGGGGGGTAGGGGTCCCCAGGGCCATCTAGGGCTCCAGGAGGGGGGCAGCGTGGCCCCCCTCCCATCAGTATTAAATCCCCGGGGAGGTGGTGGTCCCTGGGGCAGTGCGGGGGGGCTTGAACCCCCCACACAGTTTTTTGAAGTAGCCCCGGGGAGGTGGCCGTCCCCGGGCTTGGGGGGCCCGCGAGGCCCCACGCTCATAATTACCAATGCCCCTGGGAGGTGGCGGTCCCCGGGGCTATGTGGGGGGGAAGGAGCCCCCCCACGTTTTTCAATAAGAAAGCCCCGGGGAGGTGGGGGTTCCTGGGCTGTGGGGGGGCCGCGTGCCCCCACGCACTATTATTAAAAGTCCAACCGACATCGCAATCAAGCCCTTAGTGTCTTCTGCTTGGTATGGCCCCTCCAGTTGGAGTGTGCAATACTGGTAACTGTATTGGCTCCCATCTAAACCATTATACATGCTACTCCTTCAATTGCTGCTTTACCTGAAGTGTTTAAACAGATTCAGACTGAACATGGAGTGGCCCCTGCCCTGGATTTGGGGCTGAAACTAATTGTCAACTTTGCCATAGTGGCCTCAATTATTTTAAGTAATATTCGGGGGAGGTATCTTTTTTGGCGATACACCAACGGCTCGCTTAAGTTTCCACTGTAGATCAGGGACGCAAGTTTGCTAAAATAATTTCTGAGAGCTATATTTCTATAGCTTGAGAAGATTTGAGAACCAGGGCTCATAAGCCATGAATTAAAAGCAAGTCAGAAGCCAATAATACAAAGCAGATATCGGAGTCTTCTAAAAAACTCTGGGCTAAAAAAAACAAAAGACTAGATTTAAAATACAGACTGGATCTCCACAGCCAGAGTCTTCCGAGAACAGAACAGTATAATTTACGAATATGACTCATTACATCGCATAGCAATACCACGCATGCCAATACAATGCAGGTATTACTGCGCGATGTCAATTATGACGACATACCATTACAACGCAAAATTTTACCACGACTATGCCTTTACCACGCATGTCATTACAACGCAAAGGCATGCGTGATAAAGGTATACTCATGGTAAACGTTTGCAAGGTAAGTGACTCCACCCTACCCTACCCTAAACCCTAACGTAGTACCACTGCACAACCCTCCCCTGACCCCCAGTCCTCTCCCTACAATAACACAACACTACCCTGCACGACCCCCCGACACTACCCTAAATCCAAAGACACTACCCTACACTACACAAACACCACAACACTACCCTAAACTCTAAAACAATACCCCCAGCACGACCCTCCCCCTACCCCCAGTCCGGTCCCTACATTCTAACACTACTCTGCACGACCCCCTGACACTACCCTAAATCCTAAAACACAACCCTACACTACACAAACATTACAACACTACTTCGACACTACCCTAAACCCTAAAAAAGTAACCCCCACCCCAAGCGCAATCCCCCTTACCTCTCTCTCCTTGTGGTTCCTCTCTCCTGGTTCCAGCGTCGTCTGAGGGGCGGTGCACGTCGTTGTGAGGAAACGGAACAGCCTCAGTTTCCTCACAACGATGTGGATAGCCATTACATTGCATGCGTTGTAAAAGCACATGCGATGTAATGGTATGCGTAGTAATGGCTATGCGTTGTTACATCGCATGAGTTGTAACGCATGCGATGTAATGACTTGTGAGGTAACAGCCTCGTTGTAATGGCTGTTTACCATAATTTACATGCCTGTGATAAATTGAAAATGCCTGATAGGTATCAGTGTTCTTATACATGTCCTTCTCATACCTTGGAGGACTCTACAGATAAGCGGTCAGAGAGAGGGGGTCGAGGCGATTGCAGACACGAGGAGTTTGTGAAACCAAAGATGGACCACAACGCTCCTCTGATGTCAGTATAAAAAGGAAGACAAATTTCTACAACAAAAAGTGCAATTTAAAAAGATGAAGGGAATTTCCACAAAAGAATGCCAAAAATGCTCAGAACTCTTCTTCGGAACAAGATGCGGGTGAGATCTTCTCCACAGCTCTGCAGAGCTCACTATAGTTCACCAGACTCTTCATGAGTTTCAGGTGGCAAGACCAACTGATGAATATAGACAAGTTGAAACTCCAGATCAGCGGCTTAGCCCTCCGGATAGAATGTATGATTTGGACATACAAATTGAGGGTGACATACAAGGTACTATTAAAGTAATTTTCTGGCTGATTTTTTGCTAATGTATACAACATTCTCTTGCCTGAGATTGATTGGCTGCCAGAGTCCTGTTCAGAATGCTCCACAAGAGGAAGACGTGATATTGTCTACTCTTTGCATTCTTGTCCTGGAGGTGAAAGCAGCATAAGCTGCAGAATGGGCTCTTGCGCAGGCCCCAGCTTTATATTGCAATCAAGTGGGTTGGAATAAGGACTCACCTTATCATGCTATACCTATAAGGTCCAGCCCACAGGTGCAAGCACAATATTATATTAAACATAAAGCTAAATGCCCAGTTAGGGAGATTCTATCACAATTAGAATATCAAAGTATGATTGAGGCTTGTGTCTCCTCTATGATTAACCCATTATTTCCAGTGCTTGAACTCGATAATTCTTATTGTATTGTTTTGGACTATCGACATTTAGACATTAAAACAGTTTACACAGATGTTTGCTGTACAGAATTCCCACAGAACTGGCTTGATAAATAAAACAGGTCATAAAAAGTACAAAACTAAATTGGACATTTAAATTTTTTTTCTGTCAAAATGAGGTACCTGAAAGCTGGAATTTGACTGCTTTCTCCTTACTGAGAGCACAGCGGCGGTTCTGCAAACTCCCACAGGGATATAGGAACAGTCCAGGTCTGCTTGGTGCTTGAGTGATTTCAATTTTTGAGAAATTGCATCTGAAGTATTGTCTTACATTGATGACATTTACATCATGGACACCGATTTAAACGTGCATTTGTCCAAATTGGATTGTATTATTCTGGAATTCCCTGAATATGGTTATAAATAGTGTCCTATTTTTAGGATATGAATTATCAAATGAGGTAAAGGTCTAGCACCACATTTCTTAGAAGAATGTTCTCTATTTCAACCACCAAAAACCATCAAAAACTTCAATCACTTTGCCATTTCTCAATTTTGGGAGAAAATACATACAAGATTATGCACAACGGGTTAGACCGTTTAATTTTGCTAAGTGTCCATGTAGCGAAGCTGCTCATTTCTTACATTGTCCTCTCTGAAACTACTTTTGTTTACACATTCATCTTTGCCTAATATTATCACGATGCCTCGAACACCATGTACAAGTCCCTTTTACGCACAATATAAAATGTCGTTCTATATTCATCCACTGGGCGACAGTGCACACAAGGATGTTTTTTATTATAAATAATGAGCATCCCAAAAGATTAGCAGAGGAGGCACTTCAGCTGACACCGAGGGTCCCTGCATGCTGAGACTTCACCTCACAGCGATCTGGCATTTCCATGAGGGGGTGTCCAGTTCGTGACCAAGACGGCCTCCTACATTCTCTCCCGCCAGGTAAGGGGGTTGGATCGTCCCTTGGAGGGATTCTTTGATTCACACTTACACACAGTCTGGGTACATGCAGAGTAGGGTTTGCATAGTAGGAGTATGTCTGATTACTACCTTGTTTTATATGCCTGCATATATACATTGTTTTAGCACCATAGTAGAACTGTATCTACTACTTACTCTTTTGGTGCTTGTAATTACTTGCATCTGCTCCTGTCTACTAATTATCGCAGCGCATGTATTTTACACATGAAAAAAGCTGATTTAATAATAGATTGAAAATGTCCTACTGTGTATTCTCTGTATATTTCTCTGAGTATAAGTAAGCACGCGTGACTGAGCTAAAGGTTCTGATCTGTTACCACAATCGCTGAGGGGTCAGGGATGTCATGTTCAGTGGTTGCCAGAAACCATTCGCTCCCTGTTAAGGTTGGGGGGGCTTACGGTGACACTTTGAGCTAACTGGTCTTTAGACCAACATATCCTGTGGGAGTGCCCGGAATCAGGCTAGGCACATCACCCAAAGTTTATGTTGTTCTACAAATGCACAGATCCTACAGATAAGTGGGAACTACACGACAATTTGTCCTACCTTTTCTGATAAAGATTGGACTGCTAAACATGCTGGTCTTCTATGGAATTTACAGAACGGCATGCATAAATCTAAACATTTATATGCACTTTTTAACTCTACTAATACTGTGATCCACATAATTGCAGATTCCAGTGGCTACACGTTTTATTAAATGAAGGAAAAACAGTGCATATTGCTTACAAATTGCATTTATATTCCAATTCAAAATGCATTTTGTATCGACTGAAAACATTTAGACTGCAGTTCAAACTGCTGTATTGAAGGAGTGTTCATTGGCTCAAGAAAGACGTATAATTGTGGTGTCTCCGGTTATGGCCCTAGAGATAGTCACCAAGGCCAGTGTTCAAAATGCTAAAGTCTTGCATTCAAAATTAATTCAGTGGGCCTCTTCCTTGACAGCTACTGATGTAGAATATATTTTTAATTCTATTATGAGAACACAAGATTATTTCCAGTATGAACAGGAATACCCCATATCTAGTGAAATTTTGCCTCTCAATCTGTATGCTTTTATAATCTACACTGATTGTTTGGCCCAGCACGCAGTTGGTACAAAGCACAAGTACTAAGCTGTGTGTGCTGCAGTCAAGGGCGTTATGAAAGATGGAGGGTTTCAGGCACAAAGAACATATACAGAAACTCTGGGTGACTGTACCACTCAGCTGGATGAATTGAAAGCTTTGGTTCTGGCTTTGCAGATTGTGGATTCAGAATTCCCCACATTCATAGTGTGTGATTTCTGTTACTGAGTCCAGGCCTTTAACAATGATTTACCTTATTGGGGCTTGAATAGATTTAGAGACTCTAAAGGAAATGGTATTAAGCATCAGCTGCTTTGGGGCAAAGTGGTGGTTCTGAAAGATGCTTTGTCATCGGCTCATGTGATCCACACATTGAGTCATTAGCATATTGGTGAACACGTTGCAGATAATTCATTGGCTGATGAAACAGGCAAGGTGGCTGTTCAGACTGTATTTGTGGCCGCAATTACTTGTTCACATGTGAGAATAGATGATGACATTATGGCTGCAGTCACTGTGTCAGCTAATAACAACCCATACCTAAAGGCCATTCAGTTAAGAACTCCTATCTATTGAGTCCTCAAAATAATCCCTTTGCCCCCATTCCTTGGATGGGTAATCCTCCTATTGTGCATTGGTGCCTGTCCTTACCATTCAAGGTACTTGAACTTTGATTTTGCACCACTTGCTGGTTGTAAACACAAATGACAAGTTTTGATTTATTGATCAAGTTACACCATGTAGCCAGTTCCCCATAGTAAGCCATGATGGTCTCTGGGTAGTTACTTGACACCTCTCCCTACCCTTATTCAGATTCATTTATTTCACAACTCTCTCTACAGGGCTATGAGTATTGGAAAGACAATATTGAACTTAAGTCTGTTTGGGGAACATGCTATTGCAGGTTACGGATGCTTTCATGTCAGATCCCTCAGCAAATGATCTTTTCAAACAAAACAGTACAACAGACTACATGCCATGGGTTTGGTAATATTAAAAATCTGAATTCGCCAAGTATTCTCTCTACTGCACAACTTCATAACTGGCAACAGTCTATTAATTTCGCAGAAAAAGAGCTTAATGAAATGGTGAAGAATGGGACGTACATTTCTTCAATTTCTGATTTGGATGGATTGTTATTATGGTCAGTTGATACTAATGGATGTAATGCTTGTTTTTTAAACTCTTCCAAAGGATTTCAAGCAAACAAGTCGGACCCTGGTGTGCTCAGACACTACACTCTGGGGTTGTCACTATATATAGTGTTGGGAAACTGTGCCAGCAATGGTTAGAACACTTAACATTGTCAGCAGTTGAAACCATTTAACCTTCCTTTCAGAAAATATGGATTTGCAGGGTTTTCTGTTGGGTCTGAACATTGTATATATCCCAGTTATAATTAAATCTCGAACATTCCTCAACAAGAAGCAGCTGAACGTTTGAGACAAACTGAAAAGGAAAATTTGGACAAAGCTTTGGCTGTTGTCAATAATGGGACGACCACATTGTCAACTAGTATTTATTTATTGAATAATATTGTTTCATCTGCATTCAATATCATCCAAAGTGACATGTCAGTGCTTCAACATGGCCAGAGTAAGTTGAGTTCGATTTTGAAATTGACTTGGACTTTGTAGGTTCTGAAATTGAATGGAATGCCATGAAATTATTTAAATTCAATGGAGTTGTTTATGCCTTTAAATTTGACAAGCATGCAGAAAATAATCGCTAAAAGAGAAGCCATTTACATCAGGCTTACTATTGAACTTTTAGAACAGATAACCTTTTTGATTGCCGAAACTCCATCTGCGGTTTGGCTTATGTATGATTTCATTTCTATTCCAATTTCAACATTTAATTTCACAACATGTCTTATGTATTTTTAATTAAGTAGATATGAGGCAATGGGTGCACATTTTTTACACAACACCTGGTTCCTCCCTTTTCAGTACATAAGCATACATGAGAACAAAGAGGCTTTTGTTAGTCTTTGTGATTGTGGAACTTCTTTTGGTCACTCATTAGTCTGCAGGGAGATTACATTTTATGGGGTTTGTAATGCCTCTATGACTTTTTGAAAGATATTCCTGTACAATTCGTAAAGACTGAACTTTTGTTGCTTTCTTATGGGAGCTACCTAATTTTAAATGATCAAATTTGTTCTGGGATGAAACCAGGTGTCCCTTATGTGGTCACCGAGAATTGTAACTTGCTGTATGCATATTATACATTTCATATCCTCCCCACATACTACCAGAGAAGCAACATTGTGGCCCAAGGTCCCCGTAGATAATATATGCTTGAATAAATTGAACAGACTGAAAGCCTTACGGTTTCAAAAAGATGGGGCTCTTCCATCTGACTGAGAAACGTTTGATCTCCAAGTAGCACGTTCCTCGTCAGAGGCGCAGTCTCTTACACAAACTCAATAGCCACAGTGTTTCGGTGAACTTGTGCACCATATTTTTAATGCATCTAACTCGGCTACAGTGGCACACTTTTTTTAAGTGATTGGGTCTAAAATGGTTTCTATATTCCAGACTTTACTTGGAGTCATTCCATCTTTTATGCAATACTTATTTTGAAAAGATTTTGGACGCATTTCGGTTCAGGTATTTCTCCTTGTTGGTGCATTTGTTTTATTTTTGTGTTGCTCCAAAATAGATGTCTCACGACGTGGCCAACTGGGAATGGAACTGCCACACGTCCTTCGGTGTCATGAACACATGATGAAGTATTTTGGACAATCGGTGCTGCTGGAACTGAATGAGCACTGGTCTCTCGCCTTCTGGCCTGCATGGTTTCAGAGAGTGCAGCCTGTGTTTTGATGTCTATGGTGCTCATTCAAGTGTTGTCTTGACTTATGCCTTGCTACCAATTGTTGCAGTCTCCAGATATAAAACTGCTTGTGAGTCAGTCACTTTGGCTGTATTGTCAAATGATGCTACTTCCTTTGCTGCAAGATGCCTACGATGAGCCTCCTTCTCCAATGCCAGATGCTCCTTCAACTTCAGGTTTCCTGGCATCTGAGCACTTTTCTGGTGCTGCACTTCTGGCACGGTCGCCACGGCATCCACTGAATGGGCATATGATGAATATCGCTGTCAATTGGATCTTGCTCTTCGGGCTTCTTTCGATTTGATGTCTGGAAATGTGAGTTCCCTCCTGGGCCCTAAAAATACTCTGGACATAGATGTTGAGGACACTTTGCAGATGCTGTCCTCAACTTTGGATGTGTCTTAGACTCAGAAATTGACATTTGTGAAAATGTGTTTTTTTTTCGTAGTATAGGTGGTTTTTAATTGCCATTTTTTATGGGCTTTGAGTGTTCATATGAAATGCAAGATTTTTTACACAAGCCTCATGCTACTGCTATATTTTTTATATAGTCGTATCCTTCCGACCACAGTGTGGGTGTTATAGGGATTACATTTTGTCTCCATTTTAGTTTTCCTTTTTAGCTTAGCATCTTTCTGAGAAGGTGGTTTGAACATATTTTTCATTAACATGACAAAATGCAATGCACACATTCAGTATTTAGACATTGTTATTCTGTAGTATGCACTGTTAGTTTCGGGGGCACATACTGAAGCTTGAAGTCCTTGCTTTTGTTTTGTGCTCGTAGGAGACGATTCTTTTACCCAGAATATGTAAAGCTGTTTTTCTGAGTCTCTTGCAGAATGAGATAAGGCAAATGTTATAGTATTTAAACAGCGTCCATTTTGAATTTAGGCGAGGAGTATTTCACATCCGAGTTATCATGGATGCTGTGGAGAGCTGTAAATGAGATGCCGGTCTGCAGGCCCTGACACACTTTCTAGGAAAGGAAGACAACTGCACTGGCAGAGGTGTGTAGGCTTGCGTAGTAAGATGGAGTGCATTTGCTTATACACTTAGGCCGCCTTCCTGAGACATTACACCAAGGTATGGGGTTAGATCATTCCAACTGCATCTGGCAGAAGGATACTCCCGCCATGGTCTCACTAGTGTAGGGGTATTAGTGATAGATAGGAGTAATATAAGAATGTTCAACATGGTGGAACTATTCATATTTTTCACCATTCTAATATTGATCATAACGCTGATGAGTTTAATCTGTCTAATAATCACAGTTGATGTTTTAATTACAAAGATTAGATCTTTTCAATAAACATTTGAAAATGTATTCTTGTCTCTTCTCTGTGTAAAACCTTGGGCATGCAAAAGTGATATATGAAAGGGTTAGATATGTTTCCACAAATTCCTTGGGAATAAGAGTAGTCATGTTTGAAGTTGCTGACAGCATCTGTAACTCTAGATGTTTAGGGGTTTAGATGCAGTTCAGTGAGCTAGCTGCACCAACATTTCTTTGTGATATAGGAAGACTCAGTCCCTGCATTATAAAGATTTGTTGATCCAATCCACTGTGTGACAATTCCATAGTTCGAGAAGCTATATGAAAGCTCGTTTGGCCATGGACAAGAAGAGAATAGTATCCAGACCTAGTAATACATCTTCAGTTCTACAATAAAGTAATCACACCTTCAAAGTATACATGTTTTGTGGCACTTTAAATACATGTTATTACATAAAATACTGTGCAATATAACATACGCATACCCACTCTGGGAGAATGAAGAGCTTCAAGTTAGAAGGGATGTTTATGAGGAGTGATTATACTCAATGAGTGATCCTGTCAGCTAACACAGAGTTAGAACAAAAGTATATTTTTATGCTATGTAGCAATATATTTCATTTAGAAAATGAATGCACATTTTCTGCAAGACCAGTATATTTCGGCAGCAAGAGCAAACAGAAGCCTTCATACAATTCCATGTGTTCACATGTAGTCAGCAAGAAAATACCTGGCTGATCAATGATTGTAATGAATCTCTCAGCATAAACATCAACACCCAAGGCAGCTAGCAGCCCATATTTCAATCGAAGGAAGAGCCATTAGGTCTTTTGATTGTGCTTGACCTCAGGTGTGCTGGTAGTCTAGCTCCAATCCAACATGCTCAGCAATCTGCTGCTCCAAGCCCAGAATCTTCTGAATGCTTGAGCAGTTACACAACCTTAGCAGGAGACCGGGTGAAATCTGAAATGGCAGTAGATTGTGCCTTGATCCCAAATGGGAACAAAAAACAATGCTTAGTTCTTTTTGTGTTCTCTTACAGAAAGGAAAAAACTGGAGCAGCCAAAGGTTCTTCTTACACCCCAAAAGGTGTTGTCCCCTCACTGGGTGGTAAACATACTTCGGCTTCCTAAAACACATCCTGCATCGGGACACCTTTCTGTTAAATAAACATCAGCACATACTAATAACATCCAAGAATGGCGAAAACTATACAAATAGTGCAATGAAACATTTCTAAGAATAAAATACAGCTACAAATGAACAGTGGGCAAACACAACTCAACTTGTCTGCAGTAGCTTTGAAAGAGACATGGTGGTTCTCAGAGGTTGTGGTCAACAATAGGTTGGCCCTAAAAAATTATTTCTTGTTGGTACATTTTTTTTCACTGGGGTATTGGGAAGTGAAGCTTCCTAATGCTATATTAGAAAGTTAGAAAAGAGAAGCATAGGTAGAGCCTTCGACTATTTCATAAAAATAGCTTATGAACCTTACAGATATAAAGTGAGCTTTCTCTAGTAAAAATATGCATCCACAGACATTTGGCATGTGTTTTGATTTCCTAGTGCAAGCCCCCTTTACACTAAACATAAGAGTGCATGTGTGAATATGTGTGTGTGTTTGTGTGCACACGTGCGAGTATGTGTATGAGTGCGTGGTTTTGGGCTCTTAATTAAATCAGATTACAAAAAACGTCATTGATCACAGGGTCTCCAAAGTTGGTAAACCTTACAAACATCATTGTCTTTGCCATGGCGAGTTAAGGAAGGCCGTGTGCAAAACCTTTTATATGAACTGTGAATTAATATTTCGTTTATGTGAATACAATTCTCATAACTCTGCGAGCACTTTTGGTATTGGGGAAATCTAATTAATTGCCTGCTACGAATTAAATGCAATTTGGACAATTCTGAATTTAGGGCTTAATCAGGGAGGTACGGAAGTTGCCTGCACACTTGATGAGGTCATCAGCTAGAAGCTAGTCACTCAGAAATCGCCTGCCAGCTGCAGACATGGACTGAAACTGAGACAGAGGCATTCAGGGCACTTGATCACTAATTGTTTGCAATTAGCAAGTCTTTGAAGATGTATTGAGGCCAGTAGTTCATATCACTCAGCAGCACTGTGAGAGGTTCATTTAAATAGTTTCTGCTAGCAGGCTCTCTCACAAGGAAGCCGGTAGCTCAGTGCTGACCTCAGCTGTCTCCTGCCAAATAGTATCTTTTATGATTGACAGCTGACATAATTGGCCTAAGCATGATGATGATACCGCCTGAATGTGACAGTGAAAAACAAGCACCAATTCCAGCCTCTCATGAATTTTCGTATAAGATGCACTTTGAGGCTCAAGCTGAACAGCAAATACAGAGTAAGTAAAGTTGGGAAGCTGTTTTTTCACATTCACTCTATCTCAGGCATAACTGTTGTGAACAATGCAGAAACATTCGGGCACTTAGGTATACATGCACGTGTGGAAAACTACCGTATTTCTCATGTACCTTTGCTTTTGTTTGTGTTTTGTGGTTAATTAGCACCTGGACTACTTCAAAAGTCCCATAAAACTCCATTATCATCAATTTTACTGCAGGGTAATTCACACAGTGAAATAGAGGATACGGCATTTGCATGTGATTTACGTTTACCATTGTATGTACTCCACACACACTTTATTATGAATGGTCTCAACTCCTTTTGAGTCGAAAGGAGAGCTGTTTCATTATTTATAGGGGTGCTATAAGAGAAAGGAAAACTCTCTCCCTGTATGATAAATTGGTACATGGATATGAATAGTGTATCAGAAAACATCATTTTATCTTTTACAAAATGTGTATACTCTCTTTTATCGTATGTTTTTACTGTTGGATTTGATTCGCTTAAATGACATTGTTATGAATGCATTTAATCATATTTGCTTTTCTGATTATCGCATTTTTAATCGAATAAAGCTCTTTGATTTGATTTGAGTCGAAGGGGGATTTCAATTTGTGGTGAATGAGATAATCGTCAAACGAATTGAGGCTGATTCACATAAAAGTAGTAAACCCCACCCAAAAAGGAATGTCACATTACAGGTGCAAATGTAATGCTCTTTCTATTTCATACACCTGAAAAACTTCACCAGACGCAGGCCTCTAAGCTTTATACTGTGAGCACCCTGTGGCAGATTCCTCAGGCTCGGTTTTGACTTGTGCATAATTATACATACCAGAGGCGCAACTAGAGCCAAATTTCGGGGGGGCGGGGGGGCCTGGGGGGCGAGGGGGGCTAAGAAAAAATTTCGGGGGGGTGGGGGCTAATTCTTCCAGCAACAGGCAGAGTGGAGATGCAGGGGCTCTAGGAAGGGGTGAAAAAAACAACAAAGCCTCATTAACAAGCAAATGATCTTTTAAATGACCTGTGAAGTACTCGGGTGCGGTTGTGTGTGTGCCCAGGAAGCTGTCTCAGCCCAGGCTGCTACACACAACGGGGGGGCTGAAGCCCTTTGAGCCCAATGGGCGTTGCGCGCCTGATACAGACCGTAAGTTTACGCACAGCAAGACAGGAAGATGGGCACCCGATGTGTGAATGCCTTTTTTTCCCTGTTTTACTTCTCTACAAGCAAAACATGTTTCCCCAAGCAGAAAGCTCTTCCCCCACAAAGGCATCAAATTTGGGGATGATCTACTCCCCTGGCTGTAGTCAATTTCCCACCAGGGAAATGCCAATTAACACATGGAGTGAATAGTTTAGATTTCAGTTTGTGAATGCCCTCGACTGTACAGGTTTGTGGGTGTTCACTAACTTAAAAGTTTAACCACGCCTTGTTGATTCTCCCGAATCTTTGCATGGGATTTCCTATTGCAGATTTCGCTGTAGTCCTGTTTAAGAAATCCACAGTTGTAAAAACATTCATACATGCCAGCTTTGTCAAATCCTGGCAGATGTAAATTTTTGTCTGTCATCCTATGTTTTGGCAGACAGTGTCTTTGTGAATTAGGACCATTGTATTTACATGGTTTTCAATGACAATGCCACTTGTTAATTTAGTTTTTGAGACTGATTTAAACTTTGGTGGACCGAATAAAGGCAGTCAAGAACTTTACGGCCACCACCCTGCCTTTACTCCGCCCGCCACATTTATAGGTCATCACCGGCCCTGTGGCAAACTCTCTAGGATTTTAGGACCCTCAATCATAGTGGTGGTTCAAGCAAAGCTATTTAACCCCTTTGCTGCCTTTTTCCCCCCTGTGCTAAGCCTTTTTTTGGCTATTGGGGGTAGTTCACGCTTTGGTCCCTGTAACTTTTTGACCACATAAGGTATCCACACCAAATTTGCGTCCTTTTCTTCCAACATCATGGGGATTCTAAAGGTACCCAGGGTTTGTGGATTCCCCTGGAGGGGACCCAGAAATTAGCCAAAATACAGCTACATTTTTGGGCTACAGATGAAAGCGTCTGGTTTTTCCCCTGCAAATGGTATCAAAAAAGGGGTTGTGGTGCTGAAATCACCATCTTCCCAGCTTCCAGGGACAAGCAGACTTTTGTCAGAAAACCAAAAAAATTTACCCAGTTTTGGCATTTTTCTGGGACATAGCCTATTTTTGCTATTTTCTGTGCTTTCAACCTCTTTCCAGTTAATGGTAGAAATGGGTATGAAAGCAATAATGGATCCTGGAAAGCTATACATTTTAGAAAAGTAGACAAAAATCTGAATTCAGCAAGGGATAATTTGTGTAGATCCTTCAAGGTTTCTTTATAGAAACTAACCATTGAATATAGGAAAAATTGAAATTTAGTTGAAAAAAACAGCCATTTGTGTCAACGTTTTCACCTGTAACTTCTTCTAATTATGACAGCTGTTTGAAAGCAATATACCGTTACATCCGATGGACCTTTCTGGTTGTGGGGATATAAAGGACTTGTAGGTTCACCAAGAACCCGACGAACCCAGAGCCAATAACTGAGCAGCGTCTTGCAATGGTTTTTTATTATTATACCGGATATATACCAATTAATTTGGGATAATATATACATGGAAAAATCGGTATGAGAGACACCTGTGTATTTCTGAAATTGGAACAAAATATAGAGTTTAGAAACAGTGGATATTTGCACATTTCCGAAATTGTGAGTACCCATACTAGCATGAGAATTATAGGTCATTTTTCAAAATGCCTTATTTTTTACACAGTGTCTTTCATTTGGAAGGCAGAAATGCATCGAAAGTCAATAGGTAATAACAGTTGCTCTACATTTCTGTATTACCCTAAGTCACCCGATAAAAATGGTACCTCACTTGTGTGGGTAGGCCTAGTGCCCGGGACAGGAAATGGCTCAAAATGCAACGTGGACACACTTTATTTTTACAGTGAAAACTGACCCTTTTTTTGGAAAGTGCCTAGCTGTAGATTTTGAACCCTAGCTCTGCCGGCACCTAGGGAAACCTAGCAAACCTATACATTTTTTAAAACTAGACATCCAGAGTAATCCAGGATGGGGTGACTTGACTGGCTCTCACCAGGTTCTATTACCCAGAATTCCTTGCAAACTTAAAAATTTGTAAAAATAAACCCCACATTTTCCTCACATTTCATTGGTGGAAAGTTCTGAAATCTGTGTGGATCCACAAAATTCCATGCACCCCGCATTCCTCAAAGTCTTCCGAGAAAAATGGTATCTCACTTGTGTGGGTAGGCCTAGTGCCCGCAACAGGAAACGGCCCAAAACGCAACGTGGACACACCACATTTTCACAGTGAAAACGGACCCTTTTTTTGCAAAGTGCCTAGCTGTAGATTTTTAACTCTAGCTCTGCCGGCACCTAGGGAAACCTAGCAAACCTATACATTTTTGAAAAGTAGACACCCCGGGGAATCCAGCATGGGGTGACTTGACTGGCTCTCACCAGGTTCTGTTACCCAGAATCCCTTGCAAACCTAAATATTTGTAAAAACAAAACCACATTTTCCTCACATTTCTTTGGTGGAAAGTTCTGGAATCTGCGTGGATCTACAAAATTCCAATGACCCCGCATTCCACAAAGTCTTCCAAGAAAAATGGTACCTCACTTGTGTGGGTAGGCCTAGTGCCCGCGACAGGAAACGGCCCAAAACGCAACGTGGACGCACCACATTTTCACAGTGAAAACGCACCCTTTTTTTGCAAAGTGCCTAGCTGTAGATTTTGAACCCTAACTCTGCCAGCACCTAGGGAAACCTAGCAAACCTATACATTTTTGAAAACTAGACACCCCGGGGAATCCAGGATGGGGTGACTTGACTGGCTCTCACCAGGTTCTGTTACCCAGAATCCCTGCAAACCAAAACATTTGTCAAAAAAAACACATTTTCCTCACATTTCTGTGGTGGAAAGTTCTGGAATGTGTGTGGATCCACAAAATTCCACCCACCCTGCATTCCCCAAAGTCTTTCGAGAAAAATGGTACCTCACTTGTGTGGGTGGGTCAAGTACCCGCGACAGGCAAGGGCCCTACACCTATTGAGGCTACATCAAAATGACCTATCACAAAACAATCTGGTTTTGCAAGGGGGGTCCCATGAGTTTTTGGCCCCGGGCTCGGCGACCATCTATGGAAACCTACCAAACCCACACATTTCTGAGAACTAGACACCCGCGGGAGTCCAGCAAGGTATGGCTTAAGTGGATCCCCCAACATTTCCCTACCCAGAATCCCATGCAAACCTCAAATTTAGCTGGAAAAAATCACTTTTTTCTCAAATTTCTGTGTGGGAAAGTTCTGGAATCTACGTGGATCCACAAATTTCCTTCTACACAGCATACCCCCAGGTCTCCCGATAATAATGGTACCTCACTCGTGTGGGTGGGTCAAGTACCCGCGACAGGCATGGGCCCAAAACCTATTGAGGCAACATCAAAATTACCTATCACAAAACAACCTGGTTATGCAAGGGGGGTCCCATGAGTTTTTGGCCCAGGCTCGGCGGCCATCTAGGGAAACCTACCAAACCCACACATTTCTGAAAACTAGACACCCGGGGGAGTCCAGCAAGGTATGGCTTGCATGGTTCCCCCAACATTTCCCTACCCAGAATCCCCTGCAGACCTCAAATTTTGTTGAAAAAAATCAATTTTTTCTCACATTCCTGTGTGGGAAAGCTGTAGGATCACCAGGCTGACACAAATTTCCTACCACCCAGCGTTCCCCCAGGTCTCCTTATAAAAATGGTACCTCACTTGTGTGGGTAGGCACAGTGGCTGCAACAGGAAATGGCCCAAATCGTACTGTGGAGACTTCAAAATTACCTATAACAAAGCTACCTGGTTTTTGGGGGGGCACCTGGTTTTTTGGCCCTGGGCTCACCGCCATCTAGGGAAACCTACCAAACCCACACATTTCTGAAAACTAGACACCCTGGGGAGTCCAATGATGTATAGCTTGCGTGGATCCCCCAACGTTTCCCTACCCAGAATCCCCTGCAAACCTCAAATTTAGCTGACAAAACCACATTTTCCACATATTTTTGTGTGGAATCACCGTGCCGGCACAAATGGGCTACCCCACAGCGTTCTCCTTAGTGTCCCGAGTAAAATGATACCTCACTTGTGTGGGTGTCCAGTGCAGAATTGGCTAAAAATGTATTTTCAAAAAAATGTAGCACTTAGAATTCTCAGTGCTATATCCTTATTCCCTATGTTTTGGGCTCTTCCCAGTCACAGGCCCTTGGCCCACCCACACAAGTGAGGTATCATTTTACTCGGGAGACTGAGGGGAATGCTGTGGGGTAGGAAATTTGTGCCGGCACGGTGATTCCACCCAAAAATATGTGGAAAATGTGTTTTTTTCAGCTAAATTTGAGGTTTGCAGGGCATTCTGGGTAGGGAAATGTTGGGGGACCCACGCAAGCCATACCTTGCTGGACTCCCGCGGGTGTCTAGTTTTCAGAAATGTGTGGGTTCTGTAGGTTTCCCTAGATGGCCGCCGAGCCCGGGGCCAAAAACTCATGGGACCCCCCTTGCAAAACCAGGTTGTTTTATGATAGGTCATTTTGATGTCGCCTCAATAGGTTTTAGGCCCTTGCCTGTCGCGGGTACTTGACCCACCCACACAAGTGAGGTACCATTTTTCTCAGAAGACTTTGAGAAATGCGGGGTCGGTGGAGTTTTGTGGATCCACACAGATTCCAGAACTTTCCACCAAAGAAATGTGAGGAAAATGTGGGCTTTTTGACATATTTTGAGGTTTGCAAGGGATTCTGGGTAACAGAACCTGGTGAGAGCCAGACAAGTCTCCCCATACTAGATTCCCCAGGGTGTCTAGTTTTCAAAAATGTATAGGTTTGCTAGGTTTCCCTAGGTGCCGGCAGAGCTAGGGTTCAAAATCTACAGCTAGGCACTTTGCAAAAAAAGGGTCTGTTTTCACTGTGAAAATGTGGTGTCCAAGTTGCGTTTTGGGCCATTTCCTGTCGCGGGTACTAGGCCTACCCACACAAGTGAGGTACCATTTTTCTCTGAAGACTTTGGGGATTGCGGGGTGGGTGGAATTTTGTGGATCCACGCAGATTCCAGATCTTTCCACCACAAAAATGTGTTTTTTTTTTTTTTTTTTACAAAGTTTGAGGTTTGCAAGGGATTCTGGGTAACAGAACCTGGTGAGAGCCAGACAAGTCACCCCGTCCTGGATTCCCCTGGGTGTCTAGTTTTCAAAAATGTATAGGTTTGCTAGGTTTCCCTAGGTTCCTGCAGAGCTAGGGTTCAAAATCTACAGCTAGGCACTTTGCAAAACAAGGGTCAGTTTTCACTGTGAAAATGTGGTGTCCATGTTGCGTTTTGAGCTGTTTCCTGTCGCTGGCACTAGGCCTACCCACACAAGTGAGGTACCATTTTCATTGGGAGACTTTGGAGAATGCGGAGTGGGTGTAAGTTTGTGGTCCCACGCAGATTCCAGCACTTTTCATCACAGAAATGTGAGGAAAATTTGTTTTTTTTAACTAAGTTCGAGGTTTGCAAGGGATTCTGGGTAACAGAACCTAGTGAGAGCCACACAAGTCACCCCATCCTGGATTCCCCTCAGTGTCTAGTTTTAAAAAATATATAGGTTTGCTATGTTTCCCTAGGTGCCGGCTGCGCTAGGACCCAAAATCCACAGGTAGGCACATTCCGAAAAAAAAGTCAGTGCCTAGTGGGCTTTCTGCCACCCTGGGTAGCGGGGAAATCAGGGGCTATTGCCCCGAAATGCCCCTGAGGGGGGCAGAAGAACTGTGGCTATTCTTTTGGGGGGTCGGGGGCATTGGGATGCCCATTCTGGTCAGCCCCCACCCCTGCGTATAAAAAAGCCAACATAATCGCTGGCGCATAGTGGGCTTTCTGCCACCCCCCGGGGGCAGATCAGGGGCTACTGCCCCCATCTGCCTCCTGGGAGGAGCAGAAAGACTGTCTTTTTTGGGGTGGGTGGGGGCATTGGCATGTCAATTCTTGGCAGCCCCCACCCGAACTTTGGAGAACAAAAGATCCCTGGTGGCTAGTGGGCTTTCTGCCCCCCCTGGGGGGTGCAGATAAGGTGCTATTGCCCCATCTGCCTCCCAGGGGGGTACAGAAAGACTGTAGCATTTTTGTTTGGGTGGGGGCATTGACATGCCCATTCTGGGCAGCCCCCACCCCTACCTATATAAAAAGAAAATCCGTGACGCTTAGTGGGCTTTCTGCCCCCATCTGCCTCCTGGGGGGTAGAAAGCCTTTTGTTTTCTTTGGGGTGTAAGGTGGGGGCATTTGCATGCCCATTCTGGGCAGCCCCCACCCCAGGCCTATAAAACAAATAATCCCTGGCATCTAGGGTGCTTTCTGTCCCCCCGGGGGGCAGATTGGGGCTACTGTCCCCATCTGCCCCCCGGGGGGGCAGAAAGACGAGTTTTGTGTTCGGTAGGGGTGGGGGCATTGGCATGCCCATATTGGGCAACCCCCACCCCTAAATTCATCGGGGGGGAAAAAAACCTGGTGTCTAGTGGGCTTTCTGCTCCCCCGGGGGGGCAGATTGGGGGCTATTGTCCCGATCTTCCCCCAGGGGGGGCAGAAAGACTGTACCTTTGCGACAGGGGGGGTGGGGGCATTGGCATGCCCTTATTGGGCAGCCCCCACCCCTTATTATAATTTAAAAAAAATCCCTGGTATCTAGTGGGCATTCTGCTCCCCCCGGGGGGGCAGAAAGACTGTACCTTTGCAGCGGGAGGGTGAGGGCATTGGCATGCCCATATTGGGCAGCCCCCACCCCTAATTATAATTTTTTTTTTTAATCCCTGGTATCTAGTAAGCTTTATGCCCCCCCGGGGGGCATAAAGACTGTGATTTGGCAGCCGGGGTGGGTGGGGCATTGGCATGCCCATATTGGGCAGCCCCCAACCCTAATTAAAATGTAAACAAAAATCCCTGCTTTCTAGTGGGCTTTCTGCTACCCCGAGGGGTCAGATTGGGGGCTACTGCCCCATCTGCCCCCCAGGGGGGGCAGAAAGACAAAATTTGCCCAAATTAATATGGGGGGAGCAAAGGCCCTTGCCCAAGGGGCCGCTCCCCCCTCCCTGGTGCCTAGTGGGTGGATCCCTGCTTGGGGATCGCCCTCCTGGGGCGATCCCTAAGCAGGGATCCACTAGAGAGGGATATCGTTGGAAAGGGAGATTCTCCCTTTCCAACGATACCTCTCCTGACTTTCTACGTGCTCAGGGGGCTGAGATAGCCCCTGAGCACGTAGCAGTGAACTGAAATGAGCCTCTAGGCTCATTTCAGTTTCGGTTTCACTGAAATGGCGTCAGCGCGACGTGCGCGCTGATCGTCATTTCAGGGAAACCAGGGGGGCCTCGGGAGCTGGGGGAAGCTCTTCCCCAGCTCCCAAGGCTCTTGGGGGGTAAAGGGAATTCCTCTGGTGCCCGCACCAGAGGATTCCCTGTGCCATGGCGTCGGACGCGCGGGAGCCGTCCGACGCACATGAGCACTGATGCGTCGGACGGCTCCTGCGCGTCCGAGGCATCGAAGGGGTTAAACATTTGGTGTGCGAACATCATTGGTGACTGATTCTTACATTAATCTTTTAATAGCTTTTTCTTTTCCAAAAACAAACTGGAGTTTGTTGTTGGAAAAGAAAAAAATACTGATGGCCACAACACTATGGGAGACTTCTCCCATGGTGTAGAGTTATTTTTTTAATTTTACTGTCACTTACCTTCAGGATATCCCTGGCAGTGACAGCCAGCTAAAAAAAAGCTATACACCATCCACTCCAAAAAGTGTGGAGGGTCGAATGGCTTAATTTTGTCTTCCCATACTCCCCCGGGCCATCAGAGGAAGATTTTCCTCTGTCAAGGTACATTTTAATCCCTTTGCATAAATCTGTTGGTCTGCGTAACTCTAAATCTGGTGGAGGGACCATGGGGATATTTGTGAGGCCATTTGTGTCGCACTTGCACCAAGCAAAAAGGGACATGCGTGAAACAACTCAAAAATGAGATTTATGAAGTCAGCCCTTAGTGGGTTCATAAATCTGGAGTAACGCAGCGCAGCACAAATTGTTATGTTGCATTACTGTGCCCTGGGGAGGCCAGAACTGGTAAACCTGAGAATGCACCAAAATGCTGTGCCTTCTTAGGGGAAGCGTAAAAAAGAGGTGAGGGGAGGTGAGGCATAACAAGGAGAAAGTAACTCTTTGTTACTTTCTCTTTCTATGTGTGCTGCATGCTGCAGCACACATGAAAAGAGGAATATGCCTCAGGGTATTGTTTTCTTGCAGGGAAGTACCCCTTCCTGCACAAAAACAATCCTGCATGCAAAGGAGGCACCCTTGCACCATGGTTCAAGGGTGCCTGCTTTGTCGCTAGGCAGCCCATTGTGCGCCAGCACTGGGGAAAGGACAGGAATGCACCATATTGGGATGAATATGGCACATTTATGCCCTTTTCCTGTGATGTAGTGCAGTGTAGCAAGGTGATTTGCTGTGTGCACTGTGCTGCGTCATTTTGCCATAAATATGGCTCCAAGTGTTTGGTAGACAGTGTATTCTGGCGTTGCTGTAAAGGAGTAGACTGTCTGCTAAACTGTATATTAGACCCTTTGTTTAATTTCAATTTTGAGTCCTGATTTTTGAAGATACAGTGCCATCACCTTTGTAAGACATACATGTTTTAAGAGAAAAAGAAGAAAAATTAGTGTAATAAGTATCTCAATGTATTATGCCTTGGAACAAAATATTAAAGGTGAATAGACTTGATCAACAAACAATAGCGAATGTTTTATGCATTGTAAAAGTTCACTTTGAACCTCATAGTAGCATCTGCACAATCATTTCACTACTTTTGAGGTGTGCACAGTATAACACAATTACACAACTAGATACTGCCCAAGTGCCACGGCGATCACTACATTAATGTCAAAGTCAGTGTTCTGCAACTTTATACAGCAGTGACGTATGTTGAAAAACTATCAAAGTTGAATTTGTGTTCCAAACACGTTCATCAAAATTGATCAAATGAAAGTTAGTTCACCTAGCCTTGTCTGTTACAGTTCAGATGGCTTCACAGGACTGTAGAAGATTTTCTTTTTTGACATGATTTGCCTTGAGTTACTGATATCACACAGTGAGGGCTCTTAGCCACCTGGAGATTCCTTGGAAAACCATATGAGGCCACCAGGGACTTCATGCAAAGTCAATAGCTACTTTCAGTAATTTGGCTTAATTATTGGACCACTACCCCTTATTTATGGGCCCTCAATTCCAAGAAGCACAACCCAAAAGTATTAGTCCTCCTTTCACATTGGCAGGCCAAGTCCAAAGAGGACACTCTATCTACCTCCCTTAGCCAATTTTGGACAGTAGATGGTTCTGACTTCAACCAGTTAACACAGATCTCGTTGCGCGCACTGCATCGCGCGCACAACGAAATTCGTTTTATTTATTTTTTTGTTTACTTACCTCTGTGCCGCCGTATCCGTAGTTTATTACCCCCCACCCTGCCCCTCCCCCTCCCCACGTCACCGCCCGGCAGCACTCCCACCAAGGGCCGCTACTGCTGCCTGGCAATAAGTATCAGAGAAAAGAATAACTTCTGACAGTTTGTCGAGATGCAGTTCCTTAACCACATCTCCATGCTAAAAATAATCAGGTAAGGGCTTACCTCCACGGTTGTTGGCAACATATCAGACATTTAACTGCTTACTTCATACCAAAACACCTTCAAGGGGGACAGCTTACAAACATGTGCTCGCCGCTCACTCCCTCTTCTCCACACCTTCTGCATCCGGACACCTCACTAGAGTTGAATTTCATCATCTTTCTCAGCGTCAGGTAGATTGTATGCAAGGTGAAAAAATGATTCATCTTTTGTCGTGTAGTTCCTATAAGACCTATATAGGATCTGCGCGTTTAGACAACATACACTGCGGGACTGGTGTCCAGACTGATTCCAGACACCCCCACTGGGTATGTTGGCCTGTGTACCAGCTAGCTCGCAATGCCACTATAACCTCCTCTTACCAAGGAAAGAATAGTTCTTGGCAACTATCGAACATGACAACCCTGATCCCTCAGGACCATGGAAACAGTAGCTTACTTTTCACTCAGTCACTCGTGCTTACTTTTTCTCAGAGAGATACACAGAATAAATGGTTGGGACGTTTTCAATAAGTATTTATTGAACAGTCGTTATTCTAGCATAAAATAAGTGCACTGAAATCACCAGTAGACAGTAGCATATATAAATGAGTAGCAGCACTAAGAAAGTAAACAGATGGTAGGTTTCTACCATTTTGATAAAAACATAAATATAGGTGAGTATATAAAATACATAGCAATAAAATGCGTACTCCTACGATACACCCTAACTCGATGTACCTAAGGGTACCTAGCATGTGAGTAGGTGTAAAAGCCAAGAATCCCTCTAGGATAAAGCCAACCCCATTACCTGATGTATGACTGAGGGACCCCGTTCTGGTCTCGAGCTGAACACCCCGCAAGGGATGTCAGACCACTGCGAGCTGGAGTATCTGCATGCAGGAACCTCAGTGTCTCCCGTCAGTGTGTCGGCATGGAAGTCGTGATCTCCTCTCTCAGCAAGATGTGGTCTTTATATACCCTAAGGTATCCCCAGGGGCTCTACCTTGCTGTGCCAGTATCGGACTTAGGATGACGTCCGGAATGAACTTTATACACAGTTATTATGCAGGAGATGATGGTCCTGCTGTGATTCCAAGAAACTAAGAATCCTCATGCATAATTTACGAGGCCAGTGTCCAGGGAAAAACCCTACGTACTTATGTGTAGTATTGTAACTGAGTAAAAGGTCAGTCCTCCAAATCCGTTATGTATGTAGTATAGGAGAGAATGTAGGTGAAGGGTTATGATGATACCTAGACCTATATTGGGGTACCTATATGAAATATAACACCCACTCCTCATCCCACTGGACGACATTACTAAATTCTAGCGTACTACCAAGGCGTCTAGAAGTTTGTACGCAACAATTAATAAAAACATTGTTAAGAGAAGTTAACAAGCCTTAAAAAAAAAAAAACTTTAAAAAGTGTTCTACAAAAAACATTTAAGTAGTGGCTCTAAAGTGTCCGTTTATATAGTCCGAACAAACTACAAGCATTTGAAAGCCATGCAGGTCAAAAGGTTTCAATTTGGAATTTTGAAAAAGTAAAAAGCCAAATCTTCCCAGCGAGCGACATGCCAAATGTTTATGTGTCCTTGCTAGTAGACGCAACATTGCTGCTGTTTGCATGCGCAGCTGACGATACCTGTAACACCTCACAAAGAAAGTCAATTGAGTACAGATGATCTTCCGTACTGCCTGCAGCAGATGCCAGGGCAGCCTGTGCCACATCCAAGGCCTGAGTGTTGGAGGAGCCGGTGTCCATACCAACAGGAGCAGAAACTGCCTGTGGTGGCTCTAAGAATGCTGCCAACAACATGGGAATGCGCTGAGGACACTGCAGAACATGGGCCGTTATCGGGTCCAGTAAAGCATCAACGTCTGGTGGCGCAGCAGATGGAAGTGTCAGACAGAGGTCCAACATGCATTCTTCTCCGCAGAACAGGCATCGGAGAACAGGTAGGACACAGTCCATCCAGACTGGTCTAAATGACAGGAACCAAGAGGCGCTCAGTTCCCGTAGGTGAGGTGTGCCCAGATGTTGTACCATGCGATCATGGTATTTACGCTCCAGGAGAGCTACTTCCTTGGTGGCTGGGATGTCCATTGCATAGCAGAAAGGTAATAATCAGGATTCCTGCTATTAGGAACAGGATCAGCGAAAGCCCTCCAAAAATGCTTCCAAAGACGGAGTGTATAAAGTTTGATGTAACACCGAGGACCGTCTGAAAGGTGCTTAACAGTCCGGAACCTATGGTCTTAAATAGGTGTACAATACCCGTCGTATCGAACATGTTAAAGATACGACTTACCATTTCTGTGAAATGGAAAGGGCAGTTTGTACGTATAAATGCCTGTATCTCAGCCGAGGACCGTGCGTTCTGGAGATCAAAAGTCTCCCGGGCGGAGGTTAAGGGTACGATTTGTTGTAAAAGCATGGCTTTCATTCTGCTCAGAGTATCAAACCGTATAAAGGAAACATTTAGTGAAGGCCATAACGGCGCCTCCCTGACTGTATTTGTTGGTGGAAACAATACTTGCATACAGCAAGTAACCCTGGAGCTCACGGTGACTAGATATGCGATGCCCGGAAGCATCCCACAACAACCTTGATCATTCAGCATCAAGTAACTCCCAATTGAGAGGAGCCTGAATACCGGATTAATCTCAGCTGCTGGGGTACCCCTCAAGTGACAGGACAAGTTTGCCACAGACCCATTACAAGCCCCGTGTTGTATAATATCCTGGCATATGAGAGATCCACTTAAAGCGTTCTCGCAGTTAGTTCCGCTTAGAAACACTTGCAGATCCCCACTCCTGCATCGAAATCTATATGGTAAATCCCAGGATTCCTTGATGAATTCCTTACCCATCTTTTCATATCTGCCTGCTTGTTGTTGTTGTTCTAGGCAATATTGAAACTGGAAAGTTGCGACCGGTAGTGTTATATGGTCGTGGACTAACCATTCTGTGGACGGTGACTCAGCCGCAGTAAAGGGTAACCTATCCAGTTTCTCAATACGCAGCATTGTATATTTTGCTCCCCTCTGTGCCGTTTTTATCTGTTTTTCTGTTAGATTGTATGCAGAAAACAATGACGCAATGTTGATAAAACGCCAAGACACATATCCGGCGCGCAATGACTGAAGCGTCCAGCTTAACAGAATAATCGAACGTAACTGCAACTGTCCGTGTTGCATAATGGACAAGTCCTGTTCTATTACATCGATAGCAGAAGACACAATGCTGCCCAGTGAATATATCCTGGATGTTAATGTAGTCATACCATTGTCAACTACGGCTAACGCCTTTTCTAGGTTAACTCTATCTATTTCTCTTAATCTCTCTGCAGCTTCTTGTTGGGAGATTTTCCAGAGTTCGTTATAGACAGCATACAAAAAGCACGCTTCTGACGTGGTTTCCTGGGACCTAATAAAAAATCCAGTAGGTCCACATCCTCTGAGAGTAAGGACATGTGTTGCTTCACCTGGGGTTGTGTTGAGGTCTTTAGCCAATCAAGGCACAACTTCCCAACACTGTATGATGTCACTACCGCCGGATGTTCTCGTTGTACATAACGTGGGTCTGGTTTATGGATTATTATTATTATTATTACATTTCTAAGGCGCACAGCTACCCGGAGGTTTCCCGGCACCATCGGACCCAACGCAAGAAGAAAGAGATACCCTATTGGTTAAATAACCACGTTTTTAGGTCTTTGCGTAATTTGTAATAGTTAGTTTCATGCCGGAGTTGTAAGGGGAGTGAATTCCACAGTGAAGGAGCTAAGCAAGCAAAAGACCGACCACCCATACATACTCGATTGATCCTAGGGACTTGAAACTTTGCCTGAGTAGAAGATCGAAGAAGACGCGCAGGGAGGTAAGGGTGTACCAAGGCACCGAGATACTGTGGCGCTGCACCCGATTTAATCTTATGCATATAGCATAGGGCTTTAAATTTAGTGTGATTCTCCATCCTAAGCCAATGAAGGTCACGGAGAGAACCTGAGATAGAGGCCTTTCTAGGTAACTGGCAAAGTAGTCTGGCTGCAGAATTCTGGACTACTTGCAGCTTTCGAATACTAAACCCTTCGGTGGTACCCCTGAATCTTTCCTGACATCTGTTTGTGTCAGTAGGCCAAACCAACCATCCCTTCGAATTGGGGTCTGATCTATTCTATTGCAATATGTTATCCAACTTAGCCCCTCTTTCTGATGTAAAATTCCCCTCAGTGTTTAAAGGTGTTGGAATTTGAGGCGTGTTCAAATCCTTATTCTTGGCTATTCCAAGACAGGAAGTCTGTTGTACAGTGTCATTCAGAAAAGTCATCTGCTGTGGAATGAGGCATGCTCTAAACAGTGCTTCTGTCCCCTGGACTTGCCAGTCCATAGAACCCCAGATCGATTTCAAGTCTACAGTGTCCATCCATAAGTCAAAACCCTGTTCAGACAGCTGGGTGATAAAGGAAGCAGAGTAAATCGGTTTGGTGTTTGTTAACATATTTTTCTGTGCAGATATTGGTGCAACCTTATAGTAGTACGAGGTTGGGTCAGAAGTGTTAAACCCTGAAAAATATGAGAATTTCTGTGCAAATGGTTTTGAACTACCTTTCGGTGGTGTAGGGCAATGTTCCCACTGGTGGTATGTGAAAACATTTCTGGGTTTGCTAGATTTATGCAAAAAATGATGTCCATAATGTTGGAAACAATACATTTTGTCAAAATCTTATCAATCTAACATTTCAGTGCTAAAAATGCGGCAGATTGTTCTAAATCAGACAATAAGGGCCTGATTCACAGAACTAACTTACGTCAAAAACGTAAACTTACTACCATTTTGGTATTCACAGAATGCACTTACTCATTTTGGTATTCACAGAAGGCACTTACTTACTCATTTTTGAGTAACTTACTCATTTGTGTAACTTACTCATTTTGGTATTCACACTTACTCATTGATGAGTAAGTGCCTTCTGTGAATACCAAAATGAGTAAGTTACACAAAATGAGTAAGTTACACAAAATGAGTAAGTTACTCAAAATGAGTAAGTAAGTGCCTTCTGTGAATACCAAAATGAGTAAGTGCATTCTGTGAATACCAAAATGGTAGTAAGTTTACGTTTTTGACGTAAGTTAGTTCTGTGAATCAGGCCCTAAGTTATTAACAGTTTGAAAATCCCAATCATCAGAAAATGTACTGGAGGTAATGATATCGTTTAACGAAATTTTAAACAAATGTGGAATTTTTAAAAGCTCGGTCGATCCAAATATATCAAAATTTACTTTGTCCCACACTATACCATCCGGTATAGGAACTGCTGAAATGTTCATGAAGGACAAGTCTCTGTTCACGATGATATGAAACATGAGGTTTTAAAATTAAGTTCACTTTTGACGTTGCAGAGCTCTGTTGAAGATAAGTTCCATTGATGAGCAAGTGGAAAGTTATTACTGATCCAAACAAGAAAAGAAAAAATAAAATACCGGTGATTATCCAAAGTTCTAGCCAAGGTGATACTAAATAAGTTTTTCTAAGAAAGTTAAAAAAGTCTTTGATCCGTTGTTTGCGAGAAATTTGGGCTGGCGTCGTTTCAGGTTCACTTGGATCCAATGAAAAGGTATCGAAGTCGATGAAATAGCCATATGCAGTTCTATCTATCTTTGGCAGCTCAGCAGGTTTTGTTGAACTTGTAGAGTGCTCTTGAAGAGGCATGTTGACGTAGATATCCTTATTAGGTTGAATTGAAATTTGTCTTTCACTTTGATTTTGAGAGTTTGTGTCAATGGGGACTAGTTCCATTGCATTGTTATTGATTCCGTTGCTTTGTAAAGGTGACTCTTCAAATGTTATGAGTCTTTCAGTTTGAACTTCCTGTATTGTAGCAAGAGGAGGACATCGGCTACTCAGGAGCCCACGAGGCCTACTATTTAGTATCGGCCACATAGTGTGGTTTCATCAGATCGATTGAGACGAATCTCTTTTCTTTTGTGGCAAGAGGCGGTAGAAGTACAATTCTTGATCCTTCAACGGCCAGGACAGGTACAGGCTTTTGATAGGATGGCCCGAATTCTTTCTTGTCCACAATCTTTTCTCTGACCAGATCCCCAACTTTAGGGATCCAGGCAGGTCTTGCTGTGGTTGATTTGACTTCCCCAGTGGCGCTTTTCTTTGTCTCCACGTTACTTAAGGAGGCTCTGGATTCATTCAGATCCTGTAAAACAGCCAAACGTTTATTGATGTCAAACGGTTTTTCATCCACCACTGTGCCTTCACAATCAAGATCAGGTACCCACATTCTTGTCCTAAACAGGACCTCGTAAGGAGTTGCACCTCCCAGAGAGTTTCTTGGCTGGTTATTAAGGACCTGCTGGACCCCAAGCAGGTGATTGACCAAACTACAACCCGAGCCTAATACCCTAGCTGTTAAAGATTGCTTTAAGTCCCGGTTTTTCCTCTCCACAACCGAATTTCCCTCGGGATGGTACGGAGAGGAGTACCGCAATGCTACACCCAAACTTCCCATGGCTTCCTTGTAAGCCCTAGAGCTGAACGCGGGGCCACGGTCAGAATGTAATGTGCCAACTGCGTATGTCCCTATAAAGGCTCGCAAATTTTCTATAACAGTTCGGGCGTCAGTCGAGCGCTGAGGCCATACCCATAAGAATCTTGAACAGGCATCCATTGCAACCATGATATACTTCTAAGCCCCATCAGATTGTAAGGGACCACAGTGGTCCAGGTAAATGCACACGAGCGGTCTGTCTGATATTAACAATGGTGTCTGCGCTGGGCGAGCTACGGTGGACCCTTTTATCTGTTGACAGATATCGCACTTTAAGACAAAGGGGTTGATTCCGATTCGGGCCGGAAAAAGCACCGACCGACTCGGATCCGGAAAAAATACCGACCGACACGTACCCGTGGCGCCCGACACGCCAAGTATGATGCAAGGCGCGAAAACTCCGACCGACACGTAACGAAACCAAGTCGACCGACCGAGCCGCACGGAAAACAGCAATCCGGCCGGAAAAACACGCGAATCCAACCGACCGACACGCACCCGGAACAAATCCGACCGAAACGTACACGCTAACTCCAAACCGCTAAGTACGATGCAAGGCGCGAAAACCACGAGCGAGTCGGACGGAGGACAAGCCGGACGACCGACACGCATACAAAACCGAGCCGAAGCAACACAATACACCGTGACCGACGCGTACGCAGCATAGAAAACTGCACAAACACAGCGTGAACGAAACGGAGAACACCGTACGAGACCAATGCAGGGTCCGACTCGGTCACAAGAACGTGTCCAACACACACAAACAGCACAAAGGAAAAATCACCCAAAAAAGGCCAAACAAGCAATTACCAAGCCAATAAATACTGGGGGGGTGGGGACAGAGAACAAAGACACACCCACAACTCCACCTATATAAAGGACACAAATCACTACCATGAGCCTTTGCAAATGCCATTCCACTGCCAGCACCCAAGAGAAAGCAACCACACACCCACAGCTCATCCCTCACACAAGCCACACACCATCAGCACACCAACAAATACCTACCTCACATACACCCAGCAAAACACACACTCACACACCCTCACCTGCACACCAACACACACATCACTCACCATCACCACCCATCACCATGCCCCCAAGAAGAATCACAAGTTCCTAGATTGTGAATTGGAAGTCCTGGTAGACGAGATCCTCAGGGTAGAGCCACAGCTGTTTGGCACATTGGTCCAACAGACCCCATGTCGCAGAAAACCAAGATGTGGGAGAGGATCATCAACAGGGTGAACGCACAATCACCATGTCTGCGCACAAAGACCGACATCCAGAACAGGTGGTATGACGTGCGCAGGAGGGTCCGGGAGCTGCTCAAGAAAGACTACCTCATCAGCCAATACACCGGCAGTGGCCCTCCTGCCAAGCCAGTATACCTCAGGCCCTGAGAGGAGAAGGTGCGGGCCATCCTTCCGCCAGTGAGCGTATATGGACTAGAGAACATCCCAGAGCCTGGTGAGTACAGAACAAATGTACACAATTTTCTGACACAAAACACACACACATCACTGTCAAAGGGAGAGTCAAACCATGCACTCATAGCAATTACACAGCAACCAGAACAGAATCATCCCAAAATGTGTATGTCAGTCAGATAAACACAACACATGCCATCAAAAAAGTTACATCCAAACGTGCCATCACATGTACAAACACAACTACAACTACAGCTAGGCAGTGGCACAAATAGAACTAACAAACACATCCAGACATGTAGCCACCACAACAACACCAACACACAGTGAAGACCACTCAAAGGAAGGAATTCTGTGTATGCTGGCCAAGTCTGTGTAGCCAATAGCATCATGGGAGTCGCAGTCACACATATTGCCCCCCACAACTGTCCCATCAACACCACCATGAACCATGCGCACATCACAGGGAGTGGAGAAGGACTCACAAGATGGCTGACACTGGCTACTGCTGTGGGGAGCACAAGGCCCTGCTGGCAACTGTGCACCAACAAACAGCAGGACACCACTGACTGACATCCTGAGAGACAACTTCCACTCCCTGCAATGCAAGCACGTTCCATGGTGGGATATCTGGCTGGCTGGGTGGGAAGGGGGACTTGCAGCACTGACTATACTCACCAGCACCTCCCCTCACACCCCCCAACACAAACTCCACAGTACCCACCTGGTAGAATGCAATGCCCTCCATCCTAACACAAGATCCCACAAAGCACCACCACCCTGGGTTATGTTGTGTGAAGAACAGGGACACTCTTGGGACTCTTAGCCAAACAACTGCCAGGACAACACTCCCAGCCATCCTGTCAGCACAGCCAGCCCACCCCACAGGGAAGCAGAGTCAAAAGGAAGGAAGCATGGGCATGCTGGGAAGGGGGTGGAGGCAATAGCATGATGGGAGTCGTAGTCACAGACATTGCTCAGCCTCACAACTGGCCCATCAACACCACCCTGAACCATGCTCACATCACAGGCAGTGGAGAAGGACTCACAAGATGGCTGACACTGGCTACTGCTGTGGGGAGCACAAGGCCCTGCTGGCAACTGTGCACCAACAAACAGCAGGACACCACTGACTGACATCCTGAGAGACAACTTCCACTCCCTGCAATGCAAGCACGTTCCATGGTGGGATATCTGGCTGGCTGGGTGGGAAGGGGGACTTGCAGCACTGACTATACTCACCAGCACCTCCCCTCACACCCCCAACACAAACTCCACAGTACCCACCTGGTAGAATGCAATGCCCTCCATCCTAACACAAGATCCCACAAAGCACCACCACCCTGGGTTATGTTGTGTGAAGAACAGGGACACTCTTGGGACTCTTAGCCAAACAACTGCCAGGACAACACTCCCAGCCATCCTGTCAGCACAGCCAGCCCACCCCACAGGGAAGCAGAGTCAAAAGGAAGGAAGCATGGGCATGCTGGGAAGGGGGTGGAGGCAATAGCATGATGGGAGTCGTAGTCACAGACTTTGCTCAGCCTCACAACTGGCCCATCAACACCACCCTGAACCATGCTCACATCACAGGCAGTGGAGAAGGACTCACAAGATGGCTGACACTGGCTACTGCTGTGGGGAGCACAAGGCCCTGCTGGCAACTGTGCACCAACAAACAGCAGGACACCACTGACTGACATCCTGAGAGACAACTTCCACTCCCTGCAATGCAAGCACGTTCCATGGTGGGATATCTGGCTGGCTGGGTGGGAAGGGGGACTTGCAGCACTGACTATACTCACCAGCACCTCCCCTCACACCCCCCAACACAAACTCCACAGTACCCACCTGGTAGAATGCAATGCCCTCCATCCTAACACAAGATCCCACAAAGCACCACCACCCTGGGTTATGTTGTGTGAAGAACAGGGACACTCTTGGGACTCTTAGCCAAACAACTGCCAGGACAACACTCCCAGCCATCCTGTCAGCACAGCCAGCCCACCCCACAGGGAAGCAGAGTCAAAAGGAAGGAAGCATGGGCATGCTGGGAAGGGGGTGGAGGCAATAGCATGATGGGAGTCGTAGTCACAGACATTGCTCAGCCTCACAACTGGCCCATCAACACCACCCTGAACCATGCTCACATCACAGGCAGTGGAGAAGGACTCACAAGATGGCTGACACTGGCTACTGCTGTGGGGAGCACAAGGCCCTGCTGGCAACTGTGCACCCACAAACAGCAGGACACCACTGACTGACATCCTGAGAGACAACTTCCACTCCCTGCAATGCAAGCACGTTCCATGGTGGGATATCTGGCTGGCTGGGAGGGAAGGGGGACTTGCAGCACTGACTATACTCACCAGCACCTCCCCTCACACCCCCCAACACAAACTACACAGTACCCACCTGGTAGAATGCAATGCCCTCCATCCTAACACAAGATCCCACAAAGCACCACCACCCTGGGTTGTGTTGTGTGAAGCACAGGGACACTCTTGGGACTCTTAGCCAAACAACTGCCAGGACAACACTCCCAGCCATCCTGTCAGCACAGCCAGCCCACCCCACAGGGAAGCAGAGTCAAAAGGAAGGAAGCATGGGCATGCTGGGAAGGGGGTGGAGGCAATAGCATGATGGGAGTCGTAGTCACAGACATTGCTCAGCCTCACAACTGGCCCATCAACACCACCCTGAACCATGCTCACATCACAGGGAGTGGAGAAGGACTCACAAGATGGCTGACACTGGCTACTGCTGTGGGGAGCACAAGGCCCTGCTGGCAACTGTGCACCAACAAACAGCAGGACACCACTGACTGACATCCTGAGAGACAACTTCCACTCCCTGCAATGCAAGCACGTTCCATGGTGGGATAACTGACTGGCTGTGTGGGTGGGAAGGAGGTCCGGCTGTCAACCAAACACAAGCAATGCAGACCATGTTCACACCCCAGAAAATACATAGAAATGCCCAAATAATGCAGGACAATGTGCCACACCAATATCAACCCCTGACTGTGACGACTTAGGACAATGCGATGTACAGGCCCGCACCCAGAGGCACAGTCACAACTGTGATGTGTGTCAACCATTGATGCCTGCAGAAACATGACATACATTGTTTGTGTCTCCCAAAAGCAGGTGATGATGGGGACACAGCAGCAGACGCTGAGGAGTCCCAGTCCCAGGCTCAAGAGGATGCCGAGCTCACTGGCGTCGTACAGCCTCTGTCCTACTCGGACGATGAAGAACAACCTGGCACATCCGGTGCAAGTCAACATGCAGCACCAGCAGGACCACCAGCTGCAGCACCAGCAGGACCACCAGCTGCACCCCCTGCACCCACCCCTACAACGACTGTCACCACAAATACCATCCCTGCCGACATGGACAGAATAAGGAGCAACACCAGCACAGTGACCCTGGACCAACCTGGGGCCATGGACACCACCACCACCACCAACCGCCAAGGTGGACCAGGGTTATCTGTGCGTGCCACTGCACACACTGCACATGTCAGCAGGGGTGGTGGGAGGGTGGGAGACAGAGGTCGCTGCTTGCAGACGTTGCTGGTGTGCATGATGACCCACAACTGGTACGCATAGCTGATGCGTACCAGTCCAGCACCGGAGAGCTCAGCCAGGTAGTGGGGCTCCTCAGAGACATTAAACAGCAGCAGGCTGCCCATCATGCCCGCTTGGACTCCCACATGTCCCACGTGGAGTCACACATGTCCCGTGTGGACTCACACATGTCCCGCGTGGAGTCCAAGTGGGATGCACTGCATGAGATGACGGCGGTGCACAGGGACATTTTACAATGCCTCCGCCAGATGAACAGCAACCAGTCCACACCTCCCTGTGTGCCAACAACATCTGGTGCCGAACAAACTGCAACTGCCACAGGGAGGGAGGAGGACTCTGGCGGAGAGTCCCCTGCACCGCAGCAGCCTGCACTTGAGGGCCCCCCCAAGAAGAGGGGTCGTCCGAGGAGGGAAAAGTGAGAGGCCGATGGCCAAGCGCAACTCCCAGGAAGCCTGAACCTGTTCTGGATGTTCACCTTTGTGCACAGACTGTTCACCCTATTGACGGCAACACTACTCCCACACATTGCATGGGGAGTACAAGTTGGACCAATGTGTCAGACAACTGTGGCCCCGATACTGGGGATCCTGTCTACCCGGACTTTCAATTCACCTAGGAACTTGGGATTGCAAGATTCATGTACAGCACAACCCATCCTATGCACTATTAACACAAATGTATCACAATAAACACACAAATACACCATACTTGCCTCTGTCGTGATTCCAACGTGGGTGCTGTTATGGGGATGATGAACTGCAAAATTACACTGTGTATGCGAACTGCAACAGCAAGGACAACACAGGCATGTGAGTACAGGCAACGTGACACACATGAGGGAGACACACCACCAGGGCTACACGACACATACACACCTAGGCCATCTGACTCATTGCCTACACTGATGTTGCCAGGGAAGACGGTGCAATGCACAGACGCCACACCCATTCCCAGTTGTAGTCAAGTAGCCCACTGGTGCAGTAAGCAAATGGCAGTCAAATGTGTGACCACAGACAACGCACATCACAAAGTGAAGCACAGGTTTATTACACAGTTGCAACATGCCGTAACCACTACAGATGCAAGGTAACCCCACCTGGTAGCGGGCACACAGTCAACAACTGTAGACGGAAGGAAGTCCATGGGTGTGGCGCACATCACCTGTAGGGACACAACAGCTACCAGCCTGGATGTGCAATCACGTCGTCGGTGGACACAGTTGACCAAACGAATCTGAAAGTACCCTGTGAAGGACAGAAATGACACACAGTCAAAAGCAATGGAGTACAGGACAGAACAGCAAAACTCATGCACAATACATGTTACAAGATACCCACCCAGAACCAAGTTAGCATGTCAACACTGTTGGGGAGTACAGCCCACCTGTCACCACACATCGCAACACACATCCAGTCAAGTAGCCCATGGACACACTCCAACAGCACCAGAGCACCACCCACACATCATGCCAACTCA